>JAJJHQ010011628.1:2914393-3150211 GCA_021223825.1 Drosophila ironensis
AATACAAGATAATTTTTTGATAATTAATTTAATTAAGCGACTTGTGCACAATTTTCGGAGGCTCCACATATAAAAGTTCTTCCACTGCTGTCACGATTTCGATCCAATCAGTAGCTATAATCAAAAGGCAATAATTGTTTGTTAAACTAGATGGTATTTCCTATACAATGAACCAGGATTTATAAATATATCAAAATTTAACAAATGAGTTATGATGGCAGAAAATATGAAAAATGTCATTTCGAGAAAGAAGTTTTAAAATGCTTTTGCCTTCGCCTGATGCTTTCACCATAAACCGGCTATATCTTCAAAAGATTTTGAAATTATCATTTGAAATTTTGAAGGAACATTCATGAATAGTTATAAGTTTGAATTATATGAAAAAAAATCGAATTGTTTAACGGATGGATATTCACAGGGTGTTCTTAGTCTCCTCCGAGTCATGTAGTTATTTTTGGTCTGTGTCATTGATAAGGGTTTATGAATTGGATAACACAAAAATTTAGTGACAAAATTAATCAACTGTTTGTATTTTTAGACAACTTCATGGATTTTAGGCGGTTGAAATGATATTACGTCTTAAATGCCGTTTTTTTTTAATTATAAAAACTTTGATGTTATGTTGTAGAACCAAAAAATTGGACCAAAACGACTGCCAAGTTTAATATCTATGCCCACCGCCCCGCTTGCAGGAAGAAGGTGGCCCCCAAGAAGTTCGCGTCCAAGAAGTAATCCACCAAACTCTTGTCCTTAAATCCCTTCATTCCCTTCAAGTTCGATTCATACCCTACTCTTGTGCTACCAAATACTTCAAATCAGTGCAGGCCTCAGAACGATTCAGTGAAAGATTTGTCCCCAAGAAGCGATGTGATTTTAGGGGATTTGAAATTTTTAGGGACACACTCATGTGGATTTGAAAAAACAAAAACAAGTAAGAACGATTATAGTCGACTATAATACCCGATTTTCAGTTTCACCTGGTTTTTGACACATTATAATAGCATTGAAATTTTGGGCGCAACAAATTTTCCTAATTTGGTGTTTGGAGGTGTGTGTGCAAGAGAAGTGCGCGCCATGTTTCTATGGAGAGGCTTGTGGGCGCAACACATTTATGTCATTTGCGTGATCAAAAGTGTGCGTACTGTCTATAGAGTTATAACTGCGAATGCCACAGATTTTCGCGGTTTGCAGGGGTGCGGGGGAGGTAGCCGATTTTGAAAATAAACTTGTGCTGAACTAGTATCCCTAGAATCAGAATGTGCAATTAGTTTTTCTCTATCTATTATAGTCTCCAAAATATATGTAGGCATTCATACGGACAGACGGATGGACGGTCAGACGGACATGGCTATATCGACTCGGCTGTTAATGCTGATCAAAAATAAATATACTTTATAAGGTCGGAAAAGCTTCCTTCTCCCTGTTACATACATTCGCATGAATCTTTAAAGAATCGGGTAAATAACAATAATATAGAATAAAATGAGTTTGCTTGCCTCGCCTTGTTAATTTGTTTCAGCGTATTGAAGATTGTATGCTCTTTTTGATATTTCTATTGATTTTATGTCGCCATAATTTATGCGTTCTAGCAGACAGTTTTTTAAAAAATGCTTTTTCGAGCTGCGGCAAAATCGACCAACGCAGTTTTGGTGATTTGAATGAAAAATGAAGCAATTAGAAAGTTGTAGTTGGCACCGATTGTGCGTGGATATTCGCATATATTCATGGTCAGCGTTTTATATATCCACGGCGAATAATGTGAGTGTTTTCACGATTTCACGGCGAAATCATTTTTAGGCGGCAAATTTGAAACATTTTAAGCTGTCTTAAACATTATGCTAAATGTTAGTGTAACCACTAATTAAACGTTTGTAGCATTTGACGAGTAAGCTATTGTGCGAGCAGAAGGAACGTTGGGTATATAGCAGACCACGCGTTTATATCAGATTACGTAAAAAAAAAACTCAAAAATACCTTATTGTTTTTATTAAACAAACACTTTTATAATTCCCCTTATATGAAAATAATTCACGTTCATACAAGGTTCCTTAAGCCTTGCTAAATAAATTAATGCAATATATTCAGTTTTACTTTATTGATATTAAGTTTGACTTTTAATTAAATGTACAAGTAAGAATTAAGAAGTAACGCCATCCAGTGACTAGCAGAAGAAACACCTAAGCGACATCTGGTGGCTGAAGGATCTTTCTAACACACTCTCAAACCGAAAGTTTCCTCTTTTGGCCAAGCTACGAAAAGTGGCGCATGCTGACTCGTAAAAACGTTTATTACAAAAAATCCATTAAGGCTGGTAATTAAATATGATATAGTATTGATGAGGGGTTTATTTCATGATACAGAGCCTACCAGAAAGAAAATATATTATAAAATTTCATTAAAATGAACGAAATTCTTGAGGCCGCTCTTAAAAATTTAAGATCCACATCGAAATTATTGAGAGCGCTCTTGAAAGTTTGAGAGCCACTGCGAAATTATTGAGACACGCTTGGGAAATTTAGAGGGCGGGGTTTTTAAAAGATGTGGAAGGTAAATTTTCATTCAAATCACGCAAAAGGCGAAATAAACATAAACCTTTGAATCTTTTACGATTTATTCGTATCGGAGCATTCAGCTACATATATACATCAGAAAAAAACTCTTCAAAATGTACGGAAAACACAAATTATCATCAAAGTTTATCTAAATGATGCCTATATAAACTTTAATACTACAAACTATTTGAACTCCTCCAGTTAGGGTTAAAACGCTTTGCTCCAATAGACTAATACACAAATTCAAACTGCGCGCTGAAGAAAATGCTGGTGAGTTTCCATTCCAACCCTCTATATCTGTGCTCCTCTAGCCCATGCTTCGCCGCTAACCTACACTGCCTATATCGACTGTTTCGCACATTTCAACTTGGCATCCAAAACAGCTGCTCATTTTCACCACCCGCTTTGCGGCTTTAGGCCAAAGAGAATCCCTGTGGTGAGAGAATCTCAATGTGGTGAAAAGAATAACGGAATTTTAACTGCTTGGGAAATTCAGAGGGTGGGGTTTTTAAAAGATGTGGAAGGTAAATTTTCATTTAAATCAGGCAAATGGCAAAATAAACATTAAACTTTGAATCTTTACTGATTTATTCGTATCGGAGCATTCAACTAAATATATACATCAAGCAAAAACTCTTCAAAATGAACAGAAAACACTAATTATCAGCAAAGTTAATCTAAATGATGCCTACTATAAAACCTATATAAACTTTATTATTACAAGCAATTTGAACTCCTCTAGTTAATGTCACAAGGCCTTAGAAATATGTTGCTCCAATTGACTAATCCAACGAATTCAAACTGCGCGCGCAGGTGAGTTTCCATTCCAGCCCCCTATATCTGTGCTCCTCTAACGCATGCTTTGCTCCCAGCCTCCACTGCCTACATCGGTTGCTTCGCACATTTCAACATAGCATCCAAAACAGCTGCTCTGCCGGCAGCGCGACTGCCGATGAATTTGCGACTCTATGATTCGTAATTTTCACCTCGAACGGAGCGGACGTGTTCGCGCGTGTTTTGAAACGGGAAGCGGAACGTTTTTTGTTTTCGATCGCGTCGGTTGCCGAAAAACGTAAAGTTCATCAATCGAAAAAAAAAAAGAAAAGTGTGCAAGTCCCGCGGCAGCATACGAAATTGTGAAGGAGAAAACATAAATGAAGGCAAAGTGAGAGGAAAAATCACAGTAATTGTGGAAAATCCGAAAAAAACCGGGGAAAACAAGTGCGTGCGTGAGTGCGTGTGACAGTGGCAATACTAATACACCCCAGCAGCATTGTGTTGTGTTGTGTTTTTGGTAAATAAATCAAAAGGAAATCAAAGCAAAGGAAATCAAAGCAAAGCAAAGGAAGGCAAAGGCAAAGCAAAGCAAAGTGAGGGAAATAGCATAGAATTTGTGTGTTGTGAAGTTGCGGCGCAAAAAGTAAAGAGGAAAACATGGAAAAATGTAATTACGCCTGCGTCTGGGAAAGTGCGTTGTTCTAATTTTTTGGAAATCGATACCAAAATACAAATAAAAATAAAAAGGGAAAATTCAAATTGAGAAAACGCAAAAACAACAACACCAACACCGACAATGGTTAACGGTAATCAAAATGCAAAAAGGTAAGCGAGAGTTTCGGCTGCAAGAAGAGCACAACGAAAATTGTATAAAAACAAAAAGGAATAGTACGAACGTAACTAGAAAATACTCGACGGAAATTACTACGCAGCAGCAATTTATGCCAAGTTGTTTTTGCTCTCCTCCTCCTCCTCCTTCTCGCTCTACCCGCCGCCGTCCACCGGCCCGGCTCGCTTCCTCTTGTTCTTTTCGCCGCTTATGCTGTTGTTGTTGCTCCCATACACATATCTTGGGCCTGTTGTTGTTCTTCTTCTTCCACCTCCGCCGCCGCTCCTGCTTCTTCTTCCTCCTCTGCTTCTGCTTCGCGCCGCTTTACGTCTCCTCGTTTTGTGAATGAAGAGAGCGTCGTAGCCAGCGGTCTGCTCTCCCTCACTCTTGCTCTCGCACATGCGCGGGAAGGGAGAGTGAGTGTAAAAGAGAGCGGGAGGAGGAGGCGGCGAAGAAGGAGGTATGCAAGAATTTCGATAGCTGCCGGTTAGCCTTCTCTTGTTTTTGTTGTTTTTCTTGTTATTATTGCATATCAAGTCGGAATTTTGGAGTTCCATAAGTTTGGATTTCTTAATCCTTCATATTAAAATTAAGTTAAATGATTTTTATAGTTTATCTTTGGGAAGTCAATAGTTTGTAATTACCTGATGATTATAACATATATTTTTAATATTCTTTATGGTATTTTTCCTGCATTTAACCTGTTAAAATCCGTTAATTTCAATTAAAAAAGTAAGGTATTTTTCCTTAAGAAAACATATTGTCAAATTTCTCATTAGTAAATATTAAAGAAAAGTATTAAAATTTAGCTTACAATTCTCATAAAAATAGTACAGATATATTACCAGACAGACCGTACGTCTTTTTATATTTCCCTGTAAAATAACGCCCAAAATATAAACACCTCTAAAATGAGCTTTATTTGTTCTTAAATTTTACAAACAAATTATGCAAATTATGCTTACTCACCTGTTGATTTGTCAGGCTTTGGTTAAACGATCTTTGCTTCGATGCCTGCCCCTTAAGAATTTTTAATGGGTCCAATTAACTAAAAAGTTGTACATTCAAAGATGGGCACCTCAACATTTCGTTGCCTGTCAAAAAGTCATGACTAAGCTCTTTTCTTGTGTTCCGAAGCGAAATGTATACTCCTATTTTGAGAAATTGAATGATTGCTGGGAAAATATGGCTAAAAGAAACCTTAAATTAATCATAAATTTAATTGTTAGAAAAAAAGGAATATTTTTCATTCTTTATTAATCTTTAAAATATTCGAACACCACCATAAACATACAGAACATAATACCCATTAAATCGGACAATAAAACTAAAGATATAGGGGCCTAAATTTCTTGGAACCCGGTCTTTCGGAAATTGGTTGATTGCTTGGAACGTGGAATTTAATTCATTCTTTTGAAAAACCAAAACATAAGAAATTTTAGGAAATCTCCTATACCTAAAATAAGGCTTTTAGGTAATTCAAAGTTATTCTAGATATTGTTGGGATTTTATGTCTACAAATGGTAAATACAATCACATTTGCTATTCTTGTAATCTTTTTAAATGTTTGAATACCATAATAAACCTACAGAACATGATACAATTTGAATTTTTTAATAAAAGTTCAGAAATTTAGAAGGGCAATGGAATATTTGGGAAATAGATCTACAATTTCATGGAACCTGGCTATGTGAATTGCAAATACAACAAATATATACTATTATTCTTGTGTTTCCTTAGGATATTTACATACATTAACAATGAATATTTCATTGCTACGCCCGGATAGGGCTAGGAAAGCATTTGAAATTTGAATATTTGTTAAGGATGCCCCAGAGTCTGGGGACTAGGCAAATACAAGTAACTGCGAAATATCCGCAGCCTTTTTGGGGGGCGTTGGACTTGACGGAGGTGGCAATGGCTGGCAAGTGGGGGAGGGCTGGGGAGTGGGCGGAGGAGGGTTGGAGCCATACCGCTTGCTAATTAAAAAGCATAAGCACTAATTGGCATGCCGCTGCGCTTGTTGTTGCTATTGCTATTGCCATTGCTATTGCTAGGACTGCCCACTTGCTGTGTGCTGGTTGTTCTTATTATATTCGCTTTATTATTGTATAATAAGAGAAAAATGCCATAAAAAATAAGGGGTGGGGCGCTTTTTTTTGTAGTGGGTGGTATGGGGGGAGGAGAGCAGCGCAGCATTCGTAGTAATATAACAAAAAAAAAAAGAAGAGAAACCGAAAATTGCGCATTTTTGTATTAATCATGCTATATTTTTGACGGGGCCCGCGGAATGTTGGCCAATGTATTTGTATTTGTGCGTAATTTATTTATTTTTAAATCGAGTTTGCCCGCCCGCCTTGGTATGGGTGTGAGCATAACCGTGTGTGTGTGTGTGTATGTGTGTTTGTGTTTGTGACAAAAATAAGTCGCGCGCAAAAACAACAAATTGTCGAAAATAAAACCAAAATAAAGCAGATCGAGAGGAGATCTAGAGGATGAGGCAATGACGGAACCCGGGCCAAGTTTGTTGTTTTCTTTTTTTTTCTGTTCTTTGCGTTATTTTTGATATTTGCTTTATTGTTGTTATTATTGTTGTTGTTGCTTTTATGATGTTGAGGCGAAAACCGGAAATTGTTTGTCCGGCTATTGTTGATGACGTATGACCGTACATTCCATGCTCATGCCACTCATTGGGAATTTTTCTGCATAATTTGGCCACACTAATTAACAGAGGCACAGCGAAATAAAAAAAAAATTAAACACCAGCTTAAACACCAGCTTAGAAGGAAAATATGCAGAAGCAGCTCGAAGTTTCCATACCCTTGTACCCACTGAAATAGTTAAAAAAAACTTAGTTTTTTAATTGATATTTAACAATAATTAGAATAATAAAGTGACACAGATTTCAGGCAAGTGGGAGGTATTTAAATACATTTTAATTTAAAGCAATTATCATCTTTTAGTGGCAAGCAAAACAGAGAACTCTACTTGGTGAGCATAATTAAAATACCCATTGCAAAGGTATCAAAATAAGACCGAAAAGTCAAAAAAAAAAAGCTTTGACCATATGTCTAAATGTTTTACTCGCGTGCGAAAGGGAGGGCGCGAGAATCGAAAGAGAGTGCCCGGTATGATAAGCAAGTGTGTGTTGAGCGAGACAAACAGACAGGTGTCATTGACCTTTTTCGCTGCGATGGCGAAAAAAAAACCGAAATAAAATAAAATAACCAAATGAAAAAGACTAAAACAAAAACAACAAAAAAAGCAGCAGCAGCAGCAGCACACTTTTGTGTGCACTTTTTTCTGCTGCGTTTGCTTTTCTTGCTCGCTCTTGTTTTTGCTGCTGTTTTTGTGCTTTTGCTGCTTATGCTGTGAACTGCTTGGCCTTGAACTTAGACGCGCGTCTTCTAATCGCTTCTCCAGACTCGCTCCCCGCCTCCCCTTTCTCTGCCTCTCCCTCTCCCAACCGCCCTCGCCTTTGCCCGCTTTTCTCACACGCCTGCCGCCTGCACGCAAGCGGGTTTATAGCTCTGGCTTTTACAATTGTGCTTTCGGTCGCTCGCTGCCTTTTCGGGCCATAGCTTTATAGTTTTTAAATGGCTTTCGAGTTATCCAATAATTTGATGAAATAAATATTTTCAAACAAAAGAAAATAGCCACCAGTCAGTAAGCAGCACTTAATAGATTTGGAGAAACTAAACAATTAAAACTATCAAGCTGTGATACCATTTTACACCAAGTTTGTGTCAAAAAAAGCCACGCGCCTTCTGGTTTTCGGCTTATATATCCCTTCTAATGTTTATATCCCTAAATTTATAACTTACCTATCTAAACCCCAAAGGTTTATAAGTATCTGATGCTTTCGGAAAAAGTTGTGTAAGCTCCAGCTCCTTCTTTATTTTCATAATATGCCATATTTTTAATCTTTAAATCAAGATCTAAAAATCTTGAACTAAGAGCGAATTAAGAAGATACTGAAGTCACGCCTAATATTATTATTCATTCTATTCTATTAGGTTAGGTTAATATAATATCTTTTGAACAGCCATGGGCAGCCCTTGGCTCTGTAATGCTCTCACAAACAAATATATCTGAATGTCAAAACCAGGGAATTGACATGCCGGCTCCCAAGTTGAAAATCTGTGCCCTTCGCTGCTTTAGAATATTACAATATCTATTCCATTATATAGAAAATTATATTATCTATTCGACAATATAGAAAAAAATGGCTTTAAAATAATCCGATTCAGTCATTAGCGAATGTCATTGAGTGTGCAAAGTCCAAGAATAACTAAAAAATATATACTTATTGTAGAGATACGTTTGGTATGACCCAAATGATCTAACTGGCTTTTGGTATTTTGGATCTCAACCAAATTTGGCTACAACTTGCACAATCATTGTTGTTAATACTTCGCAGTGCAATGCGTTGCGGGCAATGAGTCAGTCAACTTGTTGTTTTCGTCGATTCCTCGTATTTTATGGTGTTCATTTGCATTCGCAATCGAATTGGAATTGAATTTTCCCAGAAGAGCGAGTGATTCACAAACGCATCCAACTATAAAGCAGTCGTCACCCATCCATCCATCCATCCATCTATTCGCCCAACCCCCATCATCATCACTTGCCCTGCTTCGAGTCAGAATCTTATCATAAAAAGAGTCTAAGGTCCAAGTAAATAATACCCGGCAATAACAACAATAACCAAGAGAAGTAACAGGAACCGAAACAGAAACAAAAGCAACAAAAACATGGAGCATTAAGAACGCACATGACATAGTCGGCGTTCGTCACTTGGTCGTATGACGGAGGGAGCCTCCCTCCCATTCGTCACCCACCTCCGAAAGTTTGCACTCGCCTACGCAAAAGCATCAAATACGCAAACAGTTGCGGTCGAGATAATAGTTCCAAGAATTTCAGATATCAATGCTAAATAAGTAACTCAATGGCAAAACTAATTTATAGCAGTTTCTGTAATACGAAAAGCCTTTTAATATAAATTGTTTTCCGCTGTTAAGAATAACGCAATAAAATTTAAGGGGCATCAATGATATATCATAATTTTTAGGATATATTCCCTATAAACAGGGAGTGTGAACAATTTTATAATTAAATTTTAAGCAATAACAATGAATGTGGCACTATTTACATGAATTATCAACTTTTTCTGAGGCACAAAGGGGGCCAGCCAGCGTATGGAAAATGTTAGACGGTAGACAGGCGATGACGTGGTGCTTATGTGTAGCTATGATGGCATCTTGTGATCTGTTTTATGCGACCGTCGTCTGAAGTGTTTGTTTAATAACTTTACTCTGCGACACAAGCACCCAGAGAAATGCAAATAAACATGATTCAACAATTGGCCAACGGCAAGTTGTTTGTTTTAATGTTTTGATTGCAGATTATGGCCAATCTCCCAGAACGGCGACAAAGGGTTTCGGAGATTATCAAACGAGCGGCTGATAAACCATCGTCAAGTCCAGCCAAGGGCAGCCTTTGGCTCGTTCGGCTCCCAGTGCTCACAAAAACAAAAACAGGTGAATGTCTCGAAAAAAGGGAATCGAGATGCCGCTCCTAAGTTGCTCAAGTCTATTGATATGTTGATTCTAGTTAATGGTATTATATACTTCACAAGACTTCAGGGATATCATCGGGATTTTTTTAAAAAACAATCCATTGTATTTTATTTCGAATTATTTTTTTGAAAAACATGAAGATCTTCAGATTAATTTTAATTTTATTTTAATGATACCTACACCAAATCCGCATAATACTAGATTTAATACCCCATTAAACCATGGATGGAAAGGCTTTTGTGAGATTATAAAATTCAAAACCGGAAGAATCAAGATAAAACTAAATTCAACACCCTATTTAAAATATATTTTTCAACTTCTAGAGCTATTCCTTCAATAATTTGATTAATTCTGCTTATGCAGTTGCCGTTACAATAATTTTAACTGACGAAGCAACAATTTAATTGCTGCCGCTCTCCTTATTTGTTATTATTCCGTTCCCTTTGACAATTTTAATATTCGAGCCTCCCGCCGCCGCTCTCCGTTCGATGGCCAATGCCGTTGCTGTCGCGCTCGCACCTCGTTATTGTTTTTGGTTTTTCGGCATTTCGCTTTGCGCAGTTATTTGTTTTTCTTGTTTTGAAAGATTCCGTTTTCGTATTGACATTCGTTTATTATTTTCCGCTGGCAGCTGGTGCGTCTGTATGGGTGTAATAAACAACACACGTGGTTGCAGTTCAGCCGACTGCCATCTCCTTCTGTCGGCCGCCCCGCTGCACGGGCGAGAGCGGGAACACCTCTATTTTGTTTTTGATAAAGTGCGTGCTGCTGTTTGTCTTTTTATGGTGATGTTGGTGTGGCGCTTGGAGCATTTTTGTTTGTGTGCTGCTGACGTCGCTGCTGGGTGGGCGGCTGCGCTTCTCTCTCTGCTTTTCCATTGTATTTATAGTCATTTTCATAAACATTACGAGATAAGCCCACCAACGCCCGCTCACTATTCCGTTTTGCCCCCCAAAAAAAAAAAGAATGTATCCCCCGCCCCTGGTCCCTTGTTATGTTTTCGGTATTGTTTTTTGTTTTTTGTTTTATGCGTGGGCCATGCCATTCGTGTTGCATATCTATTGATCGGCGGCTGACGGCATTCGCATTGCTCATACATGCTCGCACTGTGTTGTTGTTGCCGCCTCTTCAAAGTTAATACGCTGTTTCTTTTGCAGGCATTTGTTTAGCTTTCTTCTCTCTAATCGCCAGGGCGTCAACATTGTTGCCGTTATTGTTTTTGCCTCTTTCTTCGCGGCGTTCTTTCGCCCGTGAATGACCTTCGGCTGTCCCGTTATGTTTCGCCGTATTCCATAGATTGCAATTCTCGGAAAGCACAAAAGGACACCGCGTGTGACACTCGCGGTTGCATTTTCAATCCTCTTTGTCCTATTAACCCATACATGTCCTCAGGGAAGTTATGTGCAAATTCAATTTGAATTTAACAAAATTATCGTAATGGCCATAAAAGAATCTTTAATCTTAATTTATAGTCAAAAACTAACACTAGAGTTTTACAATATGCAAGTTACAAATAAAATTTGACAAAAATATAGAGACGCCCATAAAATAATCTTCTTTAATTTAGTTATATTAAAAAAAAACACACCTATTAAAGTTTAGCAAATAAATATCTACTCAATATACAAGCAATATACAAGTTAGCAAATAAATATCTATTCCATATATTCATGGATTGAAGAATTTACAGTAGTTCAAATTCCTAATAAAATCCCCAGAAATATTTTTGTTTGTTTAAGTTAATAATAAAACATTTTAATCCTGATCTAAATATCAAAGAATTCATAGAATTATGGAACTAAGAATGAAAGAAGTAGTGTTAAAATTTCAATCTTTTACAATGTATGTACCTTGAAAGATACATTGTTTTAACCTGATATCAGCCTTGGCCCCTTAGCAGTGGGTCATTAAGTCTTCTATTTAAATCTTTATTCATGATATGCTCCTACATTGTACGTACTTGTGCTCAACAATTTCCCGTCACTCTGGTTTAGCCTCACACGTTGTCACCTTTTGTTGTTGTGCCTGCGATTTCCACTGAAGTGGAAAAATGAGTTAAAGGCAGCAAGCAGCAGCAGCAGCAGCAGCACCTGAGGGAAACCTTTTTTCGCCAATGATCCGCCGCTTAACCCAGGGTTCTGCTCATTACTTTTTACACAATAAACCCGGCTTCTCCTTTAGCCTTGCCTGAGTAGGCTAGGAGGTACTCAGGCAGGCAAGAGGTTCGCCGCCAGTGTTTTTGTTTTAAAAATGACGTGTGCGCGGGAAGTCGTTCCCAAGGGTTTCTTGGAAATTCCAGGCCACAACTACTCTTGAACTACTTCATCATGTAAAATGTAAACTAAACAGCGATGGCCGGCCCTCATTTCTGGGCCTTGTGGTCGGTCGGCAGGCCGCAAAACAGCAATCAAGAAGACATTTTTATGATTTTATTTCGACTAAGCTCGTAAATTTTGCGATTAGTGGATGCGGTTTTCTCTTTCCTGCCCAACTTCCCAGGCTCGTGAGCTTTGCAGCTCCTGCTTGGCTTTTAAAGCGTGCTTTACGTGTTCATATTGGCACTCCATATAACTAAATACCCTTTATTTTAAAGGGATCCCTGTAATTCCGCCCAAATTACAGGGGAACATTTTCTGGCTATTATTATTTTTTTGGTCCTTAAGCAATTTAATTAGAATTACGTTTATACATTTTTGATGACTCTTGGTAAAAGCTCTTGTTGAGGAGTGTACTATAATCTTCGGTGCCATCAATTTAGGAGTTTTTTTTTATTTGCCTCGAACGCTGCTGCGCCTGCTCCTTTTAGCCATTGTCATTGCTTTTCCCGTCCCCAACCGCTCCCCAAACAATGGAACGGAATGAGACGGCGGCAGCACTCAACGGCACAGACGAACTTAGAGCGGGGCGGCCGAAAGCAGGCAAAGGGAACAACCAACGACCACGGCCCAGAAGAAAGGCCGACGTCTGGCCAAGAGCGCTCCACTCTTGTCTGGTCGGGCTGAGCTTCGGGCCCCCCTCCTGCCCTCCAGCCCAGCTGCAGTGCACAGCCGTACGCTGTGTCACTGTCTGCTGATGTTTGCTTTTGCAACATTGTTGCACAAGTTTATTTTTAGACACATTTCCATGATGTTCCGCTTTTTGTTCGCCTGCCACGCTGACTCTGCACATTGATACTGCTCTTGGCCGTTGGATTGGTAGTCAAAAATCCTGATGGTCGAGCTCGAAAAAAACTTCTTGATTTATTCCTTTTTAAAAGCTGGGATAGATGCAAAGATTGTTGAGTACCAGTACATGAGGTGTAGTCCAGTATTGGATGCTCTATCCACAAATAATAATATTAAAATAGTGAAAACATCTAAAGTTTTAAAGATAGATATTATATCTCTTGAAAGAAAACCCTGAAAAAGTTCATACCACTCACAAAAAGGCAGTACAAGTTATAGTATTACGAGTATTTCCTACAAGACTAAACTGTACTTTTTTCTTTTTTGACCAACTCAATTTATCTGAAACCCAACCCAATGTACTTTTATGCATTTTGTTTCCCTGGCTGTTTTTTTTTCTGGCTTTTATCGCTGTTGTTGCCGTTGCCTTCTTGATGTTTGTTTCGTGAGGTAATTAATTTTAGCGTTTTTTTTTTCTGTGGCATGTGGCCGGTGCTGCAAAATTTATGTATTTATTAGCCCCCATGCATAGGAGGTAGCTTTAAATTTTAATGGTTTTTTAATTAGGCGGCGCCGTTTGATATACGCTTTCCCGACCCTTTCTTTTCTCCCCACAAAACTACACTCCCTTTTTCTCATTAGCTGCGATACATAATACTTATAGTGCGATCGAAATATGTATAACAACTTGGCCCTCTTTTGGGGGGGGTTAAAAAAAGTATGTTGTATAGGTTGTATAGTAAGTTTGGTTACCTAAAAGTCTTTATGCCTAATGGAGAAAGCTTTTTCCACCAAGCTAGTCAAGTCTCGTAAAATAGAGCCACGCCCACTAATTTCCCTTATATCAGATAATTCTAGAAAATTAACAGTATACCTAAGATATTACAAAACCACTTGTATTCCCTCAAAAAACAACTGAGAATTATGGTCGAAACTAGACTTCTGGATGAATGTACTCAATTGTAGCATGACAGATCTGTAGTAGTGTAGTGTTCTTTAAAAAAAATGCACTCATTCTGTACTGTACCCGGTCGGAAGAAAGTGGCAACCTAGAATGAGTGATTCATTTGTCGTTTTGGATGCATTCATGTCTAGTCGAAACACTCGACCATAGTTGTAAGTTCTAAAAAATGTTAAATCTGTATGCCTATAACGTTATTCCCACCCCATAAAAGTATTAAGCTGGTTTGAAAAGAGTCTGGTAAATAAAGACCACACCCACTAACTTCCCTAATATTATACCTGTACTGCCTCAAATTCAGACTGAGAACCGAGTAATTATGGTCGAAACACTCGACTACTGTTGTGTGTTCCTAAATTTCTAATAATACTCATTTTTGTAATGCAAAAGTGTAGTTTGCTGCCACTACATGGCTTGCACATTACAACTATGGCCCGAAATTACAACCGCACTTTTACAACTTTACAACCGCATGTGTAATTTTTTATTTCAACCCGGCTTCCGCTTCTTGCGCTGCTTCCTCTGTTTCCTCTGCTTCCACTATGCGCTTCCTCTTTTGGGCCGTTTTACGAACGGCTGCTGCCTGCCTGCTACTATTTTTTGGTAGTCACTGTACCACATTGTGCTGCAAAGCGACAACAACAACAACGGCTACAGCTACGGCAACGACTACAACTACAACTACAAAAGCCCCAGACAAGGGCCAACGACACCGAAATCGTTTTCTGCACTCCTCGCGCACACGTGCATGCCAGTGCGTCGCAGGGAGAGCGAGACAGTTGTGCGCCTTCTTTTTCATTCATAAGCGACTGCGTTTTGTTGTTGCTACGGCAGTAGTGGAAATTGTTGTTGTCTCTCCGATGGCGCTTCGTGTTTTTGTTTTTATTATATTTTTGCCTGCGAAAACTTTGACCTCCATGTGTGAGAACAAATCTGTTTTATTTATGCGCGATTGATGTTGTGTAAAAATTGACTACCACTTAAGTTTAAGTTACTGGTCTATTTCGGATTTTGGGAACAGCATTGTAGTGGTCTTATCTTTGTTTGTTTTGTTTTGGCGCAATTGCAGCGTTGCCGCCCTCATCACCCATAAATTTTCGGGTCTTTGGCCCTTATCACGCATATATCAAGATTATAATGGATCATAGAAATATAGTTGCGCTTAAGAGATCTTAATAGACCTCCTTCGGCGGCCCTAGAAGTTTTTTACAGAGTTATTTTTATTATTTTACACAATTTAGTTTAAAAATTTGAGTATTAATTAAATGTTATTAATTATTCAATTTATTTTGCTTTATTTCCTTATACTATACCAAAATAAAAAACAAAGCCTCAGTTACAACCAAATTTTGCATATTTCAGTGTGAGTTTGTTGGCACTTAATACCGAACATTCAATGCGGCATAAACGCATCCTTAATGCCTTTTGTGCTCACCTTTTCCCCCGCCGCTTATCCTTCTGTTTCCTTATCGCAGAGCAGGCATGCGCTCTGTTTACTCTTTTGCCGGCTCGCCGCCTCTCGCTCTATCGCTCTCTAATGTCTGGCATCGTCTGGCCGTTGCCTCTTTCTGTCTGTCTGGCCGCCGCCTAACTGCGCTTCGCCTTTGTTGTTGTTCGGTCGGCTTTTCGTCCTGTCTGTGTGTTTTTATACGCACTGCGCTTTAGCACGTCTATCCGCAAAACGCAACACAAGAGCGAGCTGCTGCAGACGCCAACGCAGCTCTTCTCTCGCTCGCACTTGCACCGGGCCGTTATTAGATTTCAGTTTGTTTTCGTTCCCATTCGCATTCGCACTCATTCGCTCGCCTCGTTTTCACACATTGCGCTTCGCGTCATTTTTCGGGGTCAACGTCATCTCGAGGGTTGCCGGCGTCGCTGCTGCTGCTGCGCTTCTTGTGCACGCCTGGCATTTGTTTTTTTTTTGTACTTTTTTTTTGGTTCGTTCATTTTCGTTTTCGGTTTCGGTCTCGGCTTTGTTGTTGTTTTTTCTGGTGCATGTCTCGTATTTGTGTTTCAGCTCTCTCTCACGCTGTCTCTTGCTGTCTCTCTGGCACTCTCTTTTGCTTTTGCTGCTGCAGCACATATTTTTATGCCGGCGACGCGCCTCCGTTGACCAAAATAAATTGCTGCCAAATATGCGAACCGTAAGCAAAATAAAGCTGGTATTCAAAACCAATATTCGGGGGCCCTGCCTGCCTGCCCTGCTTGCCCCCTGCCCGCCCGTCTGGCAGTGTCGCACAAAAAATGTTTATTACCCCACGCTGTACTGTACCTCGCCACTTGTTTTTCGCCGTTCTCCACGATTCTTAACATTTTCCAAGACGTTTTTTCGGCTTTTCCACCACATCAGCAGCTTGTTTTACACTCCCAAGTTGGCTTTCGCGTGACGCACACTACGCCACACGTGACTGGGTGGGAGAGGGAAGGGCGTGGGGGTGAAGGAGAGACAGGCAGGCCTCTGTCTGCTTTGGCCGTCTGTCCGCCGGTCTGGCCTCGTTTTCTGGGGTAGAAGGAGATGTGAAAGGAATTGGCAACAGGGGCGGGGCAGGGGGCAGTCAAGAGGGGCGTGCCGGCTTGAGCTGCGCGCGTTTTTCTTGCCAAGGAAAATACAACAATTGCTTCGAAGGAATTGGTTAATAAAACACGCTAAATTTAAAGTTACAAATTGTCTGCAAATTTCAATTAATCCCAATAATACCATAATATAATTATATAATAATATAATATATATAATAAATCTAAAAGTCTATGCGTGACCCTCTCCATTCAACCTAATATATAATATCTAGTCAAAAATTGCTATAATGATTTCTAAATTAAAATTTCTGCTCTTTAATTTCTGTAATGAATTTAAAACTAATTATACAGAGCTTTTCCGCAATTCAAGATTCTTAAAAAGGCGGTGTTTATGATTAAAATTTGCTGTAAAAATGTATTTATAATTTCCGTAATTTACAACACTATTCAAACGAAATTCAAGCTGAAATTAAAACTTTTAGGGCTTTTATTCTTATAAATATCTAGTCAAAACTTGCTATTAATAATTAAATGTCTGCACTTTAATTGAATTAAAAAAATACTTATACAGATCTTCTCTATAATTGGATATTCTTAAAAAAGGCATTGACAATTATTAAAGTTGTGTTGTAAAAACTTATTTGTATTATTTCGTAAAGCGAAAAATAATACACAGAATAAACAACCAACTATTTATTTGGCTCTTTGTTTATTCGTTTTGTGATTTTTTTTTATTGTTGACGTTTTTTTCGGGGTGTGGCATTATGCTTGTTTTTGCAAATACTTGTAAAAGTCGCACATAAATTATTTATTTACAGGTGGAGTCAAGTGGCGGGGGTTTTTGTAGATAAAAGAAACACTTATAATGAATATATTCACTTACTTTGACCTCTGATGCCCACGTAACCCCCTAAAATACCACAAAATACCAATTAGTTGCAATTTAGTCTAAAAATTTTCTAGAAATAATTCCTTTCTCATCGCCGGCCTTTCTCTATTGCTCCCATTACAGATCGGCGGCCTCAAGATGCATCATTGAGATCACGTGAAAAGACGAGCGAGTGCCACGGAGGTGTGAACATAAAAATCATGTGAAAAATGTGACAAAAAGTGTGGAATGCTCTGTGACAACAAGCACAAAAAGATCAAGAAATCAGAAAACAACAAAAGCAATTGCAACAGCAACAGCAGCAACAACAGCAAATGGGGGAAAATCAAGGAAAATGATAACCTAAATAAATCAAATTGCTAGTCAGAAATAAAATAAAGCATAAATACCGACAAACAAAGCCAAGAAGCGGAAAAAGAGACGGGAAGGGGAGAGTGCGAGTGCTAGTGCGAAGGGAAACGAAGTTACAGACGTCATCCAAACAGCGATCAGAGTGCATTTCTTCTGCTGTAAGTACCAGGTTATTATATGAAATGGCATTTTTTACTCTGAGAAAACCATATAAAAGCATTACAGTTAGTAAATATATATTGGTTATTTAAAATAAAATTATCCTGAGGTATTATCCCTAAACTTTCAATGCTTTTTTTTATAGTTATTGCTCTTTAAAGTAAAAAATATTCCTGTAATATAATAAGCTGTTGCTTACTCAAATATTTTCTCCCATTAAGAAACCGAAGAAAGCTTCGCCAAATACCAAGAAAACGTGGAATTAAACTAAAGGAAAATTGGAAAACACTTCAGCCACTGGTAAGTTAAATATCTTGATTAAATGCGAAAAGAAATGCAGTTGCTGTAGTCTTGGAAATGCTTAAATTAAAACGAATACGTGATATGGGAGCTCTTGACTGTTGCTGTGTTTGCCCACATGTTTTTTTTTCTTTTTGTCGCTGCTTAATTTGTGTCACATTCCAATGGGGCTCCAGAGCGGGTGACGTTCTGGAATTTTTTCCAAGAAATTTATGCTGATTTGATTGGTATTGGAAATGGGAAAGTTTTCCAACCAACACGGTCGGTCACTTCTCTGCGCCAGTGAGGAGGTATTTGGGAACAGGAGGAGTAACTTTTCGAACACCCTCTTCCGGATATATCATCCCCGGCTCCAATATTTCACTTTGGTATTTCCGCATGGCCCAGTTCCAAATAACTCACCAACAATAAATATCGGGAAAATTCCGGATGAGGCAAAAAATAAACCCAAGACCATTCCGATGGGGGGGACAACCACTACCCACCGTGTGTGTGTGGAGTGAATGTTGCAAAGGAGGCGTATCTGGGGCGGTGGTGGCGTTAAATGGCGGCTGATTCTAAATAATGTGTAACAAATGGCGCGTCTGTCGCAACAACAACTGCAATAATAATAACTTGGCAGCAGTGCTAGCCTTTCAACTGGAAGCACGGAAAATGCATCGGGGGAAGCGGCAAGGAAAACTGGAAGAGAAAGTTCCGTCACGGACAGTGGTTCTTCGTATACCCTTAAGTTATGTCAGAATAATGGATTTCTTGTGTTCCTTATAGTAATTTGTTTCTCTACGATACAATAGTGTAAGTCCCTAATAGCAATACAAATATGGGTTATACGCCATGGGTTTAGGAGGTTATGAACCTTTAAATATATCTTATTTTTGCTACCTATACCCAGACACACTTTAATCCATTTAATTTTTTTCGTAATAGTAATATTTTTTACCTCCAAAATTTGTAAAACCCATTTGTTATTTGAGGAAAGAACAACTGGTCTTTATACTCTTTAGTTTTTTTTTGCAATTGAATTACAAAACAAGGTAAATTTTACCGAATGTAATCGCAATGTATGCAGTGGCAAGAGCCGAAGGGGGCGGAGAAGGGGCGGCAGCCAACCGCATCAGTAGCTGCAACAGCAGTCGCTCAACTGCACACTCACCGTCTGGGCATTTTCACAGTTTTGGAGCACAAATGCACACGAATCGCTCTTGAGACGACGTCTGACGTCGTGGAGTAGGTCCCCCGATTGTGGGGAGGATTGGGTGTGTGCCACCATGTGGCATGCGGTATGCCATTGCAATGGCACTAGCATTTTTTTCTATTGCTCTAATGTGTTTTTCTTGGCCTCCAAGTTGACGGTTTCGGACCGGACGTAGTTCCAATTGGAAAGGCAACCCAACCAATCTGGTTGAATGCTCTTGTTCTGTGTTAATTTATTGGTTCCTACCTGGTACCTGATACCTGTTAGTGTATTTAATCTTTGGCTTCTTGGCTGGCGGCTTTCCTGTGAGCTTTCCCCTGGGATGTGCCTTCAAGGATTCCCAATATATCTTCCCATTCGTATTTGCGGTGTTGCAGAATGCTTTTGTGGCGCGCTCGCCTGGGTTTTATTTCTTTTTGGGCTCTTTAATGGCCAACTGGTTGCGGTGAGCACGTGTTGCCTGTCACTCATCCGACTCAGACGTTGATTGAGATAGCCGTCTTGGAGGGAGTCTCGGTGTCTCTCTGGGCGTTTTCGTTTTGCGGCGCGCCCCTTTTTGTCTTGCGCCCCCCAAGAGGCACAGGCGCGCACATTCTGTCAGTTGCTCAATTAGACGCACTTCCGTTGCATTCGCCTCCCCCCGGGCCCCCGGCCACACGACCCCACGACACCATTGCCCCGCATCGTGTTGCCCCCACGTTGTTTTCCATATTTATTTCCGTTTTTCCGTTTTGTGTGTTTGATTGATGGCCGACTGCTGGGCAATGATGTAACGAAAAATTCAAATGAGATGAATCGAGGGGGGATGAAACAATGTCGCTGTTAGGCCATTGGGCCTATGACGAATTCATAAAAATAAAAGCGTTTGTAATCGCCGGGTTTTACTTCTATGATACGTAATGGTTTGAATGGTAATTGTGAGGCAATTGTCATAGATTTTGAGCTGTCGATTCGGAATATAGTAATGTGCTATACGAGCTTTGTTTAAAATAGTTTTTGTGAGTTAATATTCATAGAATCTTGAAGGACTTTCGCATTAGAAGTAATGGTTCATCGAATAATGAACCTTGGAGTAATGTTTAAAATATATAATCCGTTTAAAATACCTATTGTGAGGTATCTTAGAATCTTGAAAAGTTTAGGAATTAAAATAAAGGCTCAATGGAATTATGTTTCATAGTATCTCAAAGAGCTTTCGAATTAGAACTAATGTACCATTTTACTTCCATATAACACCTTCTGTTTAAAATACCCATTGTGAGGTAATTGTCATAGAATCTAAAAGAGTTTTCAAATTACAATTAATAGTTAATGGAGTAATGGGCCATTTGAAATTCCCTTTCTTGGGGATGCCACATCCCTGGTCTTTCACTTTTTTCACCGTATCTGTCCGCATGTCCGTCTGTCTGTCCGTCTGTCTGTCCTATTGTCTCTTTTCCCCCTGCATCTAATAAACTAGTAGCAACAGCTGCAGCCGCAGACGACATTCGAAATCCGAAGGGTGTAAAGTGGCGCTGCCACATTCCAATGTCTGTAGCTTTTTCTTTTTCCTCTTGCAGCTGTTGTTGTTGTTGCTGCTGTTGTATTTGTTGTTGTTTTCGCAGTCAAGAATGCCGGAGTCGAAGAAGAAAACAAGAGGAAGCCGCAGCATCCAGCATCGCAGCATCCCAGCATCAGCAGCATTAATCGTGGCATCATCTCATCGAGACTCGCCATGTAAAAATCACGTTTCAAGTTATGTGAACGGCGCGTGAATGAGTCGAGGTCCAGGGTTCGAGCCAGAACGAGATGGCCCGAGGGGCAGAGAAAGAGACAAGACAGAGATAGTGAGCGTCTGCGAATGCGATCGAGCTGAATGCAAAGTGAGAATTTTCTCGATTTGTTGTGGAATGTGAGCTTTCGTTAACAGAATGAGAACTATGCGACTTGGACTTTGGTTTATTCCCCAAGCGATCCTTTAGCAAAATGATGTAAAACTTTCCACAACAGCTGCCAATATTGAAAATATTTTGTAATCAATTGAACGGTTATTAAAAACAATAATCATAGTGATCCATGGGATAGAATGGCCACTAACTGAATAAAAACCATAAACATAACTTTTGTTTATTTCCCAAGCGATCCTTCAACAAATTATATAAAACTCTCCACAACAGCTGCATAGTATTCGAAAATTTGTTTAATAAATTGAACGGTTATACGGTTATAAAGAAATAATATGGTAGAGCCATATAAATGCTAAATATCAACAATAACCATTTTGATCCATGTGATTGACACTCGATCGTAATCGATAAAAATAAACTCATTGGGAAAATGTGCTGTAGTGGGCAATAAAAAAAAGGCAATCATAAAAGGCCGCTCAAATGACACAAAGAGTTATAAATTACCGATAGTGTCATAAATAAGCGTACTCCATCTGTCTTCTTATTTATTTACTGTTTTGTTTGAGTGATCAGCAGCAACCCCTTTAACGACAATTTGTTGCCGCCTCTTGCGGTCCCAACTCTTTTTATTTCCATTCTTGCTTTTCCATTAAAACCAAGTTTAATGACCAACAATTAATTTACCAAACAGAGGAAGGGTAGGGGGGTAGGGGCTATGCCAGCTGTATGTGTGTCATTAGGGTGCATTTTGAGTTATGCAGCTCAAAATTTGAAAACAAAAACCGGCAGAAACATTTCCGCATTCCGCAATGGAGAGTCAGAGAAAAAAGAACACACAAAAAAAGGCAGGCGCATGCGCGGCGGTTGCCGGGAAGAGGGGCCGGGCTGGGTAGAGACCTCGACCCACACTCATGTGGCGCCCATAAAAACGTCATCGTTGCACATAAAACCAGACAGCAAACAATGCAGCTTGCCGTTCGGCCGTCTCCGTAATAGTTTTTTAATTGCTCATAAAAGTCGGCAAAGTTCCCGGTCACCACCACCACACTCGTTTGTGTGTGCGCCACAAACATAACCCGTACAAGGTAATGTCTCTTGTCCGTTTGGGTCCATTAATCACTCGCCTTGGAGGCTGAGAAGCCGGAGACGCCACAAAAAGTAACGCCACCAGGTAAAGCCAAAGCCAGAAAACCGTTAATCGTATGCAACAATATCATCGCCCCGCCCGGATCCCTCCCTCCTCTTTCAGATCTTAACATATGCGCATATTCTCCAAGTTTTCCTCTGAATATACTCGCATTCGGATCTCGGCTTTGCGGAGGAAGCCGAGACAAACGATCTTGCTATTGACATTGACAATGTCATTGGTTTGGTTGCTGGAAAAAGAGGCAGGAGGCAGTGGGGAGGGAGGGGCTCTTGAAAGCCGTTGCTATAGTTGTAAAAGAAATTTATCATCCCATAGGGGTACCCTTAGACTTGGACTATTCTATTACAAATTGGGATTTTATAGGATTTTTGGGTATATCAAGCTATAAACATTGGCTATGCCAATTTTCAAAAGTTAATTAAAGTTTAATATCATTATTTTTGGTATAATATGTTAGCCATTTAGCTTTTTAGCCCGGTAGTGCAGCAAGTTTAGTATCATGGAGGCTAGTGCTAGAGCGATTATACGATAATGGGCGACACATGCGCATAATGACCCGGTACTGTTTTACCTCTCGGACTGTAGCTGCTACTTTATTTTTTCTTACTTCAGTGTAATTATGAATGGCGGCCCATACAGGTGGGGCGGGGCGTTTCAGCTGTGCTTGGAAGTTTAGATTGGAATGTTGTTTACTGCATTTTTCAACTAAATGTCGCTGAGGCGTCGTCGTCTTCCATTGAATGAAAAATAGGTGGAAAAACAGCTCTTTCAAACAGATACTATGCATAATGACTAAGATTTTGTATACTATACATACATTTGCCTCTATGTGTTTAGTATTGGCATTTGGAAAGTCAGTCGCTCTCAGTTGGTTGCTTTTTATAGCCCACCATCTGCAGCACAGCAAGCTTGAGTCATTGTGCCCGTTTCTGGATTTGACATTGCAGCCTTTTGCATTTTCATGCATCCGGGATACGATAATGTTAGTTGTAATGATGGTGTGATGGGATTTCCATAGCTATTACGCACTAAAAGTGTAATCAAGATGCTGGATTTAATGGTCTGGTATGCTTGGAATGTAAGTTTATGATTTATGCTGGACCTGACCTAGTTGTGTTAAAATGTATACAGAGAGTGTCACAAAGATGTGTCTTGAGGTCATTGCACAAGCACTTCCCTTAAAGAAATTATTTTAAATGTTTGCTGAAATATGTAAGGCAACTAAATATGATACCTGTTAAAAACCTAGAACAAATTTATTCACCAAACCTTGTCTGAACTGTTATCATACGAGTCCTACAGACAAACGGACAAACATACGGACAAGACTAGATCGACTCTGCTGACCATCGTTTTCTACGAGAATCGGGTAAATATGGAATTAATCTCTGCGAAAAAGCCGGAAATTCTACAAAATTAGTTTTGAACTATAAAGTAAAGCCATTTGCTAAGAATGTTTAGACCAAATGGCCTCATGACCAAAAAAAAACTCAACATTTGCACACAGATAGCTATCGAAATCCATTGAGTTTGCATTCCCACCGACAGAAACATGCACAAGCGTCGTACATGTATCTATGTATGAAATGCAATTACAATTACAAATTGAAATGCACAACAGATGACGCCGCCGCGGAGACGACGAGGACGTCTGGCTCAGCACATCTGTATGGGCTTTCAAATGTACGACGAGTACGTACCGCATACATAGTATTCTTTTTGGCCTGGGATCGCATCTGACGAAACTCGGTGTCGGCAAAGGTGAGATTGCCGGTCGCGGAGGGGTTGCGAGGGATTGGCGACCGACCCACTCATGATGACGACCCGCGAGACACCACACCAGTCGTCACCCACACGAATACCCAAAAATATATTAGAGCAGCTCAGCCAGCTCTGATTCTGTCTCGTTGTTGACGGCGCTGCTGTTTTTCCCACTATTATTATTGCTTATATTATGGTTATTACACTGCCTGCCGATAAGGGTATTACGAAACTATGACTGCAATGCATAAAAATTATATATTAACCTTAATTCCCGATTGTCAGCCCTTTCAAATGCAGGGATTCTATTTCCTGTTGGGGGGTTTTGTTGTCATCCTGAAAGGGTATATTAATCTTCAGATATTTACCCTTCTCTTTTTCCTGTTTTCATTTCAAATGCAACCGAGCGCTAATTTTTTCGCTTTCCAACAACCAACCGCCAACCGCCCACTCGCTCTTTCCTGCCCTCCTACGACCTCTTGGGCTGTTGCAGACAGCGCCGCAGAAAAATGTTTTTAATTACAATCATTAGAATGAAATTGATCGTGAACTGAGACACGAAAATGAAATTAGGAAAATGCAGACGTGTCGAGACCAAGAAAATGCACCTTTACGCCAGAACAACAGCCCCCTCAATTCGGTTTTCTGTTTTCTGTGTTCTGTACGAGTATTCATTCCCCCCACAGATTTCGTTGGGGGCCTCCGCTGGGGGGAGTGGCATTGGTTGTCTCGTGTTATTCATTTTATAGAAATGCTTTTTGCTATTTTTAAATTCCTTTTCCATTTTTACACCCCCAGTTCCCCGCGACGAAAACGCCAATGCATTTTAAAAATAAACGAATAGTTTAAATTATCTGTGGGTTCCCCAGTGCAGTCCTTTGGAAAGTAGCGAGAAGATAGAAACCCCTTAGAAGAAGCAAGCTTTTAGCTTGTTCCTAATTTGATCCCATGATGTGTTCTGTAGATTCGCCCGAATCTGATCGTTATTAATAACAAAAGCATAAAATCAGTCAGCCATCAATTAGTCAGTGAAGTTTGGCTCAAAATAATGATGACATCAGTACTTTATACATAAACTTTTTTGATTTAATCCTTTTAAAACCCCGAATACAGACGACAGGCACGACAATTAAATGATATATGTATTTTTCGATATCCCTGGGCTACCAAGGCAACGTCAGGCGTCCCAAAAAATTAGGATTACCAATTGTAACCTACCCCCATGGACTTTGTATCTGCAACCCCCGATGATCATCTTACAAAATTGTAATCAAATCTAGAGCTTGTCAAAAACGGCTTTCATCCTTCAAATTTTTGCATAAACGGGATGGTGCTTTTTACATTTATTTATTTATGTGAGAGAGCCAGACAACCCTCAGAGCCCGAAGGCGACCCCTTGGCAACAACCCGTTTGTATCCGATCCCAAATCCAACCCGTCTACACAGATCTTGTGATCTGTCATTACAAGCGAGCGAAACAAAACGATACGAAACTGAGCGAACAAATCGAAAACGAGACGATACGATACGAGATGGGATGAAATTTTGTGTGTTGTTTACGTTTTATGTAGATTTATTTTTGCCTTGCAACTTAAACGCACAGACATTTAAATTTAGCCGCCGCGATCATCTAATGGCCTCGTCCGCACACATCTGTCCATCCCGCTCGCACCCCTGTCCGACGGTGTTGGGTTCGGCGGCGTGATGTGATGCTGATGTTGCTCCGGTTTGGTCTGCCCTGGCCTGGCGATGGTGATGAGCTGGTGTCTGCTCGTCTGCCCTGCCATCCGCACTCAAAAGAATTCATTTAGGGGCCCTCAAGGGGGTTGATCCTTACAAAGTTTTATATGTCGCTTCTATTTTGCAAGCTGTTCAAATAAATACTTACCTTCAAGTGATTTTTAAAATATTTTTGTTCGGGGAATCCCAAGTTAGAAGCTTGTTTCTATTTTGGCTGGTTTTGATACCAAAATGTTTCCAAATTGATACCAATTTGATACCGAATTGTGATCACTTTTGTTTTTCCAAGTGCCAAGAGCTGTAATCACCATGGGATGAGCTAAGGCCGGCTCCCATGTATCCCCTAGCCTTGTCCGTCTGTCCGTTGTGTCCGTCCGTGTGTCACCCAACTGTCTCGCCAAAATGCCATCGCTGCAATCGTTTTGGCGCTCTTTTGGCGCTGTTGTTGTTGATGCCGCTTGATTCTTCATGTGACATAAAAAGTGTGATCGATGTAAATCTTGTGGCTCAGCTGTCGCCAGCATTTGCTTCTTCCCTCCGCCGGTCTGCTGATCTTGATGTTTTATTTTTATACAGCACAGCGAGCGCACCACACCAGATGTGTCCCGGGGGGCGGAGAAAAGCCGGAAGAATGTGTGGCATAGGAGGGCGGGCTCCCCATCGCACCTCAGTTTGTCACTCGACTTCAGTCCAAGCAGCCGTCGGGCGCTGCTGCTCCTTTTCTAATCTGATTTGCGGGAGCGAACAACTGTAGGTCCGGACTTTGGACACGCTTCTCGCTGTGTTCACCCTGCTTTCTATGCCACCTCTTGGTGCACATTCTCCGGATTGCCCTGCGGTTGGCTTACGGGTGCATGCGTGTCTTTGTGCGTGCTCTTTGACGCGTTGAGCTACTTTAGGGATTTATGTACATACCCCTGAAATCGGGAGATTGTCGGGCAACCCCTTAGATACGTTGGGAGCTGGGAGCATGCGAGATACAAGATAGATCTGCTTAGACTGATTACAGCGAGTTCGTGTTGAAAAAAACATGTTTCCAAAAACCCAAAACATTCAGACTGCTCAGAAATTAAATTTACATTTTTGACTAAATTATTTGTGGTTTGCTGAAATTTGTTGATGTTTCTCGGGGCATTTAAATCTCGAGATTAGCAGATAAATTTCTCATGCTCCTAATGAATTTTGATTTTTGACTTTATCGTCTCAATGGGTAAATTTGTTTGATTTCTTTGTTGATGTTGCTTATTGTTTTCTAGTTGTTTCTTTTTTGTCTCTCGGACTCATTTTATATTTCTATTTTTACTATTGGTGTTACTCGCACTTTTGCTGTTCTTGCTGTTTGTGTATTCAATTCAATTGTTGTTTCTGTTATTACGTATTGTATAAATTTAAAGCGTCTCTCGATTTGGGTTTTTTCCTCATTTGTGTGGCCCATGGCTGTTGTCAATTTCTACGCCTTTATTTATACTCGTATTTCTACGGCTTTGCCTTTGGAAAACAAACTAAAAAAACTTGTATTTTGTAATTGTGATGCATTGATTGGATTGCAAAAATCAGATCCATCAAAAATAAAATTAGATATAACTAAGAATAGGGGTTACAATCGAGTTCAAGTTTGAACAGTGAATTGTTCTCAGTATCACGAAATATTACAAAGAATATAATTTCAAGGTATTATGATAGTATTACAAAGGAAAATGATATTTCATTTAATCGTTGTATAAATATAGAGATCAGCTTTTGCCGAAAATATGCAAAATTGAATTTCGAAATTAATTAGGATTGTTATTATTAATATGAATAGAGATTACAATCAAGTTCAAATTTTAACAGTGAAAAGTGCTAAGTTCTTGATAGGATTCATAATATTAATAAGAATAGAGAGAGGCTACAATTGAGTTCAAATTTGAATTATTTTTCGATAATATTACAAAGAATAATGATATATCATGTAATCCTTCCAGTATGCCAATAAATATGGAAAAAAATTTCGATACAATTTACTATTAGGTTTACTAGAGTTTAAGCTTTTTTTTGTCGCCGAAAGTGAAAATGATGCGAAACCTAACCTGTGTTATATATTCTTCTAGGATGTCGTGTACCTTTTCTTGGTGACGAAGCTGTTGTTGTAATTGATACCTCTTGAAATGTTGTCCATTCAACTTGCCTCCGTCTGTCTGTCTGTTTGTCTGTCTGTCTGTCTGGCCGGCTGGCTGGCTGGCTGGGTTGTTGTGTCTCGTCTCGAGGTGCTCTTGTTGTTTTTCTGGTTGTGTTGTTGTCCAAGAGTAGTTTTTGCGGCGGTTGTAGTTGTTTTCGTCACCGGTGTTTTTGCCTGTTGGGTACTGGGTAGTGGGTACTGGGTACTGCGGAGCTTCGAGATCCGAACTTGAAGAGACGGAGGCCGGGCGACTGGAAACTGGAACTGTCTTGGGCTTTGGCTTGGGCTTGGGTAGCTATTTCAAAACCGCTCTCGTTTCATTGTTATTGTTGGATCTTATTCGTTCTGTTGTTGTTACTCGGGCATGAGCAAGGCATAGGAACAAAAATAATAATAAAACGGGGGGCGGGGAAAAAAGAAGAGGAAGAGGGAAACCAGAAAAAAAAGAAAACAATATTGTGTCTTGTTTATTGCTTTATTTGCGGCGTTTTGCTCTTGATTAGGTTCTTTTGTGCCTCGCACTTTGCTTTTGTTGTTTCTCATATTCCTGCTGTTATTGTTGCTTTGCTGTTGTTCTTGCCCCTGGCGCTTTCCTGTATGTTTCTGTATCTGTATCTGTATCTGTATCTGGTAGCTGTATCTGTAAGCTTGTAGCTTTAGAGCGTGCATAAGGTAAATGTGAAAACAATTTAAGCGGAACTTAATAGCTTAACAACTATTTTAACTTAGCTGCCTGCCAGTTCTTGTCTTTCTGTTCTTGTGTAGCTTTTCCAAAGCTTGTAAAAGCGTATTGCGTTCTATTTTATGCTCGCAGAGCTTCCCTTCCCATTGAAACCGAAACCCAAACCCAAACCCAAACGCAAACCCTCGCCTTATAATACAGGAAGCACTACTTTGCCGGCATTAATTACCTAATATCGAACATACTATAGAAGCAGAGCGGCAACTCAGTCAATTTATTCGCTGTGTCTTTTGCGCACCGACAAAGGCCCGCACACATCCGTTACGCTGTCGAAATCAAATCAAATCAAATTAATTCATTAGGCCAAATAAATGTTTAATAAATCATAACAAGAAAAGAAAACAAACCGATGGCGAGGGGGGGAAAATTCGGGCAAAAATCATCTTCCATCCAATCAGTCTGGCGCCTATTTTATGAACGGTTCAATAGCAAATGTCAAATTTGACAGGCGGAGAGCAAAAGCAGACAGAAACACACAAATATGTAGGTGGGAGGTGGGAGGTGGGGAAGGGCGCGCACGAGCGAGAATCTCAACTGATAACATGTTGAGAAAATAGAGTGCGAGGGATGGAAAATCTTTTCCTTTTCATGGTATTTTCATGGTACAGCCATCTATTAATTAGCCTGACTTGTGGCTCCCGCCCGGCCTGTCAAAGTTCTGATTTAGCCCCCCAAGATATGTACAATGTACGGCGGACGGACCTTTCGATGCGATGGATTTGGGTGTACCGTAGCACATGAATGGGCGCGCGAGTTGTTCCCATTTCCGATTCCCATTCACGGAAAAATGTGAAATTTTGTTTGGAGGAGGGAGCCAGGGCGATAAGGAAACTGATAAGCTGAATATACATATCTATCCCGGAATGGTCCCCCTGACATCCATCTGACAATAGGTAAATACAGTGAAACCTCGCAGACACGTAGGATTTGAGCATTTTTATTATTATTATTAAGCTGACTTAAATTATTTTTACAAATTTTATAATAAATTCATGAATAGTAACAAACTAATTAATGAAAGTATGAGAGTAAGTATATATAAAGAAATGCAAGGGAACTATGAGTTCAATAGGATAACTAGGAAAACAGTAAAGATTATGCAATATTTTCCTCAAGATTTCGGGGTTGACCAGTTTAAGAGCGTGATTTTTTGATTGCTTTTCATAATTAAGATCCTTCTTAACAATCTTTAGTTTAAATTGTTTGCGTATCTTTGTTAATTTTGAAGATATGAGGTTTTAAAACCTTCTTTTTGGCTTGCATGACTGTCTTGGACAGCTAGGATAGCAAGGACTATAATAGAAATTATTCAATTTTCAAAAATTTCTGTGTAGACCACTTTTCCGGTGTAGTTTTTCCCTTGAGGTTCTGGTCTCGAGCTGTGAATGAAATTCCCTAAGTGTACGAGTACAAATTTTACTCTGGCCCTCCGTGCCTGTTTTGGTGCGCGTACAAATTCATTGATAACTTCAAAATTCCAAATCAAACAACTCGCACAGATACTACCCGCACTCACACTCACACTGGCACCCGCTTGTGCAACGCATTCCATTCTAAGGGGGGAAAAAAGTCAAAATAAAAATTGGGTAATGGGGAAGGGAAGCGCACGACGACGAGTATCATAAATAGTACAAGCAAGCCAATAAAACGTTGACCAACCCGGCAAACACGGGAGTATTAAGAAAACAACGAGAAAGAAGGGGAGATAGGGGAAAATCCCCTGTCTAGATTAGAGCGGAAAGCTTATCAAATCGGAATTTATATGAAATGTTATTTCTGTTATTGCGGCTGACAATTATTGTTGTTTACTCACTTGCATTCCATTAACAAAAAAAAAACAGAAAACGTATGGAAGGAAATACACACAAACCTAATGAGGGCCGAACACTTGAAAATGTCAATACACAAAGAAAAAAAAGGCGCGCTCGAGAAATTTCATTCATATCATTCATTGTTTTTGTTGCTCTTGCTTTACGTTGCTGCATTCATTCACACATCGCACACACACACATAGAGACAGGGGCGCGCGCGTGATGTGTGTGCCCGAAAGAGAGAGCGGGCGGGCAGTCGGTGCCACCGAGAGAGCCGGCAACGCGTGGGGATCGACTGCACCTACTGAGAGGAGGTTGGTGCTGTTGTTGTTGCTTCTGCGCTTAGGGGGTTACACCATTCAGACCGCGGGAAAATTGCACGGACTTTTTAGTTCCATCAAAACTTTAACAGAATTTTTTTAACGAAATATGAAAATATTAAAATGTTTTGCTGTTGCATCTACTTGGAGGGAGAGGTGTTTCTATGCTTAGGGGGTTACACCATTTAGAGCGCGGGAAAATTGAAATATATTGAAAAATATTGTTACATTCGAATTTTTCATTCGCTTTTGTGATTGTAAAACTATTCCGGGCCAATGGAAATTGTAAGGTGTTTTCTTTTCTTTATAAAAACTTTGTCAGATAGAAATTTCCCAAAATTATTATTGAGACTCTATTATTTTGAATTTATCTTTAATTTTAAATTGGTGATGCTGCTGCAATTGTATAAAAAACAAGAGCGTGCACACAATTCAATTTTTAAACAATATATAGTTTGAAAATATATTTTAGAAAATGTGATCCTATTGTTCCAAGAAAAGATTAGATTGTATTCCCCGGGTGGGGATACAATTTTAAAAATTATTGAGTAATCCTCTAAGGCGTATTAGTCGCAGTTGTTTGTGTTGTTGCGGTTTTAGCGTCAGTCGTAGTTGCAAAGTTGTTCTTGCTTTCGAGGGGCCACCGCGAGTGAAGCCCCGCCCCCATTCATTCAATAATCACCAGCACTTGCATGGCCACACGGTCGCGCTCCAAAAAATATAATAGTTGTGACTGAGTATTATGTAAACAAATGTACAATCTGGTCAAAACAATTATTTTTAATTACTTGTACAAAAGTACTCCCGTCAATCTTGTCAGATTTTGTGTGATTTATAGTATATATTTACAATTCTTATTTGTATTTAATATCAGGAACAATATGGTTTGTAGCGAATTCTTAAAATACCAGGGAATAATATTTGTATATTGCGAGGGAAAAGTCCAAAAACTCTTATAAAATGTTTTTTGGTTATGGTTTTGAATGATACATTTTCTAATTTATTAATATTTTTTTTTAACTTTATTTGGTTTGGATAAAAAGGGTTGTAAAATGTAATTTTATGCTTCAAGAAACACCCTGTGAGCCACTGTCATTTGGCATAATCCGGATTCCAAGCTTAACCGCAAGCCAGTCTGAAAAAGAGAAATAAAATTGGAAAAAATAACTAGTAAGGATCTGTCAAAGAGGCTTATTTGACCGGAACCAGCCAGCTCAAGGTCTTAGACTTGCTCACCTTACTACTTACCCAACATACATAGCTGGAATGGCTTTATCCACTATAATTAATCATTCAATCAATAGTTGAATTGGAATTGCTGGGGATTGCTCAAGCTTTAATTACCGAACATTTTGAAACACTAATTACATTTTGCACGATTCAGCTGAAAGGCAGGCGAACGTGTTTTCATAACCTAAGAATTTTAATACAGTTTCATTTTGACAGATATAAGCTGGGCTTTGGCAATCCAATACTAATATACTTTATTATTGTATATATTTTATAATAAATACTTATGTTAGAGAAAAATGGCATCGGACAATACGATCCGTAACATATTGCTTTAATTTTATAATCAGGATTATTTCTTGAAACTCATGTTGACAAGGGATTAAGCCGAAATGGAATAATAAATATAAAAAATATTTATTTTATGGACTTCCACATAATTCCGAGATTTCTGTGGGAGCTGTTTCACATGTTTATTTTGAAATGTGAGGCAAGCATAACAGGAAACTACTTATAAATTGCTCATATCTTGTGCCGTACTTCTACAATATTTGCTATCAGCAAACAGGAATTGAAATCGGGAAATGAAAGGGATCGTTTGTTAATGTATTTTATTTGCCTGCAGTTTTCATTATTGACATAAGTTGCACTAATATTGCACGGCACTTGCAGAGCACATATGCAGCTCACCTGACTGCTAAATACATTCGTGGCAAAGGCATATGATTGTTGCAATATCAATAACATTCACGGGGGGATTCCCCCAACTCTTGGTAAAGGAAGTACATTCATGATGGATGGTCTTCCGATTGAGTTTTAGCAAATACTAAAAATAAAGCTAAATTTAATTTTTGAAACATTTTTTAATAGAAGTTTTTTCTTTTCAGATTTTCTGTTTGTGGAGGACAAAAACAATATCATAACAGAGCGGCTTATAAGGTGTGTAAACAATATGTAAATCCTATAAATAGAGAATGCAGCCTTGCCGTTTGTGCAATTTATTAAAATGGGTTTTCTGGGAGGCATTCTATTTTTAACTGCTAAATTGTTTGTATGAACTTTGGTTCGTACCATTAATTTTAGTAGAACAATTCCCACTGGTAATGTATGCCTTATCTTGTTATTGTTATTGCGAAATTCAATGCCTTCCAATCCAATGAATAATAATTCATTGAATAAACACACTCGGCAAACACTCGCCGCTGTCGGGGCGGGAATGCAACTGAAAAAAATAGTATCATCACGTCAAGGATCGCCCCCTAATCATCGTCTCTGATATGATGATGACGCGTGTGCAAAGTGTTCCGATAAAAAACAAAAGAGTGTGAGCAACCCGGAAAAATGTGCAATAAACAATGTATTTTGATTCGAACGTGACGGCTTATTGGGATTGTCACAAGGCCTCGGTGCTTTACCGGTCTGCCCATGTGATTGATGACCAAAGTCGCCGGTCTATTTGTTAGTGAAAGTCACGAGATTCTGTCGCGGGGAAAGATAGCATTTTCTGGGATTTAGATTGCAGCCGATTGTCGTGCGAAATTAGTTTTAGAATATTTAAGTCGAATTTCGACGGGGGTTATGATAGGTTAACGAGTACAATGAGGTCGTAGCTCATTCTGGGAATCAATGAATGCGTAAAAGATTTGATTCTTCAAAAAAGAATCTCTTGAAAATTTATATTTAATAGTATATAGCTTATCTAAAGTATATAAAATCGAATGCCATTCAAAAAATCAAAGTCTTGTCACTATCTTTAGCGTTATCACTAGACATCTTCTATTGGTTGCCGCTGACTTGGCTCACGCACAGAGATCGGTATTTTTTTTGTTTTTAATCAGTTTGAAATTGTTGTTTTTGGCGGAGCTTGTGACTTATTAGATTTTCGATATGGCCGGCTCCAATTGTTGTTATCGCTTGAGCCTTAAGTGCGATATGTGTATTGTATTTATTATTGACATGCCCAACGATCCTACGATTGTCGTATGTTTTATGGATGTCGTTGCGTTCAAAATGAACTTTGCCTAAATAGAAAATTATAAACAAACATTGTTGTTGGCTGGAAACAGAATCCGTTTTTCAAAAGGGCTTTTGATTAACTATCGTCGGAATTTCGATTGCTTCGATACGGAAAAACGTTGTCATCGCCAAGGCGACGAGGCGGCAAGGCGAGTTCGTCATGATCGTGGAATTTCCGCCTCGACTACGTCTTTTTGTTGCTTGCCCCATCTCCCCTCTTGTGTGTTTGGAATGTGGAATGACCCGAAAAAATAAAAGTCGTTTACTTTGTATGCTCACGTATCGGAGTTAATTTCTTGTAGGGCGCACTGGCATTTCATTATTATTTTAACATTTTCGCAGGTGTCTCTTGTAATGGTCTCTTTTTCGGATCGGATCCGTTTGGATTGGGTTCGACGGCTTTTTGGGCTAGGCCTCGAATCGTTATTGTTCGAGCCGTTTTGCTTCGTTACGTTTTATGTTGGTTTTTTTTATATTTTTTTTTTCGTTGCTGTATTTTTTTTGGTCCGAAACGGATCTTCTGGTATTTATTCGTTTTCTATTTCGTGGTATTTGCCTGCCTTCCTTTTCACTCGCCTGCATTTGTTGTGTGTTAATGAAAATTTTATTGGAATTTTTTCTGTTGGCGGCGGTTTTGTTTGTTTTCAAATTTTTTACGAGTTTATGAATGAACGTGCAAACAAACAAACCACGCGAGACATTCGCCGAAGTGGTAAGAGGGGCCACGAAATGGTTTACAGAGGGGGGAGGTGCAGTGGGGTTTGTTGGTTTGGTGGTTGGATGGTTTTCTGGTCGGTTTGATGAAGCGCCATTGAAATGCGCCCAATCAGTAGCAGCCACAAAAAAAAAATACCAAATACCGACCGCAAGGAGGGCAACCATATAAGAAACTTATCGATATAAAATCATTGCAATTTCTGTCATATTTATTGTGAAATAAACGATACATTTCCCACTAAATCATCCATGGGCAGCCCTTGTCTCTTTCAGCTCCCAGTGCTCCCAAAAACAAAAAGCTGTGAATGTCTCGAACAAATGGAGATTAATGGGATTAACATGCCCAAGTGCTCGAAATTTTACGGTGAAAAGAGAATGTTTGATCATTTAGTGACTAAATGATTGTATTTATATTTTACCATTTACTTAGAAATAGTGTATATTTTCCGACTTCTTGGCTTTTTAAAATTCCCCGATAAAAGCCCGGAAAAGCGGCACTGCCTGGCACTGTTTGAAGCTCAGTTCAGCATGGGGAACCGAACCGTCTAAGAATCACCCAAGCCAAGACACATTTTCGGCTTTTACGACTCGAGTTCATTTGAAATTAACGACCATTATTTCGGGGCAATTGTTTGTCGTAAAAAAAAGTCCCGCAGATTGGGGAAATGCATACCAAGCCCCGATTCCGCATAATGTGCTCGCTCGGGTTGGTTGGAAGCTTGTTTACGAAGATTACAAAGCGAGTTGGGTTGCCCAGAACGGGGAATGGAAATTCCCAACTTGTTTACGAGTCCGAAGTCTGGTCGTTATTGAAATAATGACAAATGGAATATGCATGCGTTTACCCTTTATCCTTGCTAAACCGTTTTAGTTTCTCATTGTGCGAAATATTTTACCAATTTATCATGGGTCATGATCCAAAATTTAATGGTATATTTTGCACAAAGTACCTTTATTCCATACATCATTCCTGGGGGGCTGGGCAGGCGGCGTTATCGATATTACGCTACGCATACGGTTGTGTGTATAATGTGTATATGGGAGGCGCTATCTATCCGGATAAATGTGCCCACCGTTAGTTAGTAGTCGCATTTAAATGTCATATTTGTTATTTGCGAAAGAGCGTCCTTCCCGCTCGCACCCATCGACGGCCATCTCCCTCGCACACTATGCCGGCAAGGGGACAAAGTTGTTTATCTCGCGTGAGACGGCGTCACGCTGCTTATCTGGAACTCGCACCTCGCACACTCCGAAACCATTCCCATTCCCATTTCCATTCCCTGCCATAGCATTCGCAACAATAATAGTAGGTATAGCCCCCGATCATATCAAGCAAAACAACTGGGCCCACACTGTACCTGTTCATACTTATGTCTAAATATATGACTGGCCCCTCCAGCTAAGAGAATACAACTACCAAAGGGAGGGACCCTCACTTTGCAAATATTAAATTGCATTTACTGAATTACGGATACAAGGAATCATATAATCGGCTACAAATTTCTGATTATTGAGGATGATTTTATCTAAAACTTACGATCTTAGTCTTACTTAAAAAAAGGTATTTCAAACGAAACTACAAAAAAGTGGAGAAAAAATAAAATGATTTCTAATATCATAAATTAAATTACTACTGAGAAATGTATTATTATATGTAAATACCTTTATAGGTACTATATCTATAGATAAAATCTATATGAAATCAATCTACGTATATAAAATCTAAGAAATTTCAAAAACAGAATGTTTTCTAATATCATAAATTACTTCTGGGAAATATTTTATAGATACCTTAATTGATACCTTATATATAAATTCAAACTATTCCGATACAATCTATGAAATTTCACAAACAAAATGCTTTCTAATATCATAAATTACTACTAAGAAATTTATTCTTATAGATACCTTTATAGATACAATCTCTATAGATACCATCTATATGAATTCAATCTACAATCTAAAAAAAAACTATTTTTTTCTGTATTTAGCAATTAAATTCTTTAAAAACTTCTAGAAAAGCCCAAGTATAAACTAAAAGTATCGGTGAGTCCAAATTCCGGGCATGAGTTGACAGATTTAACGATTAGAGAAGAGGGGCGCCACATGTGATCAGAATGTTAGTTGTAAGTCATGATGATGCATATAGTCGGCGGCAGGGCATTGAGATACCGGTTACCGCGAGTTACGAAATACCTTCGGACTTCATTTCCCCGAATTGCTATCTGTCACACAAACATGAAATAACAATTTCGCAATGAATAATAAAAATAATGGGTTTTAATTAGGAAGCATACTACATCAAGAGTTCCAAAGAATCTATTGGATGGATTATTGAAGTTTGTTGCCCATTTCTCGGGACCCATTTCCCAGGAAGCTACATACATATATGAGAAGTCTTTAAAAAGTGTTTTTGTATAAATATTCATTTAACTATTTAAATGCTCGATTAGGCAAGGGTTTTCCAAGGCATAAAACAAAATATGCGGCAAGGCAAGGCAAGTGGATAAGTGGATGGTGGATGGATGCCGAAACAAGTTGCTGTTGTGACAAATCGACGAGATTGAGATATTATGAATGGGCAGCGCTGTGGTGCGGCACCTGATGATCAAGCCGTCGACGATATTGACTTGGAATTTCGATCGATCCGGCCGGGTCGGGTCGGGCCGGGCCGGGCCAATCAGGTTTTCGATTGGTAATCTGTATCTCCAGCAAGTCTGGGCCCGATCTGATCTCCGCTTATCAAAAAATACGATAATTTTATTGTTTTCCACTTTTTCGGTGGCTTTTGAACAAATCAGTTGCGTCAAACAAAAAAAACTTGGCCAAAAAAAATAAGAAGCACACATTCTATTTGGAGCATAGAAAAGATTTCAATAAGGCGAGCTTTGGTTTGGTGGTCTCTTTCTCTTTTTTGCTTCTTCAACATCTTATTGCGGCCTGTTGTTTTTGTTTGTTATTCTTTCATGACAGTGTTGTTGTTGTTGTTGTTGCTCCTTAACTGGTCTGGCAACTTTGTCTTGGATTGGAATGTTGTCGGCTTTTGGCTTCAACCTCTCCCCACCTCTCCTCCTCCGCTCCTCTCTGGCCACTCTGCCTCGATTCTGCGGTCTTTTCTGGCCCGTTATTGCGTCAAGGCATCGTTAATGTTAATGTTGTTGTTATTGTTATGGTTATTATTGTTGTTATTGCGTCTTTTTGCTTTTCTTTAGTCGCTGTTTGTTGTTCTTTTCGCTATTTTTCCGCAGTGACTCAGATCGCATTGGTAGCGACGGGATGTTGTGGGGGAGGGAGGTGGAAAAGCTAAAAGTACGGCGCGTGCGTAGCAATGCATTTAGTAAATTTCTCGGAAATTATTGTTCCGCAATTTTGCACTTGCTGTGGAAAACATTTTATTTATTTATTTCGTTTCTTTGTGCCAAATGGTGGGGTATGCTGACTGAGGTAAAAGCCTTTAAGACTTGTTTACGGAAAAGTCTTTCGAATCGAAATAGAAAACACAGTTTTTGAAAAGAGTGGGAAAAAAAAAGTTACTTGTATTATGTTTCTTGGTGAGAATGAGTTATAAAAGTCATCAAAAACGCAAATTTTTTAAAGAATTTATTAAGTAAATCTTAATATTTTGGAATATAACAAACTCAGATCTGAAAAAAGCTCCCTGGGGAGCTTAAAGAGTTTGAATTTCTGTACTTTTGTGGCATATCCTCAAACGGTATTCCCGCTTCGTATCTAGAAATAGACGATTCTCGAGTTGTTTTGCCATTAAATCGGTTTTTGCACTTGAAAATGGGAAAAACAAAAGCGGCAAAAACAATGAGTTGTAAAAAACAAGCGCAAATGGCAGTTAGGCGTGCCAATTGCACCTTTACACTTTTTTCTTGTTTTTTTACGAGGCGCGTGCACGGTGGCGCCCAAGGCGCGTTAAACGAAATTAAACAATAAAACGCTCGCCAGGGTCCGGGACGAGCGTTGTTTTGTTGTGAATTTCCATGTGTATTTGCACACAGACACACTATACAGAAAATACAATATGAGCGCTGATAAGCCAAGCCGGGCCAAGCAGGTTTTCGGCGGCCCTTTTCCCCCCTTATCTCATCATTATTCGTGTTGCCATTTTGCTTCATTTTATTACCAATATTATTTAATTTTCAAAGAGTCAATAACACTGGCATTTCATTAATTTTTATAGTTTCATTTGGCTTTGTTTATCAAATTGATATAACATATTTATGGCGTTTGTGGGGATTTTTACTCCAAGACTCTCTCAACTTGTTCTAATTCGACCGCAATGATGCTTTCGGTTGGGTATCTTTCTTGGATCTTTCGACAGACAGCGTTTTGTGTGTTGGATTGTCCGGAAATGTTGTTACCGTGGTTGTCTCCTCGCTTTGTTGGTGGCAAAAACAATAGCAGTGTCGAGGGAATCTGGGTCACACACTGCTGCAGATACAGATACAAAGATACAATTGCCAACAACTAGAGCAACAAGGAGGCAGCAGTTTGAGAGGCGGCACAGTTTGAAAGCAACAGTTTTGGGGTGGAACAGTTTGGGACTCACTATATAAAAAGAGGGCAGGTGTCAATGGCAATTCATTTTGAGTTTTTTGAGTTTAATTTTTGCTTTAGCCTTTCGATGTTGCTTTGCCTTTTAAAGTTGTGTTCTATAACCATTTGAATTATTTTTTATTTTAGTTTAAACATTTCATCTTTTGTATGTATGTATTTATAGCGCGACATTTGCTGTGTGTATTATATTTTACTGCGCAATAAAAGCAACAAGACCGCCAACAACAATGGCAACACAAGCGGCAAAAACAAATCAAGCATAATAAACAAGCAGCATTAGGCGAGAGCGTGTGCGTGAGAAGCGGGCACTGTGAGCGAATCAAAGACAGAGAGCGCTTTGTTTTTATAAATACTCTATAAAAAAAGGTTCTATACCATTCCCCTAGACTAGTATAATGTTTAATCAGGCCGACTGTAGTTGATAGGAAAAAATACAAACAGAATCGGCTATAAATACCCGGTTACCAGAGCCTTATAGGCACTTAAGATCATTAACAATAATTTCATGACGTTGGTGCTATACTTTTTTTTGGAATAGTTTAATTTTTGATTAGTCAGTCGATAGTTGGTGTAAAAATATCATGTAGAAACCCGGTTCCCAGTTTCTGAGGCTCTTATAAGAACATTTACAATGATATCATGACGTAGGCTTCATACTTTCTTGTGGATAAGTTCAATTTTTGAAATAAATACCCGGTTCCCAGTTTATAAGGTTATAGTTTAGGTTCTATAGTAGAGAATCTATACTATTCTTTTGGGGTATTATAATGTTTTATTACAAAATCCAAAGTAGAAACGGCTGTAAATATCCGGTTCCCAGTTTATAAGGCTCTTAAGAACATTTACAATGATTTCATTACGTATACGTGCCGTGGTCCCACTTGTATACCAAAAGCAAAGAAAAAAAAGCATGTTCTAAAATTTGATGCTGAATCATTGTAGTTTTTGGTTTTTAAATTGATATTGGTTTTGCATTGTTTTGCAAATTTAAAAGAAATCTATGTTTAAACTTAAATGGTTAGGAATTTGATTTGTTGTTTTGGCATTTGATAAGGGTATAGCAGTTTCGGTTAGTTTAGGCTATCTGGTTTTTGGTTTTTATGTATTTTTGCTTTTTTGTTTTTTTTTTTTTAGCGGCAAGCTAGAAAAAAATTTGCAAAACAAGAACAAATTGCGTGTGTGCGTTGGTATGGCTCTATGTTTGTATTTCTACATCTACTACGGTTTCAACTACGCAGCAGAAAATGTTTACTACTGCGACAGCGACAGCAACAACAGCAACAGCAATCCCAAAGATACAGTACAGTGGGTGGTGGGAATTGCTTCAACTTTTTTGCTCTCCTTCATCTCCTTTTATTTTGCCACGCAGTCGCATTTCCTTCTCTCATGTTACGCCCCAAAGTCTCAATAAAACAAAAACAAAAACAAAAACAAGAAAGAAAAAAAAAGCAACACAAGTGTATTTACATTTAAGGATGAGAAGGAGGAGGAGGGGGGAGGAGGGAAAATGGAAACAGGAGCAGCGCAGCGAGAACTTTTGATGAATTACAAACGTTGTAAACTTTCACACTCGCCTGTGTATCTTGTATTTACTACGCTTTACAACGCGACTGCGCTGCCAACGTCAAAGGAACGAAACGTCGCGAACGTCATGCAAAAAAATAAACAACAAATACGAGAAATAAAAAACGTCAATGCCGCAACAACAACAGCAACAACGGCAACAACAACAAGCCCTCTTCCTCCCTCTCTGTGTGTATGCTTGCCATTTTTTATTTATTCTATTCTTTTGTCTGGCGCATAAAATTATTTATTTTTATTTTGTTGCTCTTGTCGCCGGTTCGATTTTGTTATTGTTCCTCATTTGTATTTCGCCGAGAGAGCAAAAGACCCAAGGGGGGTGGAGAAGAGGAGAGAGCACCGCTTTGGGGTGCGGAGAGTTGGAGCCAAAGCTGGAGCAACGGAGCATCGCGACCCGGCTTTCGTCACCGGCTTTCAGCTGTTCTCGCCAATTTGCTGTTGTCGTTTCGCCCGAAACCATTACGGATTAAAAAATCAATCCCACGAATAACACATCCAAGCCGGATCAGGGAATTATTAGGTTCGATTGAAATGGGTGAGAAACCTAGGGAACTGCATACTAATTCCAAAGAAATTTAGATATTTAGATATTTTTCCTTACATATTAAGGCTTGAAAGATATAAAATACATTATATCTTGTAATGTTCCATTTGCGATCAAAGTGAGGAATCTAGGGAACTACATACAAATTCCAAAGAAATTTAGAAGTTTTCCTTGCAATTTAAGGCTTGAAAGATCTAAAATACATTATTGTATCTTCGTCTTGAATACCTTTTAAGCACTGTAATGTTCCATTTGCGATCCAAGTGAAGAATCTGGGGAACTACAAACTAGTTCTAAAGAAATTTTTATAAGTTTACCTTGAATTTTAAAGCTATCAATGCACTATAGTCGGATCAGGGCATTATTAGATTCGACTGAAGTAGACATTGGTGAGAAATCTGGGGAAGGAAAAGTAATTCCTAAGAAATTTAGATAAGCTTGCTATTAGAAAATTAGGAATACATTATATATTCGTCGTGAATACATTTTAAGCACAGTAATTTTCAACTTGCGGTAGTTAGTATTTCAGAAAGATCGTATTATAGCCGAATCACAAATTAATTACAAAGAAATATTGATAAGTTTACCTTTAAAGATGTTGAATACGTTATATCCTCCGTCGTCAATACTTTTTAAGTAATATCGAAGTAGTCATGGTGGGGAATTCTGGGGAACTATAAACTAATTCCAAATATAATAGATAAGTTTACTCTAGAAGATTTTAAATAAAAATTGGCTTTGTACTATTCCAAATATTTTTGATGTGTTTAGAAGCTTCGTAACTCCCCTCTTAGCCATCTGTTTATGTTCTGTTTGGAATAGTTTATCTAATTAATCGTTTGATTAATTCATAAGAAGTTCAAAGCCTATACATAGCAAGTTTCCTATAATTAGTTTTGTAAAAGCGTTGCTTGAAACAACTTAAGCCCTCATAGAGTTGAGGTCCAATTAGATTACTGGTGATAGAAACGATCTAAATCGTTCTATTTTTGTACCCAGAACGGGGAACTACCTGAGGCAAAAGCCATAATTAAATTAATTCAATGCTTAGGCATATGTTTTCATTCTGCCCCATGGTTATTAATGAAAAGCTTACGCAATTGGCGATCCGTTGCGCCTGCAATTACAGTTACTCGCTACGTAATCCATATATTAATAATGAATAATTAGAAGGCTACGGCAAGCGTCAAATATCCAAGTTTAAGTTGCGACTGATCTTTCGGGCCAGTGACGATAGCAAGCTGTCGACACGTGTGCCGAGCACTTGGCGCCCTTTTCCGCATAAAATTACGTACTTAACGATTGTTGTTGCACTCGCTTTTTTTCGCTTTTTTTTTGTTTTCCATTTGTTATTTTTCATTCCGCTCGACTTCAGAACTAACAACAACAATGCATTCGCATTCTGCTTTCTCATTTCAGTTGCAAAGGCGGCACTAAAACAGCGTTTAAGCGAGAACAAAAAAAAAAAGAAAAACATTCCAGCCACAACAGTTTGTGTATTTGTTGAGATTCTCGCTGGCGAAGAAACGTGGGAGCTTTTGTTGCCATGATTACCTATCAGGGGGTGTGGAAGAAACCCGCTCTTTGATTGACCAAAAATATAAAAACGTGAAAATATCCCATAAATAAGGGCAAACAAAAGGAAGTGAAAATGATGAAAATTAAAGTAAAGTGCCAGGCAGAACGGCCTGTGCCACAAGCAACAACCATAACAATACTAACATCTGAAGATACAGAAAGAGAAACAATAAAGCTTGGCAACATTTGTGTCTTGTGCCGAAAAACTGTGGCGGCAGACACATGTTGCTGTCGGCAAGCAGTGGAAGCAGTGGCCGACCCATCCCTAGGCGGTATTCCAACAAGCAGTGCTGCTACACCAACGCCAACCGCAACGCCAACCCCAACCACACCAACAAGCTGTTCAGATCGTTGGAATGTCTTAAAATGCAATCAAACGATTAAAAAACAAACCACAGACCTGGCAGCGGGGCTGGGGGAAATGAAAGACGAGTTGGTGGCTGCATTTTACAGGATTTTGTTGCTGTTCTTCGGCGAGGGCAGCGCAAATTATCGACGGCAACGAGAACATTTCAATATTTACAGCAATTGTCACAACATATTGCGAACGCTGCAATCATTGTTGCTACTAATGCTGAACTGCGGCATATTCAACAAGCGCCGCCGGCAACACCAGCATCCACATCCGCATCAGCAACATAAAAAGCATACAAATCAGCAACTAAAATATATATATTTTACAAAATTCCTATTGCTGTTACAAGCCCTAGCAGCAGCTGCAACAACAAGACTGAGTTTAAGCCGTAACAATTACAACCAACAACAACATAATCAACAGCAACAGCAAAAGCAACAGCAACAGGAGCAGCATCAAGCTCAACAACAACAGCAACAACAACAAAAAGCGAAGCAACATCGAAGCCAGCAACAACGATTTCATTACAAGGAGCATTATCTGTCGCAAATTGTGAAAATACTTTGTTTAATCAGTGGCCTTAATTTGTTGGTCCTCAATGTCATCGCCGTTGCTGTTGTTGATCAAACGCAGCTGCAGCAGCAACAGCATAGACAACCGCTGTTGCAGCAACATCTACCACGCAGCAGCGATATGGGCAACAAACTGGATACCATGATGGAAACGATACAATTGCCTGCCAACAAACCGAATGACACCATCCGATTGGTTCAAAATGAAACGAGTAAGTGCAACAATATACCAAAAACTTATGTGGTCAAACGTCATTGATAAAATCTCCTTCCAATCGTAGCTTGCAAGTCAATGGATATTCGGAACTATGCGCATCAGTTCAACCATCTGGCCAACTGTACGATCATCGAGGGCTTCCTGCTCATCTCGCTGATTCGCGAGAACGAGAACATCAACGCCACCTTTCCCCTCCTCACCGAGATTACCGAGTACCTCATTGTCTACCGAGTGCCGGGCCTCAACTCGCTCTCGCAGATATTTCCCAACTTGGCCGTGATTCGCGGCAACACCCTATTCGATGGCTACTCCCTGGTGGTTTACTCCAATCGTGACCTCAAGAGCCTCGGCCTCACCAAGCTGCAGTCGATTGGCAACGGGGCAGTGCGCATCGAAAAGAATCCGGTGCTGTGCTACGTGAACACCGTCAATTGGCTGCACATAATGGCCGAGAATGCAACCGCCTCGGAGGTGATTCTGTTGGGCAACGGCAAGGAGTCGACCAACTGCGACAACAAGTGCGCAGCAGAATCCTCGGCCTTCGGCAACGGCAAGGAGGTGGGCTTCAGTTGCAAGGAGTACCCCGGCAACAAGCGCTACTGCTGGGGCTCCAAGGACTGTCAGCAAAGTAAGTCGAAACTTGATTGCTATATTTCCCAAAATGCTATAATTCTATGCTCGCATATATTCGCAGTTTGCCCCAAGGAGTGCCGCAACAATTGCATTGACGAGAACACGTGCTGCAACAAGTCCTGCTTGGGCGGCTGCGTCCGCGACAGCAGTGGCAACGAAAAGTGCATTAGCTGCCGCTCCCTGTCGATCAATAACACCACATGCGTGGACTCCTGTCCGGAGGGCTTCTATAAGGTGAGTTTTAGTAATACAAGGTCACCAAGTTTATGGCTAAACTAACCTTCTTCCCACGCAGTACGGAAGGCGCTGCATCACGGCCGAGGAGTGCATTAGGATCGGCACCAAGTTCGATGGCAAGGAGCTGCCCCTGGGCATTTCTGATGGCCAGTGCGTTACCCGCTGTTCCCAGGGCTTCCAGATGAAGGACCACAAGTGTGTGCGGTGCCCCAACAACAAGTGCGAAAAGAGATGCGAGGCGTCGTCCATCGACAATTTGCAAAAGGCGCGCGAATACCACGGCTGCACCATAATCACGTCCAGCAGCCCCAATCAGCCACTCACCATCAGCATTAAGCGGGAAGGAAGATGTGAGTGGGGTAGCCTGGGAGTCTGGGAGCCTAGTCTTCTGTTTTAACAAGTACTAAAAATGTATTATTTTCCCGCACAGCGCATGTTATGGAAGCTCTGGAAGCTGCCTTTTCTGCCGTCGAGACCATTGAGAGCTCCCTGAAAGTTCACCTAACCTACGGATTGACCTCACTGAAATTCTTCAAGAACCTACGCGAAATCAGCGGCAAATACCTACAGGACAAGCTGTATGCCCTGTATGTGCTGGAGAATCATGACCTCGAGGAGATTTGGGGCCCCAACCGGACGGTTTTCATTCGGAACGGCGGCGTATTCTTTCACTTCAATCGCAAATTGTGCGTTTCCACGATCAATACGCTGCTCCCCATGTTGGCCTCAAAGCCAGAGTTCTTTAACAAGAGCGAGGTGGCCCTCGATTCGAACGGCAACCGTGCATCATGTGAGTGGCATACTCTATACATAGCTAAAATATACAGGGATCAATCGAATTCTTTCTACTCGCAGGTGGCACTGCTCCACTGCAGGCCAAGGTGGATTTATTGGGATCCTATTTCGCCACCTTGTGGGTGAACACATCCATGGTTTCGGAGGGCGATAAAATTAATGAGACGGCGGCAATTGTGTTCAAGGATCCGCGTGCCTTTATCGGTTTTCAGTTTTATCATGCTCCGGATCCGCATGGAAACATAACCAAGAGCAGCGACCAGCCCTGCGACAATACCTGGACTGTCAGCGAGCCCACAAAGGAGTCAAATATAGTCGTTACCTTGGAGCCATATACGAAATACGCCTTCTATGTCCGCACAATGGCGATTTCCTCGGAGACCACCAATGGCCAGAGCGATGTGATACGCTTTAAGACAACTCCTGCGCAGCCAACGCCGGTGCCGGGTATCATTGCTACCTCGGAAACATATTCATCGATTGTGAGTATTGGTTGTCGCCGCATTTCTTGCATCAAACAAATAATCCTTCGGTTTTTACTTAGCATGTCACCTGGAATGAGCCCCTGTTCCCTTACGGCGAACTCACCCACTACGTGGTCAGAGTGGAAATAAGTCAGCCGCAAAGCAGGGAAAATGTGATCCGCGATTTCTGTCACGATCGTAAGAATCTCCTTCATGCTGTTTCCTTAACACATACTCTCAATAACATGATATTTATTCTTGTTCAATGTTTGCAGCCATTATCAAATTCATAGACGAGGAAACAGTCATCAAACCCACGGAGAAGACGATTCCGAAAGTAACAACGGACAAATGCGATTGCGAGGAGGGGCCCAAGAAGGCTCCCAACGAAAACGAAAACAGCGATCGCGTAATATATGCCGCCAAGGAGTTCGAGGATGCGCTGCAGAACTTAATATATGTGAAGCGTACAGCCAAACCGGATGCAGCGAACGCTACCGGAGACTCACCCGCCAAGGGTGGCATTTCAATGACGCCGGGATTCAATTCAAATGCCTTTGGGGATGATGCTGGCAGTCGCCACAAGAGGTCCCTTGACCTGGAGGCCCATTTTATGCGGTTGGGCGGCAGTGTGATGCTTCGTCATGTGCGTTCCGCCAAGGAGAATGTGCCCATGACTATGAACAGCAGCGAGGAGGCAAAAGCTTCCACAGTTTCACCGAATGCAATTGACAAAGTGATATCCAAGGAAAACAATAATAATCAGAGGACCGGCATGCCTGGGAACGGGGAAAATATGAGGGTATTCGTGCACGAAGTGCCGGCCAATCAGACATACTTCACTTTTGAGAATCTGCGCCACTTCACCATGTACAACGTCTATGTGACGGCCTGCCGAAAGGTGATCCCCCATGATTCATTTAATGCATGCAGCGATGAGTATCCCATCTACAAGAAGACCAAAAAGAAGGGTTAGTTTTAGTTTGATAGAAACAAAACCATATTTTGCATACTCACAAAATCCATACATATTTCTTTTAGACGGCGCCGACAAGGCCTATAACTTGAAGGTGGAGCCTGGAAATACCAACACCACACGGTCCTCGGTGCGAGTCACTTGGCAGAAGCCCCTCGAACCCAACGGCGAAATCGTCTCCTACGAATTGGAATATGTGCTGCTTTCCGAACAACAGGAGCAGAGGCTGTGCATCCTGGCCTCCGAGTTGGGGAACCTAACCCTTGGCTACGAGCTGAAAATTAACGAGGGCAACTACAGTTTCCGGGTGCGTTCGAACTCGTTGGCGGGCCTAGGCGACTACTCGGAATATTTCTACTTCGATGTGCCGGTGAGTTACCAACCTAATATACCTACATTCTCCCACAAACATTCCTTTAATTCGAATATTACTCTCCACACTCCTAAAGCCTCCTTTGAGCTATGGAAAGGTGTACATAATACTGGCCTGCACCGCACTGATCATCATTTTGCTCTGCCTGGCCGTGTATGTGCAGATTCTGAGGAAGAAGAACCGTCCCAACGACCTGCACATCAACACGGAGGTCAATCCGTTCTACGCAAGCATGCAGTACATACCCGACGACTGGGAGGTGTTGCGCGAGAACATCATCCAGCTGGCGCCGCTGGGCCAGGGATCCTTCGGCATGGTGTACGAGGGCATACTGAAATCGTATGCCGGCGGCGGTGGCATCGATCGCGAGTGCGCCATCAAGACGGTGAACGAGAGTGCCACCGACCGGGAGCGCACCAACTTCCTCAGCGAGGCCAGTGTCATGAAGGAGTTCGACACCTACCATGTGGTGCGGCTCCTGGGCGTCTGCTCGCGCGGACAGCCGGCTCTCGTCGTCATGGAGCTGATGAAGAAGGGCGATCTGAAGTCGTATTTGCGCGCCCACCGTCCCGAGGAGCGGGACGATGCCATGATGGCGTATCTGAATCGCATTGGGGGGACAAAAAATGTGCATCCACCGACCTACGGAAGGATCTACCAAATGGCCATCGAGATTGCCGACGGCATGGCCTACTTGGCGGCCAAGAAGTTTGTGCATCGCGACCTTGCGGCGCGCAACTGCATGGTAGCCGAGGATTTGACGGTGAAGATCGGCGACTTTGGCATGACGCGAGATATTTATGAGACGGACTATTACCGCAAGGGCACCAAGGGTTTGCTGCCCGTGCGATGGATGCCGCCGGAGAGCTTGAGGGACGGCGTGTACTCCAGTGCCAGCGATGTCTTCAGCTTCGGCGTGGTGCTGTGGGAAATGGCCACCCTGGCGGCGCAACCCTATCAGGGATTGTCCAACGAGCAGGTGCTGCGCTTTGTCATCGACGGCGGAGTTATGGAACGGCCGGAGAACTGTCCCGAGGTGTTGCATTGCCTGATGCAGCGGTGTTGGCACCACAGGCCCTCGGCCAGGCCCAGTTTCCTCGACATTATTGGCTACCTGGAGGCGCAGTGCCCGGAATCCTCGTTCAAGGACGTCTCCTTCTATCACTCGCCCGCCGGTCAGTCGCATCGCGAAAAGGAGCAAAAGGAGCGCAGTCAGATGGATGCATTTGCTGCGGTGCCGCTTAGCCAGGATCAGCAGGAGGTGGACCAGCAGGAAGACGCCACCACGCCGTTGCGGGTGGGCGATTTCCAGGACTACAAGTCCAACATGGAGCACAACTCGTCGCTGGATCAGCCGGCCGAGAGCCCGATAGCCCTGGTCAATGACCATTCCACCAACTCGCCGTTCAGCCTGCAGTCGCGATTCATATCGAGCAGTACGCCCGACGGACAGGGCATGATGCCGACAGCCTTCCAAAATCTGCCAGCTTCCCAGGGCGACGATGAGGCGGCCTACGTGCAGCCGGATGCCGAAGCCCTGGCCGGGGATCGGGGCTACGAAATCTACGATCCCAGTCCGAACTTTGCCGACCTGCCGACGAGCAGAAGCGGCAGCACCGGCGGCGGCGGCGGAAAGCTGAGTGGCGAGCAGCATTTGCTGCCGCGCAAGTCCAGGCAACCGGTGGTGATCATGGGCAGCTCCATGCCGGACGATATGATCGGTGGGTCCTCCCTACAGCCGTCCACTGCCTCGGCGGCTAGTTCCAATGCCAGCTCACACACAGGCGGCGGCGGCGGAGGAGGAGGAGGCATTCGCTATCCCAGCCTGAAGCGAGCGATGGCGGAAACGATCCGCAACAAAGCCAACAAGTTCAATCGCCAACTGTTCAACCACAAGCGCACCGGTAGCAATGCCAGCCACAAGAGCAATGTCTCGAACGCCCCCAGCACGAGTAGCAACTCCAACCTGACCAGCTACCCGGTGGCCATGGGCAATCTGGGGACCATTGAGAGCGGTGGCAGTGGATCGGCGGGCAGCTACACGGGCACGCCTCGCTTCTACACGCCCACGGCGACGCCCATTGGCGGAGGCCTAGCCGTCAGCGACAATCCCAACTACAAGTTGCTGGACGAGTCGACGGGCAGCGAACAGGCTACCATCCTGACCACGAGCAGTCCCAATCCGAACTACGAAATGACGCATCCGTCGGCGGGCCAGATCAGCGACAACCCCAACTACATGGCGATGAACGATCCGCCCGTCCAGATGGCGGGGGTCACCATCAGCCACAATCCCAACTACCAGCCGATGCAGGCGCCGCTTCACAATCGGCAGACTAGCTCCGACGAGGATAACGAGGAGGAGGACGACGAGGACGAGGACGATGCGGATGATTTGCACGTGGAGCACATCAAAATGGAGCGCATGCCGCTGAGTAGGCCGTCGTCGCAAAGGACGAACTACCACAAGCCGCAAGCGTCGCGCAGTCGGAGCAGCAGTCAGACGAGAAAGTCGCCCACGAATCCCAATTCCGGCTCTGGCCCTGGCTCGGGGCTGGGTGCCACGGCCAACAACATGCGGAAGGAGAAGTGGCTGCGACAGTCGAATCCGTCGCGGGCACCGCCACCCAACGGATTCATAGGGCGGGAGGCGTAATCCTGTGAAAAGGAGGGCAGACAGAGAGTAGCAAACTTTTGCCAACACCAAACTATGCCTGCAAAATGTGCAGGGTGGAGTGTCTTTGTTTTGGGCCAAGGAAGCGCGCTCTAGAGCGAATATGTTTCACTCTTCCATTAACGTTTATTTAGTCAAAAATTGTGCATGATGGGTAATTTGATTTACCTGTTTTTTGGGAAGAGCAGAAATTTAAGATAATTTTGAATCGGTTGAGATCTGAATGAGACAATTCTTCGCTGCTAGAGTTGTGCGTCCGAGGGCAGAGCAAAGCACTCTTCATGCGCGCTTGTAAATATACCAATAGTTTCGATTAAGCCTATTTATGTTTACGTATTCGTTTAGTATTTTTAAGCAACATTTTTCGTTTGTTTGAAAGAGTTAGAATCGTTAGAACCGTTGACGCGCAGAGCAAACGAGGATAAACGTGAAAGCAGCGGAAGAAACAGAAAACGAGTAAACAAGTCCTACATGCAAATAACAAAAGTACAAAAGCCAACAACCAACCAACCTAAGTACCGATTAAATAGACATACAAATTCTACCGATTATAACTTATAAATCATACCTACTACGTACATGCATACATATGTTAATTATGATAATTTTTTAGTACCTACCAAGTCGCCGCTAGCGAGGGCGAGAGGAGAAATGAAGCATAAACAGAGGAATCAGACACAATAGCAAAGAAGCAATATAAAAGAAAAACAGAAGAAACAACCATAGAAACGGAAAACATAAGCCACTGTCTTCACTGAGTTAACTAGCGATAGTTATAATTATCCAAATAGAAATCTAACTAAATCTAATTAAATGTACTCATATTATTTTACATGCATGACGCGTCGCATTGCGAGCGATTTTAGTGCGTTTCTGTGTATGTATATTTAATTATTTAGCCCTTTTGGTTTTCATTTATATCATACATACATATGTACATCTAATTGTAGCCAGTGCTAAGTGTTGCTTGATTGTTTCTTATTTCTCGTATAATTTCTTCTCTTTTAACGCTTAATTGTAATATTTATTGAGTTCGACCCGCACCACCTGTACATAGAAATGGTAAACGAAGCGAATTGCATAGGCTAACTGGTAAAAGTTTGCGCGGCTCGGGAAAACAGCAAACGAGGAAGCTTTTGTATCATTTTTGTCTAAATTAATTTGCGTTGAAGCCAAGCTTCGGAAGAAAAACAAAAGAATTAACTAAGAGAAACAGAGAGAGAGAGAAGAACGGAAACGGAAGAGGAAACGATAACGTAATTTCAAACCGAGAGCTTAAGTAACTGATGCATCATAATAATTGTATACAATCTGCTGTCGTCTTTTTATACAACAATTATGCTATGAACGAAGCAAAAGCATTTTACGTACTAACCTTAGATAAAAGCAAAAAAGCAAAAAAAGCAAAGCAAACCTAAACAAAAAACTCCATAGACTCAAATACAAAACATTTTTCACTAGACCTAAATAATCTGCCATACGCCATTAACTCAAATATGAACAAGTAACCGGACGGATTTTTCTATAATTTAAATATTCAAACGATAGTTGATAGACAAAGCAATAGACAAATTATATACGATATACATATATCGTACGCGTACACAATATATATATTTACACACACACACTTACAAATAATTAAGAACTGAACGTGATATGTTTGCTGAGTGTACTATCCTGGCAGTTCTACGATTTTTTGGCAAAAGAACGCTACCGAAAACAACAAACAAACAAACAAACCAACAAACAGCACCCCTCCCCCCCCCGCCACCACCCATTTCATTGAATCATAAAACATTCTCTAACAGTCCAAAATAGCATACCTACATAATATACAGTCAAAAAGCAAATAGCAACATTTCAACTTCAATTAACGACAAAACAACTGCAACAAATGGAATTTTTTTTAACGAAAAACAACAACAACAACAAAAGTATTCGATATTTGCCTTCGCTCTTTATATTATTATATTTAAACTACTATACAAAAAAAAACACATATATACATACATATATTTAATAACAATTAATAGAAGGAAAAGAAGTGGAAAGAAAACGGAAAACAACGCATGCATGTGCCGAGTTTTTGTTTTTTTATTTTATAGACGAAACGCGAAAACATGGAAACTAAATATTTAAATGAATTATACAAAACGATTAGATTTTAAAGAACGTAAGAATTATGGAGGGAAAGCGAGGAATATAGAAGAATAACAAGATAGCGCAGCAAGCTGACTAAAAGCTTAAATTAATATAATTAAAAAAAAACAAAACTAAAAAATTTATATATATATAAAATGGAGGAGAAAACTAGTGCTAATTATATAAACAAAACTGGGAAGCAAGCGATATTTACACAGAAAATTAAAGCAAAAAAAAAATAAAATAAAAAGATACACAAAGGAAAAAATTAAACTAACTATATAATACGCTATATACATAAAGTTATAGATATTCTACACAACACATACACATTTAAATATGTAACACATACACATACATACACACACACACACACACACTAAAAAGACTGAAAGATATAGTTCCTTTTGTTTTTATGTACATAAATGAGAGAAAGAAAAAAAAGAAATTGTAACGAAAATTTGTAAACCTAAAGCGATGAAAAAGTGCAGGAGTGGTCGTAAAAACAATAAATGGAATTATACATTAAACAAGGTAAATTAAAAGAAATCAAATAAAACGAAGCAGCAGCAGCAGCAAAGCATTATGCAACATTATGTAACATGTATATTTAGTAGTTGAATTAACTAAATTTTGTAACATAAAGTGGACATGTGAGCGCATTTGCGACAACGCCAAATATCAATTAATTATATAGCGATATATATTCAGGATAGTTTGGCTTTGGGGTCGTGGCCGTTCTTCGCTGCTTTGGTGTATATAAATGCGAGCGTATATTTGAATAAACAATACCACTTAAACAACTTATTGTAAACTAAATACCCATAAACAACACTACAAACAATTCAAAAAATAAGAAAAAAACAAAAAGCTTCAATATTTTTATTATTTCTAATTAAAAGTAAATGTAAAAATAATTATAAGTTAATTGTTTCCTGTTTGTTTAAGCAAAAAAAGTAATAAAATAAAAATGGAAATGTAATTAAAATGCAAATACAATGGACTTTGAATTGGCATTTCATCTACGGGATCTCAGCTGCAAATGGCTCACATTAAATTTCATTGTACAATCTCTATGGCCTCCTAAAGAAGTTATGAGAAAGCATATTATTATTATGATTATAACGTATGCTACAAGTGGCTGCAATTGTTTTGTCCATATGTGATCGAAAGTTTCAAAAACTCAGCTGATTTTAGCGCATTTCTCTGTGTGCCTGAGAGGCAAGCGCATGGACGCGCTTTTCGGCCAATGGAAAACTCGTAAACCCATCATTAGTTGGTCAATCAAATTTATAAATGGTTTTAGTGCGGCTTTTCCTGCCACGCCTACACAAACATTACCGTCCTGCTTCGCCATTACAAAGTTTTATGGCCGGATATCATTTTTCGGCCATTGTGTCCCCTGAAGTATGCAACAGATTTTAATTACTACTTTGATATAACGTTATTTGGAAATTCGTCATTTGAAAACATAAAATAAAAGTTTTCGGCGGGGAATTTATTTTCTTTCAAGTTTTAACGAATTATAGAAACATTAGAGTGCTAAAAATATTAACCATGTCTGCAGGGAGGAAGGACATACTCGTAGATTTGTGTGAGCGAACAAGAATAATTGAGAATGATGCTTGCATTCAGCTCGATCTTTACTCATACCGTATGGTAATACCCGGTGGATCATAAGCCGAAAGCATTAGTTATAGCCGTTAAAAATGTATAAAAAAATGAAGTAATGTTTTGGTTAATTTTACGCATCGCAACTTGTTCCCGTTTCACCCAAATAAATATGTACATACAAACTACAAGCACAAACACATACATATTTGCTAGACAGTTTTCGATGTGATTTCTTCACTCACAATCAAATCAAATGCAACTTGATCGATGTCTGAGTTTTCGCGTTGCACTCGATTGTCCGTTTCGCTACAATCATTTTCGAACATCATACCGGTTATCAAACAATCAGGTTCGAATCAGCGAATTTGTTCGCTTTGTTCACAACGCTTGATCGAACAATTTCTAGCGAACCACTGGGTTGAGTTGTAACAGTTTAGAGCGAGGCTGATCGAACCGACTGAATCATACATGGTTTGTTTTATTTTGATTTTATTTTGGCATCTGGCAACCCCGACAAAGTAGCCCTGGCTAAATCTGTGTATCGCTTCATTCTGCATTCGAGCGCAGAGGGGGAAGGTTAACTTTTAAATAATATTTCTTTAATTGAAAATTTTTAAATTGTGTTTAATTTTATTTTATATTATTTTTTTTTTTTTGATCTCACCAGATACCTCTTGTGAACCCGTAGACAATTTGTATAATATTTTTTTTTTAACCCATAAGCATTTTTTTTTGATTTTCCAAACTTGCATGATATGGTCCTCTTAGATTTGACATGGTTGAGTTATGCTCTTCCGCAGAGTATCAAATATATTAGTTACTCTATGGCACAGCAGGATGATTGACGTTTAAATTATATTTTTTAAATTGAAAATGTTTAAATTGTTTAACTAAAATTTTAATTTAAATTATTTTTTTTTGGATCTCTAGTAAGATAGCGCATGAATCCGTAAACAATTTGTATAATATTTTGTGGGAATTTGTCCTGACGAATTGTTTTGCCATTTTCCAGGTTTGCCGATAATATTGTAAATTTTAGATTTATACATTTTGTTTAATTATTCATTAAAATTTTCAATGCATTATTTTTTTTGGCTCTCCAATTGAGAAAGCCGATTAACCCATAAACATTGTATATCATTTTCCAAACTTGCATGATATGGTCCTCTTAGTTTTGACATGGTTGAGTTATGCTCTTCCGGCTGGCCTTTTTAATTGTAGCGGGCAGGGAATTCGGGTGCCAATAATGTGACGTGTGAATTGTAGATTTAAAATTTTATTTTATTATAAATTAAAATTTTCAAAACATTATTAAGGATTAATAACTTAAAAAAAATATACCTGAGGAACCTGGGACTGTTCATCTTTTTTCTGGTCAATCTGCTTGGTGTTCCTCCGTGTTCCAATTGCAAACTCGCGGGTATTGCACAGGGGTGACAATCTTTTTGATGCAGCGGATCGCTTGGATGCAATCCTTCAAATGAGATGAAGCAGCAGATTCTTGGATGACGAGGTCAGCCGGGTCCAAAAGGCTGAAGGTGACGTCAAAGGGGGCAATGATCCTTAATTTTCCAGAAGATCGTTGGCGGGGAGATCGGGCGGATCCGATGCTGGAGATGCTCTCTCGTCCAGGAAATAGGCGCTCAGGTCGACGTTTGGCGACGGGAACTGGTCGGGAACTAGAGGGAGAGGGGAGGGAAAAAATTAGTTTAATTACCCAAAAAAACGGGCTTGATAAAGCTTAAGTAATGATTTTTTTGCCAGAACCAATTGGATCTAACATCGCGGAAGTGTTCAACCGCAACACTAATATCTTTTCCCCCAAGTTACTTTTATTAGTTATGAGATGATTTTAGTTACTTTTCGGAATATTTCCAATTTTTAATTAAGCATGGGCTGAAAAATAGCACAACGCTTTTAAGTTTAAGCATTATTGGTTGATGCCCAAACAAACCCATTGCGGGAAAAGCTTTTAAAATCGAGCTTCGCCATAACAAGGGTTACCATAAATGTCCTTCCTCCCTGCAGGCATAGTTAATATTTGTATTCTGTGCACAGTACCTAAAGTTTCAGGGTATAAATACTAAGAATATTATTTTTTGTTTAGCACTCACATCTAATAATTTTTTTTATTAGTAAAGCATACGTGTTGCCACTCCTTTATGCCCTTTTTTTCTATTTTTTTTTAGCTCAAGTGGGCGCGCCGGCTAGGTAATCTAGCTTAAACAAATATTATTAAAAATAGGTTACAAATAACAAATGAGATCCTTCTAGGTCGAGTTTTCGGAGATCGGGTCTATAAGCATTTTAATATTTTGTTGTACGTTGTGCTTTATATTTACATATATGTATATATTATTTCTGGATATGGGGGTATTCCCCATTACCGTCGAGTTGAGCTGAGTCACATTCTGTGAGTGAAGCCCCCGAGTACTAAAGAGTTTTGTTGGCCCAATCAACAAGTTCTTGGCCGCTTCCAACAAGCCAAGCTTTAAGGCCGCCTCTCGCCGAAGTCCGACAAAGCTTTTGATGCATGCCGAGCGCTGGGAAGCTGTGAGCGAACGAAGGGGCCGGCCGAGCTGGCCCCCAAGTGGAAACTTTCCCTCGGCGCCAAGCTTTTCCAGTGCGAGAGCCGAAGAATCGGCTCGGCGACGAAAATAATCCAACGCGAAAACCAGTCGCGGCACGAGGCATCCGTTAGGTTCAGTTCGACTTTTGACGCGCTGCCAGCAACACCGAGCACCGCTTGACCCAAAAGTATATAAATCTTATTCCCAACAAATACCTGCATAGATGTATTTGTGTATATGTATATTTGTTCTGAGAGTGGGACTTGGAAAGCAACAAAGCGGAGGAGAGAGAGTTCTAGAGCAAAACTAGGCTTAAGTTTAGTTCACTTGACTCGACTGATTGTGTCTAAAAGTGCCAAGAAAACAAAAACAAGTGAAAGTGTAAGCCGCACACGAAACAACAAAAAAACACAAAAACCAAAACAAAACCAGATCTTTCAGCTGATTACTCAGCGATTTCGTTTGTGCATTTGTGATTAACTTATTTTTAGCAGCTAATTGTTCCAAATCGAAGGTCACGCGATCCCCTTCATTTGCTTCGAAAAAAGTTATGTTTCAATTATAATATTTCCATTTTTTTTTTACCTATTGTGCTCTTATTTGAAAGCAATAGAAAAACAATTCAAAGAATAGTAAAACTAAAATTTTCAGGGATTATAATAACTTAAACTAGGCTGAGGTATCTCCGTTAAACAAAACAAGATCAATTTATAATAAATTATATCTTTTATCAATTACCAATCGCGCAAGCAGAAAAAGTACACAGATACTCTCGATCGATCCCAAATGAGCGCCGTAGATGCAATAATCAACTACAAGCGTAGTCCCAACGAGGACTACTACGGTCTTCTCCACTGCGATGAGAACTCCTCGGTAAGTCCACCTGCCAATCCCCTGCCACCTCCAAAGTGGCATTCACTTTGACACCCAATTTCATTTAACTTTCCCACAATTACCAGTTAGTCCCGTCCCAATTGACGATAATCCCTGGCCTGCCAAGGTCGCTCAGCTCATCAAACTTTTCTCCGAATTTAATTAGAATGTAATCGAATTGTGGCTGCAAAATTTTCACTAATTGAATTTTCGCTTTGAAAGCAGGCATTTTAAAGAAGTTTTTTTTATCGTACAAAAAAGTTCCCTAGAGACAAAGCTTTTCATAAATAATAACTTTGGAAACTTATGCTTACCTTTGTGTACACTTACGAAATTGAGTGTGTTTGTAGAGTATTGAAAAAAAAAGTTTAAAAAGCAAAGCAGAGAAACAAATTAAGTCCCGAGTTAGAGCTACCAAAATGTTTTCCCAAATTAATTATTCTTCTTCCCATAGACTCTTTAATTCTCTAAAAATCAGACTCCTATTTATTTAGTTTATTTATTTAATATATCAAATTTCCCGCAGTGTGTCTTTGAGGCGAGATGTTTGCTTTGAGAATTAGTTTCAATTACTCGGTCAGGCATCGTAGATTGGCAGAATTGGCGTTGATCCGATGCAGTTTGGGATGCCAGATGCAATCCGACCTAATGGGTGTTTGCCAGCTTTTCAAGACGCGTCTTTAACGGGGGCTAAGAGCCTCAACATGTCGGGCAGATGTCGAAAAATCCAAATCCTGTCAGAAAAGAGTTAACGAGCTCGGCTTCGCTGGCAATTCTGGCAGCTTAATGGCATTTACACATCGGCGCCAACATTCATCTCAGGCTGCCACGCATTTTCAGGTTCAGCGGTAGGTGGAAGAATCAGGTTGTAATCAAATTTATTGGCCCGGAAAATGTACCGAGCCACACAAATTCACAATTTGTGAGCTGTCGATTGCATCAACTTTCAGACTGAGTGGGGGAACCTATTGAATTATGCACGAACTCCGGGCGAAGGCAGAAGGTTTGCCTTTCGATCAGAATCGATTTTGGCTTGTTGTGTAAATAAAATAGAATATTTGCTCAAATTTCAAAGGGAATCGGTTAGTTGGAGGCACGATAAGCATTGTGGCCCGTCCTTTATCACGTAGCATTGGCTTTTGACCCCCTGCCTGCCCTTTTTGCATGCCCCGTCCGGTCTCTATGGCCAGCAATTATCTCTGGAAGCTGAGAGTCCAACACAAACATCGGGCCACCTTGGCCACTACATTGTTTTCTCATGCAGATTAGCTGGCAATTGTTGTCGTAGTGCGAATTTGCATACGCAAGCCAAGCAATCCAATTCAACCCAAGGAATCAAGTGCCCCAACTCGTGTTGCACGGTCTTCAGATGTTTTCGGGACTAATTTGCCCTGGAGCTCTCTAGCCGTTTTAATTGGGTGCAATCTGTTTGGGGAATTAATCAACTGGAAATTCGAATTGGTTTGCCCGATGATGTGACTGTGGTGCAAATTTTATTGGCTGGGTACGCCTTAATTGGCGCCGCATATTGTTGTGCAACCCAAGTGGGTGCCATAAAGGTCAGGGAAACTATAGGAATTCCCTCTAGGCAGCCGACAGCATAAACAGGAGCACAAAAATCTCGGACAACCTGCGGACCAGATTCCAATTATCTAATTATAGAAAGCAATGCGTGCGTGGGCGTGTCAGGTTGATGCTGCGATAGTTTGCCACCCCAAAGGCTCCCCCACCTCAACGTGCCTCACACGTTTCGTCATTAGCCGCGGGTGCTTTTGGCTTCGTACACGCTGACGTATGAGTAATATTAATTGCGTTGAAATTAATTATACGCACCGTTGCAGCGGGGCTAGCACCGCAAATGAAGCAAGTGCGCGGAGACCTTAGAGCAATGAATGCAAGTAATCAGCTCAGCGCAGTTCTAAAATAGTTGGCTTTGACCTAGAAATTTGCAATTTTCCAGCCATCCAAAACTTGCTTTCTTGTTTTCCAAACTAAATGAACTTGCCAAATATTTATCTCAGTGCACGGTGACCTAAATATGTTTGCACTATGGCAGCTGCTTTTTGACGTTTCCCCTGTTTGAGGCGAACAATAGACATGAAAACGAATCAAATAAAAAGGGAACCCATGCCGGCCATACCCCCACCAATTGCGGCTTCCACCGGGTCCCTTTGGTCCTTTGTGTATCGCCCGATGGTGCGCGAAAAGCCATTTCCATTTACAAGACAATAAACAGACTGCTATATACAGTGGCAGCACCACCAGCCAGCATCATCACCGATGTCATTTTTAGAGTCGGATCATCGTTGATGTCTGTCACTTGTTGCTCTTGGCCGAAACTCACTCGGGGCTTAATTAATTTCAATTGTTTGCCAAGTGTCAAGCCTTTCGTCAGAGCCAAGGACGAGTGAATTAATTTGGCAACAGCTTTTGAAGCCATCAAAGTTTTTACTTTTCCCCACCAGGAGTAGTTTTCCCAAAGTGCGACAGCTTTTCTATTACTTTAAGTGCTGCTCAACAGCGCACGAACGTGGTTCCCAGTCAAGTTTTAATGTTTGCTTATTGTTATTTTGTTTTTCGCTTGCGGCTTGTGGGCGAACGACTTTTTGGAAGCCCTAATCTGGTGGGGGATTCGTCTGCGACTGACAGACGCCATCCCTACCTGGGCTTTTGGTCTCCTTGGGATCCCGCCCGTCTCGTTTTCTTGAAATCTGCATGCCACAGGAGACCAAGGAATACCTATACATCACCCGGAATTCGTGTTTGTGTGCCTTGCCATTAAGTAATATGTTTACCCTGACGTCGGGGCATTTTAAAAATGTATGCAGCGCAATACTTAGTTAATTGTGAGGCAAAGGGAAAATTTAACATCGCGATTCACTTAACTTGGCCAACTAATTGGTTCGACTCCCCCGTTTTCGGGGGAGTTCTTCTCTTCTTTTTGCAGCCGGAGCAGATCCAGGCCGAGTACAAGGTGCTGGCCCTCCAATACCACCCGGACAAGAACTGCGGCGACAAGGAGGCAGAGGCCATGTTCCAGCAGCTAAAGGTAAGCACAGCACGGACCCAAAACGTTGCGAATAAAAGAAGAAAGGTCCAAAGGGACGCCTCCCCGAGAATAAAGAGGAGGGAAGCGTTTCAGCATTTTACATTTTACATACTTAATGAAGTTTCCAGATGCCAGCGGGCCGGGGGCCCGGTGGTTCTCGGGTAGATTGTAAATTTGGCAGCCTGTGGGCCAATATGTTTCAGACTAAAGTTGCTGGAGCGAGCTTAAAATTAAAAGATGTTTAAACCTGATACTTACGTGGCGCAAACGAGAAAATCGGAAGGCGGGGCTGCCAAAAGAACATTGAACGTGTTCAGGTGCCTCGGGCCAAATATTGCTTTGATATGTGAAGCCAACCTTACTCTCAATTTCATTTTAGGATGAGGGCTCTTTTTAGGAACGCAATGAATTTTTTTTATTACTGTCCCATGACAAACTTCTTTATGTTGAACACAAAGAGATTAAAAGGCTTCCAAAGTGCCTTGATTTGAATATCTCAATAATTTTACATTTTGAAACATCATTATAATGATTAGGGCTTTCCAAAAATTTCTAGATATTATTGATTCTAATGCCAAGAAGTTTATATTCAAGGAAGTAATATTTGCATTTCCTGGTATTTCCTATAACGTGTCCTATTACTGTTAAGTTTGCCAAGCTTAGTGAAAGTTAGCCGACTTTTAGGAGCATCAGAAATGGCTCGAGCGCAGTTGAAAACTTTCCGTTTCGCATCTTGATAATTTGGCAGCGTTCGCAAAGAGACTTTTGCCGCTGCCACCGCTGGATAGTTTCCGTAATTAGTTGGGGACCCGCTCAACCGAACGCTCCCATTCAGAGCCAAATGGGTCTGTCAGTTGGGAAAAGTTTAAAGCTGCATTAAACAATGGCTGCCCTCCGCAAACAGACACTCCACACACACTGTCCTTCGCACTTAACCCACTTTAACACACGCACGCACTCGCCCTGGCCTCAAATTGAGTTTTCCCAGCGACAAAAGAAAAACAAGGCGGCCACGATGAGATAAAATAAATTACCCATACATAAGATATATTTTTGAAAACGTTTATTGATTTTCCGTGTCAAAGTATGAAGAGTTTTGGGGTGCTACGGGGCCAAAACGGAGGGCGTGGCAGGACCTGACAACTCATTAATGTGTGGCTAAAACACAATCAAATTTATGTGACGGAAAAAAGTGCGGGATGCCCTAGGTGCCAACGTGTGTTCCATTAGGGGATGATTTATGTACCTGGCTGGATTATGAAAATAGAATTTGCCTTTACCCCGAGAGTTATTTAAAATCGCGTAAGCCCAAAATTTAATGTTTGCCCGTGTTTATTGTCTTGAAACATTTTAAGAAACTGAAGAAATTAATTTGCATATGCCCACAGAGCGTATTGAGTTCCCGAAAACCTCTTTCAACAGGTGCTTGTGATTTTTCAGGTAATTCCCCGGAGGATTAATCCCATCAATTCAGTTCATTGAAACCCCCTTCCCGGCTGTTGTTTTCCGTTGGTGTGTCTTTCCTTATCCACATGCTCGGTGGCTTAGGGCCGCTAAAATAACACAAACTCCGAAATATTCAAGTGACTGGGAGGGGGCTCCCCCAATCGAAGACAGGTGCACGCGGCGGGTAGTTGAATATGCATGAGCATCCTGGAGCAGGATCGAGGCGCCGCCACTCCCACATACGTAATCATACTTATGGTCCTTGGTCGCTGCCCGGCGCACAATTTACGGCTCGTAAAATTGGACGTGCATGTGAGCGCCGGGCTCGTAAATATACGTATGTCGGAATAAGCTGGGGCAACGAGCAGGAGCTGGAACGGAAGCGGGACCGGGAGGCACACAAGGATGTTACCTTTATGGCTAGTAATAAAACAAAACCGTGTGTGAGCCCATGAAGCATTTAAAATGAAATGTCGAGATTTTTCAAAGGCCAAGCATGGCTGAAATATTCCAGAGAAATTCCAATGTACCCGGTTTCCCCGCCTTACACGTGGAGTATGCAAATAGAACCAACCCTGTCACCTGGGACTTCATCAAATGGGGCTTTGAACCAACAGCTTACGACACAGTTTGCAGTTGTCAAGTCCTTTAGGGCATACACATAATAACAAAGGATAAATAAGAAATTGCGATATGATTCTTGTCAGGTGCAGAAAAACCGCATCCGGGCTGTTAATTGCCACTCGGCAGGCGGTCTCGAAATATTTCTAAAAAGCAACTAAACGATTGCCCTAATTGAAGACAAACAAGCTCCCGGGCACAGCCCGTTTCATCCCGCCTATCCTGCCGCTCAGACAGCCTGCCAATCCGCCGGTTAGTCACTCTGTCAGTCATTCGCTTGGCGGGGAGTGAGCCGTGTTTGCTGACCCACATAATCAGTGGGTAGTGAAATAATTGATTATCATGTAAACAGGTCCCAAAAAGCAGCTGGAACAATAAAACAGCGGCCTGGCGATGGAATCTCAGGGCGTCAATTCTGTATACGTGTGGTGTCTGTCTCACCAAGGAACTGTGCACTCGGAGATATTTCTGAGGGCAATTAGCATTTTGCCAATAAATGAGCAACCGATTATCGGTAAACATGTAGAAACGTTTTAGTCGAGTATTCTTTACAACGAAATACCAATACCAAAAGGTTCATTATCAATGAGTTTTTCTGTTTAAATATCTAAACCCCAAATTACAATGATTTAAGTGAAATGCAGAAATTGATGTAACGTCATACGGCACAGACCCTGTGTATCATGCGATCTTTATAAAACTTGGTATATGGCTGGATATTAGAATTTACAACTGTAAGCAAAAAGATTTTTATCTCGTGGTCCAACCATTTCGAGGCTATAGAATAATCTGCATCAGAAAATAAATAAAGATTGCAAAGGCAGGAACGGGCGACATACTATTTGTACCGTAGGGCTTATGATATAAAAACACTCCCTTATAGGGCGTATAAAAGGTTTGAAAAAGTTAAATAAGCAGTTAAATAAATAACCTGAGACTTGGTTAAAAAAAATCTGCCATAGGCCTAGGGTGCCATGAAAATGGTAGGACCTAATTATTGAAATATTGGAAATTTTAAGACAATACTTAAAATACTTTCAAACAGACTTATAGCTGATTTTGAGCAGTGTGTGTTGGGTCTGGTCATAAAAGTAGTCAAGATATATATCAAGTCCCGGCCGTAGCTATCAAAATCACTTGAGCGTGCAAATATATGAGAGCTCCTCCAGAGGTGGGCGTGGGTGTGGCGCTGGTGGCTTGCCAATAAGTGTGCTATAGTGGGGCATATGAAATTGATTAACATGCAGGCCCCACCAAGGCAAGGCGAGACCAGCAACAATAAAAACAAAAAAAAGCTGTGGGTTGGCTCTGCTATTTCCCAAACCTGGGCGGCAGCTGTTGATTTTGCACTCCAGCAAATCCTAATCCTGACTTTCATGGCCGCACGGACATCTGTCGAAGGATGCTGTGTGTGCCCCTTTCATGTACGGTTGGGAGGAAAATAGATTAAAGAGTTTGCATATGCTGTGTTGCAAACTGGCGGCAACCTCTATCACAGAGTTGTGGCACGCAAATTGGCCGCTGCTCTAGGGAGGAAATCAAAGAACAGGGAACTCAATGAAGTGCCCAGAAACAAATTACACGTATATCCCATAGTTTGTGTATGCAAATGAATGCATGCCTTTGAAGAATGTTGTGAAGAAGTTTGTGGGAGGAATTCCAGCTAATTGAATCGTTGGGAAAATGTTTGTGCTGGGTTTTACATTTATCCCATAAAAACCATCAGCAGGAAATCACCAGTCCGAGTCTCTGCTGTAATGAGCTTAAAATATTAGGTATTTTTCAATAAATATCAAATGTAATAAAAATGTTTCCCAACTTAGGGGGGGAGCACTTACCGTCGTCAGAGTTTTACGATTCTTTCTAGGATCAAATTGATACCCTTGATTGCTGTCGGATGAAGAATAAATGAAGGGCAACCTCTCCCAGTTCTGCTATAATAATTTTATGCCATTGGTTGCCATTTCAGGAGGCCAAGGAGACGCTGTGCGACCCGGAAAAGCGGGCCATTTACGACAAGTGGCGCAACAGCGGCATCGCCATGAGCTTCAAACAGTGGCTGGGCATGAAGGAGCATGTCGGTCAGGTGAGAAGATACACGATTGCCGAGAAAGTGGATAAAGAGGTATGCGTATGGGCCGGGAACTCAGCGAACCAGAGAAGTAGTAGCCCTCTTACCAATTTAGAGCACAAAGGAACTCCGATCCTATCCGTATTGTCCCTCTAAGTATTGTAGCACTGCGCCAACACTTGTCCCCGTCACGGTCTTGTTTTGTTTTATTCGCTTGTTTGTTTTTCGCGCAGCTAATGAAATTTGTAAGCCAAGCCGGGGTTCATTTTTGCTGCAGTACAATTAACGTGATTATTCATTACTCGGCCCGCTCAGCCTCGTCCTGCAAGGACTCCATGCTAATTTCCGCCGCTAGGCCAAGCGGAAATTGTCGCCCATCCATCAGTGGTGGACGCTGTCCGGCTTTTGTGTCCCGGAGGGGGGATTATGGGCCCGAAAGTCCGCATTTGCATTTTCAATTACAAACTCCGACACCTGTGATGTTGCCGAGAAAATTTGGCAAAATAAGGTGTTCTATTTTAAATTATGAATGCTTTCAAAGCTCGTTTAAATAATTTCAGCAATTGTGAGAGTTTCCTGAAAAGTTGCAGAACTTAATTGTTACTTTAATTATTTCTGCTATATCTTGTTTCCATTATTTTGAAATTACTTACGAATTGGCTGTCGAGTTTTGTATTTTAAATATGGTTTTAAAAGGTTTTTCATTGAGTTAACTTCACACAAATTTTTGAGCACAATTACTTAGCATTGGTACTTCCACATGATTTTAAAAAGGAACGTTTTAATTAATTTCTTTGGCCTGTTTTATGATTTCTCAGTTGTAGTATAGATTCCATATCGTCCCTATTTCTCTGTATCTATATATCGAAAGCCCGCTCCTGAGTGCCCGAATAAATCCACCGAATGTTAACCTCTCTTGAATGAGCCTCTTCATCCGACTGTTTGTGTCTGCATGATTGTGCATCAGAGGGCTAAGGCAACCGGTCAATCCGTTGCCTTGGCTCTCGCCCCCAACCGCGAAATCTAATTACATCTGAACACTTTCCCCCTGAACACCGCTAACATCAAAGTCCATGCACTGGGTCACCCCCAAGACCAAGGATCGCATGTTGCCGGAGACCAGCGCCGCCGCTGGAGTTGCTACCGGGTCCGGAGCCAGTGGCAGCACCTTGACCGCAGCCTCCCCCAATCCCGCCCACCGGCGGGCCTCCGAGGGCGGGGCAGCCCTCTACTATGGCAGTCGCAAGGGCGAGTGGGGCACCGAGAACACCGACGTGGCCAACAAGTTCCGCAACTACGAGATCTAAGCACTCCCGGAGCCACGATGATTGGCGTTTGGTGGTTGACGGGAGTTTATGGAGTTGAGCAGTTTATTAGCTAAAAGGAGAACGATACTCAAACAATTATATCAAAATATTCAAACGGGAAAACCATTAATTATCGATGTCAACCTAAGCGTTGCACGATACAGAGCACCCAATATATACTCTTATATAAATGTTTATAGGTGTACAAAAGAGATACATATATCTACAAAAAACTGGTAATTAATTAATTAACTAAACTATATATTTATGAGAAAGAAACTGTAATTTCAATGAATCCCCCCTGAGAAAATGAATAACACAATGCCAAAATGGCGAAGCGGCAAGAATTTTAAGTTGAGTAAATTTAGTCAAATTTTAAAGCAAATATATTGCATATATACACTCTATATATTTATGTAATCAGTGTATTTATATATCGATGTACCCCCAAGACAATCCCTTTGAAGGTGCTCCAAGCTGAGCTCCCCGAGCACCCCAACAACTATGCTAAAAAACTATAACTGAAACTAAATACAACTAAAGTTATAACTAGTGAATCACCCACCACAAACTATGAATTGATTGCGTTATCTAAGCGAACAAAGCGAACAAAAATGAAGCCCTCACACTTGACACAAAGCGAATTTAAGCCCCTTTACACTGAAGAAATTTGCATAGTCAAAACCCTTCTTTCGGCGTCCCCGCGGGTGCAAAATGATGCCCCGCCACTGAACTATTTTAACTACATACCTGAAAAATTACTTTCGCAAAACAAGAAACAACATAAAAAAAGAGAAAAGATTAAAGAGAAAAATCAAAAAAAAAAATATTAATGAATTTATATAAATGTTTTGATGGATAGATTGGTGAACTTTTCAACTTATACAAATATAAAAGAATTATTGTCATTATATTATTGTACTTTTGAGCGAAAATAATTACTAAATGTTGTTGCTGGATTCGAATGCATTCATATCCATAAAATATATATTATACACATATAAATGTTCGTTTTAAGACCATACTATATAATGAATTTATTCAAATACACACATATTGAGGATAGCGTTGACCAGGCCCAGATCGGAGGTGATTGCATTAGATCGGAGAGGAAACCATTAGGAACAGCTGCAAGCCAAAGGCGCGACCTCCAGCCCCTGACCTTTTTAGAAGGGAAATAGGGTCGGGGGTCACAGCTCGTACTAGAATGTATGCAATTAATTAGTGTTGGTTTTAATTAGCTGGCAAATGTATGCAGCGATTGAATAGATTCGGAATAAAGGACATATTTGAAAGGGGTTCCGCAACCAGGCGGAACTTCAGGTATTCCCTTTTTAATTACTTATTGGGGGGTGTGTTTTGGTAATTGGTTTTTTTTAAAAGGTAAGTAAATCGCAGAATTTCGTTGTCATAAAACTTTTAATGTTATATTATTAACTTATCCCGTTTATCCGAGTGCCACCAATAATAAAACAGCCCCGAGTACAATTTTGACTAAGCTAATGTTATTTCCTACAGAATGATACAAATTTGGGTGTATTAATTATACAGGAACGTGGCTGCTTCTGGTTACTGCTTCGAGGACTTCCAAGGGGCGAATGGAGCTTTTATATTGGGTTTAAAGTGTACCCGAGATGGGCAGAAACTACCTGCATCCATATAGAGGTTCCGATTGCTTGGGTAAACATATTGGTTGCTTTGAAGAAAGGCTTTCGGTAGACGCGACACCGCAGCAACATGAGGATTGCCTCGGTTCTGTGCCGATTGATTTCCATCGGCCCTCAGGCATTTATTCACAAGACCCTTCACATTCGCCAACCGATCTCGACTCACTTTCTGCGCTAGTCCAGATCCGCGCAGGCAGTTCCCCGTAATTGGTAGTAGAAAACAAATATTTCGAAACATAATTTTACAATATAAGATACGATTGTTCTACAAATTTACATATAAAGTTTTATATCAGTTTTCCAAATTTGACATTGTTAGACGTGCCTACAATTAATAATAAAACTGTAAGCTTGGTTTACTTAAAGCTTGACTTGTATACACCTACAGATAAATAAGATATTTTAACTTGCTGCCTGCATTGCATTCATTGCCTCCTGTTGCTTATGCATTTCCAAAAGCTGCGACATTGTGACCAAAGAATCATCCCACAGCACACAAGGCCTGCGATCCGCCTGCACGAACTCCCGAATCCACCGGTTCAAGACTATGAAATTAAATTGGAAACCATGGGTAGTAGCAAGAGCTATTAATATTTGAAAGCCTCCAGAAAAACCTTACCCCATTTGGAGCCTGCGATAATGGGACAGGCGGCGTGCAAGGTGCGTACATCACCCACTCCCGAGGCATGCAGGTTGTGCCAAAAAACGGCTGGAAAATTAATTGAAATCAGATTTTCGTTGAGACAAAAAAACATAGGACTATACACAGTACCTGAATATTTTTTCGGCTTTATTTGCATCATAAGATGAGGAAAAACTGTTCCGCCGCCTTGGGTCACATCCGAGAGCTATGAAAAGGGGTTAAATACTCGTATCAATCAATAGAGCTATACAATAGTTTCTTGCATATTGGCCAAATTTACTTACATAAAACAAAACCGTGGCAATTCGATTGCCCATTTCCGGCGTGCTTACCAAGCCATTTTCAATCTATAACGACAAAAAATATTTAAATAACATAAAATCATTATTTGTGCAGATTTTAAAACGAACCGTCACTTGGTGAAACCAGTCCATATGCGGGCCGTAGTGCCCTCCAATTCCGTAGTTGGAGATCTGGTGATCCTCCGCGTATTTCATATTCAGGTTTGTCATATCCGCCACCCTCCTGTCGATGGTGGCCAGAACTTTGTCCTCTGTTTGGGGAAGGAAAGTATTTTGACTGGTTCGCACATTGGACTTAGATGTTTCGTTAAAGCCGGCCACTTCGGCCCTTTTCAGTTTGTTCGTGACTAGGTTTCGAATGGTGTCTATTTCGCTTTGGTAGATAACGTCGTGGTAGAGCACCACCAGGGGATTATGACTCAATTCCTCCGCCTTGAGCGGAGCTATCCATAGGAAGGGATGCGTTTCGCTCATGTAACCACATTGCAGGGATCTTTCATCTTGAGGACTGGGTCGCCAGTGACCGCTGCAGGTCAAGCAAAATCCCTCAAATTCGGATACGGGTGTGCCTTTTTCCGGTACAGGCTACGTGGGATAACATTAAACTTTGTACATTTTTAGATTTTTTTAGGCGTCCTTACCGCGTGTTCCTCGATATTTTTGGTGTCATTTAGAGCTGCCACTCCCCCGTGGGCTTCCAGGAAACTCTCATAGCTCTTCGCATGCTCCTCACTGGCCGGTTGCAGCTTTAGAAGTTCCTGATAGGTGTCATTCATTCCCCGGTAGTCACCCAGCTCGGCCTTGGACTGCACCAAAAGAGCCAATATCTGGGCCATAAGTTGTTCGTTCGCGGCCTCGTTTGTGGCAAGATCTCGAGCCTCCAAAAGCCAGGAGTGGGCCAACCGGGGATGCTTATCCCTCAGAGCCAAACGGGCCAAGTCCACACAGTGCTCGGAGTTCAGGCGAGCGCTGAAAAGTCAAAGAAGCCATTGAAAGAGTCAAGAAATTAGAAACGAAACCTTACCCGTATTGCACCCCATCCAAAATTCCCCTGGCTATATCTTTGGCCTTCAGCCTGTAGACGAACTGAAGCCGGAGCAGACCGTCGAGAGCCCCTTCTAGTTCACTTTTTTGGGGCATCGATTTAAGGTTCCTAAGTTTCTGCAGGCGCGCCAGTGGCTCTGGAAAACCAAAATGGGACAGTTAATGGAGTTTGAAATTCTATTGACCACTTTGCCTACTCTTGCCCGTCGCTGTCTCCATTAGATTTTCCACTTGCTGCCAGTCGACCGTCAAACGTTTGTTGAGCAAATACTTATTTAGCGGACTGTCAAAGTACGCCGGGCCCCAGTCCAGGGCCTCCTGTCGCTCGCCCTCGAACTCTCGCAGCCTCCTAATGGAACAGACTCGATTATTCCTGGCCGATTTGCCCGGTGTCCTGCTTACGCTTTCAGAAAATCCAATTTTCCCTGGTTAGCGGCGAGAAATTTCTGCATGTGTTCCAGCATTTTCTGTTCGTAGCCAAAAACTTTTGTCATTTCGTGCACGGAACTGAAGAATTCGCGGCACACAACCGGCGCGGTTAGGTAGCTAAAAAGCAAAAAAAACATCGACAATTTTCGGAACGCCATTCTGGCAGAGAGATCCGCACGGGTCAGCTATTAGATTCCAACTGAGACCGGCATTTGACCCGAGGTCGGGAGAAACCAGTTGTTACATGCTCCCACAGAATGAGCTCTGGGTTCATTGAGCCGGCCAACAGGTTTTGCTAATATAAATGATGGTTCCTCGGGAGACTAAATAGATAATATCATGGTGAATAAACAACAGAGACATGCGAAAGATTTTTACCCCTTTTTGTAAGAGGAAATTTGATTATAAAAATTTTAAAGGGTTCCAAATACAAATTCTAATGTTTGCCTTCCGTTTTATCGCTTACGAAATTGTTTTGGACGATGTGAAAAGCGGTCCACTCATTCATCAGCATTCGCCGGTCTATGATTAATGATTTGATATCCATTCAGACTGCCCAAAGTTTTTCACTTTTATTATTCGGTAATGTTCGATTTTACGCTTACTTTCGGAAGCCTTTTTAAATCATTATACCCATGACTTTTACATCATATTCCCTTGATAGTTTGGCTGGTCACAAACAAAATTTAGTTTCCAAAAACTCGGACGTACAAAATTTTAAATGTGGAACACCTTGGGTGGGTTCGGACAGCCCCTGTGGCCTGGAGACTCGAATCCGTTTGGTATTGTTGACCCGCCAAGGCCGAAGATCGAATTGCCCAGGGAACTGACTCCAGCCGGACCATTTGGAACCCAACACTCAAATGCTGGCATCGTCACCGGCGCCTCTGTGTTGGGCATTCGCTACGATGAGGGCGTCATGGTCTCCGCCGACACTTTGGTATCCTACGGTAACATGGCTCGCTTCCAAACCATCGATCGTGTGTTCAAGGTCAACAAGAACATAGTATTGGGGGGCAGCGGCGACTTTGCCGATGTTCAGGCCCTCAAACGAAACATAGAGCAAAAGACGATCCAAGATTATTGCCATAACGACAACATTATGTTGAAACCAAGGGCCCTGGCCCGGTGGATGACCCGACTGCTGTACAATCGGCGGTCGCGGATGAGGCCACTGCTTGTGGACCTGGTAGTGGGCGGTGTGGGCGTGGGAGGAGAGCCCTATTTGGCCAACGTGGATATGCGCGGGAGAGCCTTCGATGATTTTGTGGTTGCCACGGGTTTTGCCCGCCACCTGGCACTACCCGTTGTCCGGGATGCAAAGCCCCCGCACAGGGAGTTCACCTACCAGGAGTGCAGCGATACGATTCACAAGTGCATGGAACTGCTCTACTACCGCGACACCCGGAACAACGCCCAGTACACGGTGGGTATATGCAGCACCAAAAAGTGCGACATCGAGGGTCCCTTCGAGGTTGCCCAAAACTGGACCTACGCCAATAACATCAAGGGATATTAGGAAATTTAATTTGTTTTGTTTTGCTAAATCTCACGGCAGCTATATCTACAACTATTTGGGAATTCAATTAAAAACAATACTAATTTTGTAACAATCGCAAAGTTTTGTGCCATATTTTGAATTTGCTCTTCCCAAACGGTTTTAGACTAATTATTTTTTATAACACTACTCAGGCATAAGGAAAATACAACATGGTTGAAGAACTTGAGTTCCAAATTCCCTGAAATATAAAATATGTGGTATCGATTCCCCTTTGCGGAGGTGGCTTGAGTACACAATATAGTCTATACGCTTATGCGTTGCGCAGGTCTATTTAAATAGATTTACGAACTTCGGGGAAAGGCAAGACCCTGGACCACCCATTTGCGCAGAGAGCTAAACGGTCGATGCAATCCCCTGAACCCACAGCTAGCTTCCTAGGCGTGGATTTACGGGGCTGCGTTGAGTGTACAGCCCTCTTGGCTCATGTGAGGCCAAGTGTCTTGTCTTTTACCCGAAGTAACCATCGCGAATCTGGTTAAATAAAACTTGCCCACGCCTAACTAGGTGGAACGGATCAGCGTAAAAACTATTTTCGTATTCTAAACATTAACTGCTTGTCATTTCTCCACACTGCAATGGAGACCATATATTTTATAATTCTTGGAATGCTGTGCCCAAGTTCAAGCCTTGGCCAAGTGCTCGAGGATATTGGCGATAAGCGATACACAAGATCCGTGGTTAATATGGATGAGCTGCTTGTTTTAGCCGACTATCACGCGGGAAATCTGGAGAACTTTGCTGCGGAGCTACAAAGGAAAGCCATAATCATTCGGTGGTGAGTAGATCTTTAAGATTGCAAACATGGATTGCCTAAATAAATAATTAATATCTGTAAGCCCTAAAGGGCTATTTATCAAATGGCCAACAAGCAGGAGTTATTAGAACGGTCTTTACATCAAAATAAATGGGATAATTCTTTGGAAATCTATTCACTTGTACGACACATGCAAGAGGACTGGTTAAGGTGGCAGCTCTTTATGGAAAAGCCTGTGGGAGAAGGTACGTGTCTGCAGAACTTATATTTCTACTAATTAATTTTATTTAATAGAGAATGTAAAGTATATAAATACCTTAAAGCCCAATATGCCAAAAAGTTGGGACTTTCATGATGCCGCTGAGGGCTTGAGAAGAATGCAAACAGTCTATGCCATGTCAATCGGCGATATGGCCCAGGGTGCACTGAATGGAGTAAAATACAAGTAATGTCTTATAATATAAAGTTAGCCCATATCCCAAGGTCTGGTTTAGTTCTTCCCTTTCAGCTCGCGACTGTATGTCCATGGCCAAGCATCTTACGAATCAGTCTCGCTGGGAACAGGCTGAGAATTGGATAGAAGCCGGGATTAAAACTTTAAAAAAGCCAGAGCCATACCCAGAGACTCGATGGTTAATGGGTCCCAACGAAACGGACTTTTACGTCGCTCTGGCGCAAGTGCAGGAAAAATTGGGTAAGCCCAAAACTGTCTTAAAAACTGTGAGTTATAATTAAACCGTTTCGATATTAGGAGATTTTGAAGATGGTCTAAATGCCTATCAAAATGCTCTTAAGAATTCGCCGCACAATTCCAGCATCTTTCAGAACTATCAGCTTTTGGAAAACAAACAACAGACTTTTGATGGCTTTGATCCTTTTGGCGAAGAGCAAGACGCGGAGGAATTCTTCAGTGATGATTCGGCTGTGCCCCATTGTTGCAGCGGAAAGTGCAAGAAACCCAAAGAACTCGATCTTTATTGTTTTTACGATACCAAAACCTCGCGATTCCTGCAGCTGGGAGCAATCAAGAAGGAGATTCTTTCACTTGATCCATACGTGGCGCTTTTCCATGATATGGTCAACCCAAAGGAACGCTCACTTTTGCGACAACTGAGCAAGCAACATCTAAAGGCATCTACCACCCTCAACCTCCAGTCGGGAGCCATGGAAGTCGAATCTTTTCGAACCTCCAAATCGGTGTGGTTCCCAAGCGAATTTAACGAGGTGACCCAGCGGCTTACGATCGTTTTGGAGCAGGCCACTGGTCTGAATATTGAATGGGCAGAGATGTTCCAGATTATAAACTATGGCTTGGGGGGTCTTTTTGAGGCTCACGTAGATTCACTGCTCTCAGATGAGGTATGTTGACTTTGAATTTTCATTTCACTGAGCTAATTTCCAAACCGGATACAAATTAAGGACCGCTTTATGGGAAAATCCGATCGAATTGCCACAACTATTTTCTACGTAAGAGCTTATACACATTGTTCTCGTCATCTTGACTAACCTTTTCCTACCATTTAGTTGAGTGAAGTGTCCCAAGGAGGGGCTACCCTTTTCAAGAAGCTGAACCTCACAGTTTTCCCTCAGCCTGGTGCGGCTTTGTTCTGGTACAACCTGAAAAACAATGGTAATGCCGAGCCTCGATCTATTCACGTCGGATGCCCTGTGATTGTGGGATCGAAATGGGGTTGGTGATAAAAAATACTAGTGAAATATTTGTAAAAATACTCGAATCTTTTGCAGTTATGAGCAAATGGATTTTTGACCAGGGACAAGAGTTCAGGAGACCGTGTTCTAAATTAAGTGTGAACAAACAGAAAGTTTATAAATAATTATTTACGTTCCATAATATTTTGTAATATTTAACCGAATAAAGTGTGAAAAATTATGTGTGACATAAAGTCTGTTAAATCATTTTTTCCTCAGTATTGAAGTTGTCAAAAGATGAGGCGGGTTTTTATTTGTGTTTTAGAAATCCTAGCATTGCTCTCTAATGTGAAAAGTACTGAAACTGAAAAGTTAAAGGACATGGAAGTTTTGAGTTTACAAAAGAAATTGGTACAAAACCTGGAGCAATTTATAGAACATTCAAAAACTAAACTTTATACTATAAACGAGTAAGTGAGGTAAAATCATTTAATTTTGAATGCACCTAAAAGGCAGACTGTGTTGCAAAGGGCTCTGCATGATTTGGCAACCTTTCATATAGAGGCGGAGAATGAGGAAAGGCTATATGCATCCAGTGCCGTCAGCAGCTTCTCCCTCATCCGGCACATGCAATCGGATTGGACCCACTGGCAGATATATCTGCAGGAGGAACCGGGAGAAGGTGAGTCCTCCGAGAAAAATGGTGTTTCCTTTCTAATCCAATTGAACGGTCAGATGAATTGGAGTTTTTAAAGAAAAGTAAGCCACTGCTGCCAAGCAAAAAGGATCTGAACAAGGCTTCAGAGGAAGTTTTCAAGATGAAAAATTTCAGGTGGGTATCGATAGGGTGTTTAAAATTAATTAAAATTATCATTTTACATAGCTCATTGGCTTCACCGCGTGACTGCATTCATCTGGCAAATCTGAAAATAAATTCAAAGGACTTTTCCACGGCTGAGCAATTGCTGAGAAAGGCTTTAGCTTTGCTGGAAAATCCAACCTATCAAGAAAAAATTGGAATAAATGTTGCAGACATTTATACAAGACTTGCACATGTGCTCCTGGTTCAAGGTAGGTGGTAATTTTACTAATACTTGTATTATAGCTTTAATCTTTAAAAATTTATACTTTTAGAAAAATTATTAGACGCTAAAAAAGCCATTGAAGAGGGGCTAAAAAAGATACCGTATCAGGCAGAGCTGCTAAAACTTGAAGATAAAATAAGCACACAGCTTCTTTTAACCTAAATTCAGCCACCTGGTGCAGGAAACAAACTGTAACTAATAGAACATGAACCGTATAATTTGGTTAATAAAATTGTTATTTGACACTAAAGTTAGTTTGTAATTTATATTTCTCATTTGACTGCCACAACATGAGTTGGAACAGCTTATTGCTTGGATCAATTTTTCTTTTTCATTTGAGCTATTGTGAAGTGATTGACAAATCGGAAACCATTCGTAGTTATTCTAGGGCTGTGGCGAATATGGATATATTGATAAGATTAAATGAAGACTTGGCCAAATCCCTGGAGGAATATGGAGAAGCTCTTATCCAAAAGAGTCGCCTTATTAGATGGTGAGTTTAAGGATGAAATACATTTGTTGCATGGATTACCTCACGACAAGCATTCAAGGGGCATCTTCCAAATGCTAAAAGGACTGGAAAGGAAGAGAAAAATATCCTGGAACACCATCAACACCTACTCCCTTATTCGTCACATGCAAGCAGACTGGTTACTGTGGCAGAAGTATCTGGACGAGTCTGTGGGATTGGGTGGGTTTTTCGCTGAATCGACTGTGTTCAAAGCCTAGCCATTTGTGCTTTTCAGAACAATTATCTTATATTCAGTCACGAAAATCAGAGTTACCTAGTAATTTTGACTTTGTGGATGCCGCTGAGGGTATTAGGAAAATGCAAAAGGTTTACCAGTTGTCTGCCACCGACATTGCCAATGGGTTACTTGATGGCGCCACATTCAAGTATGTCTAATGATATTATCTAATTTTGGGTATTTATTTTATAAGTTTTAGCTCCACTTTATCTGTCAGCGATTGCTGGGCATTAGCCCAGCATTGTATAAATCTAACGCATTGGAAAACTGCTGAGCAGTGGATTTTAGCAGGTATGAAGTCCCTGAATAAATCAAATCGAAACGAGATTGGGATGCTAAGTGGACCCAATAAAGTCGATCTATACGGTACGCTGGCTCAAGTTCACGTTCATCTGAGTGAGTAAAAAATATGTAAAAATTTTTGAAACACTGTTTTTATTGGTAATTTTCAGATAAACCCGAAGTCGCGTTGGCTACCTTCGAGACAGCCCTGCAACACTTCCCGCACAATGCAAGCCTCTTTCAAGAGTACCAAAATTTAAAGAAGAAAGTTCTCATAGAACCAAAAATATTCCAAACCAATAGCTCTGATCTCGATGATACTGTTTATGACATGGAATGCTGCAATGGGCTCTGTAAAACTGCCCGAAATCTTCAGCTTTACTGCGTCTACGACTCTAAAACCTCTCCGTTTCTACGTTTGGCCGCCGTCAAGAAAGAGTTTCTCTCATTGGACCCTTATATTGTTATTTTCCACAATGTAATTTCCGAAAAGGAAATATTGCGAATTAGAAGGGCGAGCAAGGACCAGTTGACTGTTTCCACAATTATGAATTATGACTCGGGGGAGCATGTCGTCGATAGCTATCGCACCTCAAAATCCGTATGGTATCCCTCGGACACCAATGATTTGACTTGGAGGCTTACGAATCTGGTGGGTGATGTATCTGGCATGGAGATGAAGACCTCTGAGAGGTTTCAGGTCATTAATTACGGAATTGCGGGTATTTTCGAAGCGCACACGGATTCATTGCTATTGGATCACGTAAGTACTTGTACTTGATATTTCATATCAAGTTTTAAGATTCCGAAACTCTTTAACAGCATCGTTATAGAACTGAAGATGGGGATCGAATTGCCACCACAATATTTTGGGTATGACAATGGTTGTTTGCTTACATGTTTCTGCAATAAAAAGGAATATTTACTGCCATCTAGTTGAGCGAAGTTCCTCAAGGAGGTGCCACTGTCTTCACCAAACTAAATCTTACCGTTTTTCCACAACCCGGATCGGCTATATTTTGGTATAATTTGGACAATCAGGGAAACGAAGACAAAAGAACAGATCATGCTGGATGTCCTGTCATTGTGGGTTCCAAATGGAGTAAGTTGAATCTTTTCAGAAGTGTTTTACTTAGATTAAAACTAATGTAACCATTTCCACAGTAATGACCAAATGGGTTTCCCATTTTGGGCAAGAGTTTCGAAAGCCCTGTTATAAGTTGGATTACCCAATTCCATTTTATTTAAGATAAATTGAAGATTATTTTGTTATTTTGGTCCAAGCTTTGATTTTTAAAATAATCGCCAGTTATTTGGCCAAACAAGGTTTGTTAAATAATTGCCCATGGTAATTTATCCACTTTGTCATCACTAAAATTTAAAAACAAAAATAAAGAGTTTTCATTAAGAAACTATTGCAATCTTACCCCACTTGGATCCAACGATTACGGGGCAACCGGAATGCTCGGTCATTGGGTCGGTATCACCCGCATTATTCAAATTATACCAAAAAAGAACGGATCCAGGCTTGGGAAAAATGGATAAATTTAATTTCCTGAACATGGTAGCGCCGCCCTGGGGAACTTCACTCAACTGGCGAGAAATACCTATTAATTGGGTACAAATAATTTGATCGGAACTTACGTAAAATATGGCTGTGGCCATACGCTCTTGTTTCAGATATTTTCGATGCTGCAAAATGAAATATTATTTTGGGAATTTAATCATTTATAGGGAACTCACGTTGAGGCTACTATCCAAGTGATTTTCCAATGAGCCGCCTATTCCGTAATTGATCACTTGAAACGACTCGGAATCTGTGACATTCAAGCCGGTGGCATCTTCCAAAAACTGAATGGCACGATCTGTGCCTTTATTACGAAATTTCTTCAGCCACACGAAATGGGATTTGGGCTGATATTTTTCGCCTTTCTTGCCAGATTCGCTATTGTTCTTGGCCAATTTTGGACGGAGATGGGAAGCACTGAAAGTCCTTAAATCTTTCATTTCATCGTGCGAGAGAACATCGTGATAGTATACAATGAAGGGGCTACGGTGAAGTATCTCTGTCTTAATGGGAGCCAGTTGAAGGAAGGCAGATTCTTTTTTGCGAAGATAGAGACAATGGAGATCTCGGTTTCGTTCCGGCCGACACTCAGCTTGGCAGCAATAATAATGAATCGAGCTAATGTTTACATTGGGGGTTTCAGGGGGAGCAAAGAGCAAGTGAGTGCCAAGATGTTCCCGTGACTTTAGCAACTTTGCATTCCGGGGTTGCACCTTAAGGCCGTCATCTAATGCTGTCAGAGCCTTAGACCAGTTGCCTTGTGGAAATGCCAAATTAAAGATGTCATTTTATTATAGCACACATCACGTACCTTTTTTCAAGAACCCATCAGATTGGGCTAGGTAAACTTCTGACACATCTAAGCTGAAAATAGGATCTAATTGATTGGTTTTGCCGGGACTTTGTAATAGGGATATAGCCTCTTCCAGCAAGGGAATACTTGATTTGTGGTTTCCGATTTCAAAGCAATCACGTGCTGATAAGGAAGTGCTGTAAAATAACATGTTTTGTAGGGATTATTTTAGATCTTTTGGCGCCCCCACTTGTATTGTTTGCCTGCAAGCAAGCCCTTGGCTATGTCCTTGGGATCCAATTCGTATATATCCATTATGTCTGCTATGCCATTAGATGCATCGTCAAGATCCACTTGGCTCGGTAAGGAGCCCAAGCTCTTCCTAAGCTTATAAATTTCTTCTAAAAAAAGATGTATCAATAAATGAAAACTTTGATTTCCCCATTTCAGTAACCTTTTTCGTGATCTTTCTCCAAAAAAAGCTGCCAGTGAATCCAGTCAGATTGCATATGGCGTATCAAGGCAAAATTGCTGACGGAATTTGTCACCGATCTAAATTTATTTGAATTCCATTGATCTAACTTTCGCTCCATGTCGATTATAGCGCTTTAAAAAGACAGATTAATCGATAGGGATAATTTTATTGAACTTTTGTCCAAAGAAACTTACTCATTTATAATTCGTAGTTTGGCTTCGAGCTTCTCAATTATGACATCCAGGCTGTTTACGAGTTGTTCATTCATTTTCAAGAGATTTACCATTTTGGCCACCGACAAGGCAGGTCGCCCATCATCAGGTAGGCCCTTCATTTCGCTCAAACTTGTTGCTATACTCGCTCCGGCTAAAAAAAGCAATACAGTCTTCATTTTTCATAGCTCTACTGAGGAGTTGGGGAATTTTGAAATAGTAAACTTTCAACTCTTAATGAAATTTGTCACACTTTATTAGCCATAGCGATTCGCTTGATTAAGTTTTATTTAAGCTTTCGTTTTAGTCGTACGGCTTGGTTTTGTGGAACTGTTTCATCTTACTGCATTTATACTTAGTGTTCCTGGCACTTTGAAAAGATATTGCTGTATGTTTAGCTCCTAATAATTTATAAGGCTTCTATGAAGCCCTTCTCCTAAAGAGACAGTTGTAAAGCTTTGTTTTATTTAAAGTTAGGGAAAATATGAGTCAGCTGTTAAAAGTTTATCTTTCATCTTTTGCTGCTAACTCACATAAAACCTCTTATTTACAAGATACAATAAAAAGTGTACTCGTAAATACACCTAAAACAATTTGAAATAAACAGATTCGTTAGACATGAGGGAGTACTTTTCTATTTGCCGATGTTTTCTGGAAGCACCTACTTTCTGTTTTGTTGTACTCTACACGAGAAATGCCTAAAAATGTCCAACTGTATAAATGTTTGCTTAGCTGCAATCCACGCTCCCAGTCGGTCTTGGAACTCTTCCATCCACTGCTCCTCGATCAGTAACTTTTTGTGTTCAGAACTGTGATAATGTCCCGCATTTGTTCCCTGTTTTCAATATTCCTCGTAAACCTTTTTGTGGTTTCAGTCAATGGGGACTACTACTCGGCTATCAGTGACCTGGAGCGACTTCTCGATGTCGAGGCTTTCATTGTGGAGAAGTTCGACGAGTATCTGAATAGAGCTCAGCAAGAGCAGGATAACATTAAAAAGTATAAAACAAGTGTTTATCTTTAAAATATACCCCAGTGCTGACTCCTTAATAGATTTCTAGACAAGGTAGAGGAGCTGCAAAATGATCGCGGAGATCTCGAGGATTATTTCGGCAATCCCCTCAATGCCTTCACCACAATTCGACGCCTTGTCCACGACTGGAAGTTCAACGTTTTTGAGCCCATTTTCAATACAAGCAACTTTGAGGACTACAAAACATCTCTGAGCGAAGGAATGGAGAAGATCGGCTTTAAGGGCCCCACTCAGGAGGACCTCCAGGGTGCCACACGTGGCCTCCTTCGCCTGCAGAATATATACCAGCTCCCCACAGCCCGACTGGCAGATGGAGTACTTCTGCCCGATGAGAAGAACCAACTGAACATCTCTTTGAGCGCCAGTGACTGCTACGAGATGGGAAAGAATCTCTGTCAGGCACAAGAATACACCTTTGGCTCCGAGTGGTTACTGGAAGCTAGGAAAAAACTCAACGGACCACCCTCGGATAGCATATCACCCAATATTTCCGATGCCGATATACTTGAGCAGCTATCGTTTGCCTTCTATAAATTGGGAAACCTCAAGCTGGCCCACAAATTAAACAACGAGTTATTGGACATGGAGTCGGACCACGAAGAAGCTCTTAAAAACAAACTCTACTACGAAGATCAATTGGCAAGGGAAAGAAACCTTAGCCCCAGGAAGCCAGTAAATCCGCCCAAATTGGATGAAAAGGTAGGCATGTGGTGAGTCTTTGAATTAAAACTGAAGTAATCTGTTTTCCCCAGGAATCAAAGGAGAGCTACCAACTCTACAAACGGGTGTGCAGAGGTGAGCTCCGACAATCCCCGCGAGAACAGCGCAAACTCAGATGCAGGCTTAGCCATCAGAATGTGGCTTTCTATCGACTGGCTCCCTTTAAGATAGAACAACTCAACTTGGATCCATATGTGGCCTACGTCCACGAAACCATTAGTGCTAGTGAAATGGATCAGATCATCGAGCTTGGCACCGGGCAAATGGTGCGTTCCAGGGTTGGTCAATCGGAGAATGCCACCACCTCGGATGTCAGAACCAGTGCAAACACCTGGCTCTGGTACGAGCAGATTCCCTGGCTCTCCAAGATTAAACAGCGTCTGGAGGACATCACCGGCTTGAGTACGGAGAGTGTGGAACCCCTACAACTGGTAAACTATGGAATTGGAGGGCAGTACGAGCCGCACTTTGATTTTGTTGAGGTTTCTATATGCTACAACCTCCAGAGACATCCTATTTACATTATTTGATTTTAGGATGGCGATAAAGTCTTTGGCTGGAAGGGCAACAGACTGATGACTGCTCTCTTTTACGTGAGTTATCTCTGTCTATAGGAAAGCAATAACAAAAATCAAAATGCATTCAACAGATAAACGATGTGGCTTTGGGAGGAGCCACTGCCTTTCCGTTCCTCCGCTTGGCCGTTCCTCCGGTCAAGGGAAGTCTTCTAATTTGGTACAACCTGCATCGGTCCCTGCACAAGGATTTCCGCACCAAGCATGCTGGCTGCCCGGTCCTCAAAGGATCCAAGTGGAGTGGGTAGCAATTATTTTGTGTTTACTTCGTGCTGCTAAGGAGATTTACTATTTTCAGTTTGCAACGAATGGTTCCATCAGGGCAGCCAAATGTTCCGACGACCCTGTGGCCTCCGCAGTGATGAGGGAAAGTATCTCGACTTGGAACACAAATAAAGAAAACTTGTATAATTACTTTCTTAAGATAGAAGCCCAATGTATAATTAATAATCATCTTAGGTAAATAAATTCTCTGACCCTAACCCTAAAATGGAAGGTTATATCATATAGTGTAAATTCACCATGATGGCCAGAAGTTGCCCAACCACTTTTCTAAAGATAGTCAAACTTTTAGTCTCTGATCTCGAGATTCTTGGCCTCAGTTCAGCAACATCTTTCAGGCCGTTAAGTTGTATATACATCGAAGAATTTATATTTGAAAAAATATAAATCTATAGTCAATGACCCGTCGACCAAAGCGGGAATAGCAGAAACAAACATCAGAGACAGCTAATTATGCAAACGCCGGTGGCTTATGGATTGTGGTGGCTGCTTCAGTTTTTGCTGTGCGGTTCCATGGTTACTGGGAATTTGCTCAGAGGAGAGGAGCAGTTGGAGGCTCTTTTGGAAACGGAAACGCAGCTTATCGACGAATTGAGGGATTATATTGAACGTTTGGAACTGCAGCTGGAGGAGATCCGCCTAGAGACAGGCACCATCAAGGAGATCCATCAGCAGGTGGAGGCAGATGGCGTTGAGGAGTTCATGGGCAATCCCTTGAATGTGCTCACCCTCTTCAAACGCTTCGACAGTGTGTGGCCCAAATTAGAGCAACAGGCGAATGCCACCCAAAAGTTGCGTTCGGACGAGGACTTCTTCGACAGGGATGTGCTCCTGCCCACTGAGGAGGACTACGAGGAGTCCTTGAATCATCTGCTGCATCTTCAGGCGGTTTACGAACTGGAGCCCGCTAGCCTTTCACTTGGCATGGCCAATGGCATGAAATTGGGGTGAGAAAGCAACGCCGAAAATTGAAAACAGAACCCAGAAAATGGATAATGGAAAAGCAAAGCAATCAAAAATTGTTTGCATACTTTTAGCTCGGCCATGTCCTGGGGCGACTGCCTGGAAGTGGCTCGCAATTCGGAGTCCTCCGTGGCTAGGTTCTGGCTAGAAAGCGCCCTTAACAGGCTGCCTTCGCCCACGGAAAATGCCACGGAAAACGCTAAGGAAAACGCTACGGCCAACTGGGAAAACGGTCGCAAGCAGATCCTGGAGGCACAACTCACCATGGAGTACCATTCAGGTGGGTCCACCTTGAGATTAAATGCAATTTTTCTGTTTGGAAAGTTTCGCTTACTTTGGCTTGTTTGTAGGAGACCTTTTCCGGGCCCTGACAGCTGCAGAGGAGCTTCTCTTGCTGTATCCAACCAATCCAAGTGTTTTAAAAGCCAAGGCCATGATAGAAAAACGTCTGGCCGCGAAAGATTTGCCAAAGGACCGGAACCAGAAGTCAAAGCCAAAGCCAAAGGAACAGGTAAATGGTACACGAGTAAGTGGGAGATGAAGATTCAGGGTTTTCGCTATCCAAAAACGTCAAAAACATAGCTGCTTTATAGGAAGCAAAGTTGGTTTTGCAACTCCTGGGAGGAAAATCAAGCATTCTTGCATTTTTTATAAACAAATTTATTATAGTTTGTCATCAATTAAAATTAATTGTCTTGGCTTTAATAAAATAGCTTTTGTATACAGCATTCAGACAGAGTTAAGCGTTTAAAGGAAAACGTACTTATTTGGTTAATCCAAATTGTTGCCGTTTCGAATATTGGTACAAAGTTTCCCTTCATTATTTAATTTTAATATTTAATGGTTGTTCAAAATTGTTGCTCAAAGTTCTTGCAAAACTGTGCATTCACGTAAAATGCAGTGTGCAAACAAGGGGATTATAAAGACAAGTTGTGTATGCCCACGTTTAATTTTAAATCGTCCTCCTCCGCTTAGAAAACCAAGTCTGTGGAGCAGCTGCTTATCGAGGAGCTTTGCCGCGGGACAACCCACGGAGTCACCACAGGAAGCCGCTTCAGCCAGTGCCACTTGGAGAGGGGAACCCCCTGGACTTTGCTGCAGCCTGCCAGATTGGAGCCTCTGAGCTCCGACCCACCCATAGTGCTGTATCATAACGTGCTGACCCGTAAACAAACCGATCAACTGCTGGAGCTTACGGATGAGCCGGAGGAGGAGGAGGTGCCTACAAAACGCAGACTGGGATACCAGCCACTGCAGTTATCAAAGCTGGCGCAAAAGAAACTGCGGAGCATTCAGCATCACCTGGGCAACGAAAAAGATGTTCATCGAGAGATAACGTGGCAGGGACGTCGCCAAGGACACGAGCACACCATAGCCTCCTCCCGCCCGGAGGAATATCCGGAACATGCGGCACGTGTCGTGCTGAACGTACGTGGTTTGCCGCACTTGCTCTCCAATTAATTGACTAATGTGTCGCTAATTAATTTCTGGCCCCTGCCGGCGTTTCAGTTGCAGGAATCCGGAATGGGTGGTGCCCTGGTGTTCCCCCAGCTGGAACTCGGCGTGAATATCCCACGAGGCTCGCTGCTCTACTGGCAAACACGCACCTCCGAATCCGAAATGGACTATCGCAGCCGGTTGGCCGTTTGTCCGGTGCTCCTGGGCATACAGTTCTGTGAGTATCTGAGCGCAAAGTGCGTGTCGGGATTTGATTGCGACCCACTCACGCTTTTAGCGCTGTCATCTCTTGTTATTCGAATGCACCAAAGGCAATAATCATACCCTTTAAAGTCTGAAAAATTGGGTAGTTAAAAAACTGCTTAATCCATCCCAATCATACCTTTTAAATTCCAAAAAATTAGGTGGCTATCAAACTGCTCAATAGCTGCCAAAATCTTTTAACATAATATATGCAAGACAAATAGAATAAAATCAAAGTAAAATTAAAGATATGTATGTTCTCAAGATCTATAAAATCCATTAAATTTATTTAGAAAAAATAAGCTTTCAAATAGTAATACAGAATTATTAACATGGTTGTTCCAAAGTCAGGTGATTCTATAATGTTTTAGTTAAAAATATACTGTTACTGTTAATACTGTTAAAAATAAGTTAAAACTATTAGATCAAAATACAATTGTAAAAATAAACTCTGTTCGTTTAAGTCAATGATTTGTTGCAAAATTCTAAGTAACATTTTATATTATTTTAAAGTACAAACTTTAAAAATTAAGCATTACTTTACATTATTATACTTAACCAGTAATTATTCATTCTTTTCGGATTCTAAGAACGTTTGTAGAGTCACCATAATATTATATAGTACAATAACAAATGAATATAAAAATAGTAGTGCAATCTAGGGTATATTTAAGTCGGTTTCACATTCCTTGAACTAATTTCCATTTGTATTCATCTCAATTTCGAATGCAGCCGCATGGACAGGATTCAGTTGACTCTGTCGGGAAATGGAGAAGGGCTTACCACAAGGGCTTTTCCCGATGCGTGTTACATATGCATTAATTGCCAGCGGGGACTGAAATAAAGTTGGCCTTGGCATTTTATTAAAAAATCAGCCTTTTATTGCGTTATAGCCGCGGGGAGTGGTCGGTCTGTCGGCCGGTCGGTGCGAACGGGCTGGGCAAACAAAAGCGAAATGGGCGGCATTTCGGCTTGAATGCGTTCAATAATTACGGGCCATCCGCGGCTTTTCTGTTTGTTGGTTTTGGCGTTTCTGCTGCTGTTATTGCTTGTTTGTTGGTTTGTTGTGAAGAGGAAACTGTGTGTGTGCTGAACGCTGAACTGGCCATAAAACAAGTGTTGGGCCGGCTCTGAAGTCGATAAATCAGCGAGACAAGATTGCGAATCAAAACAACGTGAGTTATAGTTGAGACATCGGCGGGCCAGCTCATTAACAAATCATTGCTCCAAATTGGCAGCCCGGGGGGATTGCATTAATAACAGCGCTCCAATGCGCTGCCGGAGGTCCATAAAGCCCAATAAATTCTATTGTCCCACCGGTCGGATGTGAAATGTTAATTGGCCGTAAAGGTTCGCCCGATTTTCCAAACACTCCGGCCGGCAGTGCAGTGTTAAATATCAAAGAGCTAACTGCCAATTAGCCCGCATTAATATGGCCCCAATGCGAGCCAAAAACAATAGACGCGAATCCGAATCCGAATCTGAGTTTGAATCCGAATCGAATTTAGAATTCGAAACGAGCTCGCTGGGCCGATAAGCATCAGTAAATCAGCACAAAACAAGCCATAAAACACGCTCGATATTCAGAAACTTCTCTTTTCGGGGGGTTTGCGGCTTCTCGGAACGTGGACAGAACTGGCTAATGAAACAGTTTTCTTCAAATCATAGATGGGCAGCGTCAACTAGTTTGCGAAATTAATTCTCGCCGTCGGTTGCCACTCCGGGATGTCTGAGAAGATCCGACGGATCAGTTCGCCGCCAGACGCGAACAGCGACGGACTGACAGTGAGAAATTTGATTGGATTATAGAGATTTTGCTCCGATTTGGGCAGGGATTAGCCGATATGAGATTCCTAGTGCTCCTGGGACTTGTGTCCTTCGGGATTCAGTCTTCGCAGGCCTCGGATTTCTTTTCATCCATCGCGGGAATGGAGCAGCTCCTTCAAACTGAAGAGTATCTCACGCGAGAGCTACGATCCCGGGTCAATGGATTTAAAAACTCGCTGCAACAATTGGAGGGGTAAGAAGGAGACCAGGAAGAGATTGCAGTAAATTCGAGTCAATTAAAATAATAACTTGCGCTAAGAAAAAACATTTAAAGTGACATACATTTTATTTATTGTGAAGTAAAGATATCACAATTTGCTGCAACAATTGGAGGGGTAAAAAGGAGCCCAGGAAGAGATTGCAGCAAATTGCATTCAATTAAAATAGTGATTTGCGCTAAATAAAACCTTTAAAGTGACATAAATTTAATTTATTTTATTTATTGTGAAGTAAAGATATCAAATGGAAAATCAGTAATGATTAAAATTAGTTCTAAAGTGTCACTACAAGGTGTGGCTTATTTATAAGACACTAACAGTATGTGTAAAGGTTTTTTGTGGACTCATTCCCAATCGAAAACTTAAACGAGAACAATAAAAAAGCAATTAAAAAAGCACATTCGGTCAGGGTATCAAATTAGAACATAAAATCGTATATTTTGTTGAGTTGTTTATTTGAATTGAATGCAAATGAGCCAATTTTTTAGATTAATAAAAATTGAAAAATAAAATCTTGCAATATTTTGCAAGGACCTTTTGTAAAGCATTTGCCAAACCCAAAACGGTCAACACAGGAAACGGAATATAGTTTTTGCCATATCACGAATTCGAATAGAAACAATGCTAATTTAATTACAGCCCATTGTTGTTAGCAAATCCATTAAAGTTTTTTTTAACCCCTTCGATAACTAGTTTGTTTCAGTTTAGATTACACGTGAGGCATCGGGCCCACGAAAGTGCCAGACTTGATGTCTGGTTTTTATGGGCCAGCTATCGGAAATTTATTTGGGATAAATCCTCACCTGCTGCTGCTTCTTCAGTGGTAGATGGCAGTTGGCCAAACATTTCCAAAAGATTAGGAGTTAGCATGGTAGCATCAATTTGCTTATCAAGTTTGCAGCGTGATCGCGGCATTTCGCTTTCGTTTTATTCCATTTCGCCTGTTTATTTCTTATCGCAGTGATCGTAAAAACTATTATGAATATAGAATCACACATAAATTAGAATTAATTAAGTCGGAATACGAGTATGCGCATCCAAAGTCACCTCCTATGACGACACAAGTCATAAATCGGATAAACTGGTAGGCAACCAAACTACCTACAATAATCCGAAACCCGTTCGAAATCCGCAGAGAGCTATCCTCCATCGAGCAGGAGCACTCCCTGGCGTCCACCGATACGGAGAACTATCTGACCAATCCGGTGAATATCTACCGTCTGATGAAGCGACTGAATACGGACTGGTCGCTAATGGAAAACCGCATCCAGCAGATCTCCGAGGATCTGAGTGAGTTGGTTGGCTAAAGACAATTACAAGTTTTTAACGAAAGTTCCGTTCAACAGATTTCAATGTGAGCCGAGGCTATGGCCTGAGCTTTCCCAGCCAGGAGGATGTGGAAGGAGCTGCCTTGGCTCTGGTTCGCCTGCAGAGTACCTACAAACTGGATGTAGCCCAGGTGGCCGCGGGCATTCTAAATGGTGTCAAATACGGGTAAGTTATAGGATCCACCAATTATGCATTTAATCCCAAATTATTAGATTAAAAATCGTACGCTTATCAAAAATCCAGACCGCTAAAACGCTTATCTTTATAGTACTTCCTGAAATAAAGCAAAAATATGTTTTTTAATTCAAATTTAAAAGTCATATCCTGATTATAAAAACTGTGAACTTTATGCACACATAAAATTGACCATACCTGTTCTCAAACCAAATAACGATTTAGAGCACCCACAAATTTATGCTTTGAATTTTGTTTATATAGCCATAAACGGATAACTATACATGTTTCATAGCTTCTATTTAAGTTGTTTTTGTGCCGTTGAAATTCAAATTAACCCAATTTCTGCCTCAACTGAACTATTTAAATATCATTTGGTATTTTGCATGCTAGAGTGCTATAAATAAAACATTTCGTTCATATTTTTAGCTCGGACATGAGTTGGCAGGATTGCTTTGAGCTCGGTCAACAACTCTTTGAAATGGAGGACTACAACAACACCAAGGTCTGGTTAAGGGAATCAATGGAACGGCTGGGACGTCACAGTAGCCACGCCCACTCCCCCTCGACGCCCACACACGGACCCGATGCCGATACCCTCTCAAAAATGGAGGTGGTGGCCAAGGGTTTGTTCCAACTGGGTGAGCAAAAAACACAGCTAACGAATACAATAGTGGGCCAACTTTGAGAACACTTACTCATTCGTATTTCGTGTTTTTTTCAGGGGACTTTGACACCGCCTACGAGCTGAGCCAGCGAGTGCTACAGTTCGATCCGAAACGCATCCGGAACTGGCACCTCGGCGATAAGGGCGTGGCACTTCCGGAGGAGTCCGATGACCCACTCCTGCCCAAGCACTCCGATTCGTACAGCGTGAGTTTTTTTCCAGGAGAGCTCTTTAAAATGCTAGTTTCTTTTGAGTTCTTTCCCTAAAATTACTGTTTTTTTAATTAAAATTTAAAGTAGCTTAGATCTAGTTTAGAATGTAGGTGTAAATAAGATTTTAACCTCATAGAAATCCCTTATTAATTTGCCTATTTCCATCCCCAGCTGACCAATGAATTCGCTCAATATGAAAAGGTGTGCCGTGGGGAAGTGAACCCTTCGCCCCGCCAGCAGCGCAATTTGCGATGCCGCCTGAGCAGGGGGCACCACCCTTATCGTATCCTAGGCCCACTCAAGCTGGAGGAGCACAACCTTGACCCCTATGTGGTCACCTACCACGACGTGCTCAGTGCCCGCAAGATAGCGGCTCTACGAGAAATGGCCGTGCCCAGGATGCGTCGCTCCACCGTGAATCCCCTGCCCGGCGGTCAGAACAAGAAGTCGGCCTTTCGGGTGAGCAAGAATGCGTGGCTGGCCTACGAATCGCACCCCACAATGGAGGGGATGCTGAGAGACCTACGGGATGCCACTGGACTGGACACCACCTTTTGCGAACAGCTGCAGGTGGCCAACTACGGCGTGGGCGGGCACTACGAGCCGCACTGGGACTTCTTCCGGGACCCCAATCACTATCCGGCGGAGGAGGGCAACCGCATAGCCACTGCCATTTTCTATGTGAGCGCAGCTTTCACCTCATCAACGATTAACCTATAATTGTACATATAATATTCTTCTCTATTAGCTGTCGGATGTGGAGCAGGGCGGCGCCACGGCGTTTCCCTTTTTGGATTTTGCCGTAAAACCACAAAAGGGCAACGTACTATTTTGGTACAATCTGCACAGATCCCTGGACATGGACTATCGCACCAAACATGCCGGCTGTCCAGTGCTCAAGGGCAGCAAGTGGAGTAAGTAATATACATACTTGTACTATTCACTCCTCGATTGAATCCATTGTTTGTTTGGGTTTTATACCCTGTTCCTAAAAATAACAAGGATAGGTACATATTGAATTCGTACGACTGTATGTAACAGGGAGAAAGAAGAAAGCTTTTCCGACCCACAACAGCCGAGTGGATTTAGCCATGTTCTTTTCCCCGTCCGTCCCTCCGTCTGTCCGTATTAACGCCTACATTTTTGAGACAAGTAATTACGAGCACATTAGATAGTGAAAAAGAAATTACATATTCAGAATTGTCAGATACCAGTTCAGCAAAAGATTGTTTATAAATTGGCTACCTCCCCCTGCACATTTCGTGTTTTATAATTTTTTTTTTTTTTTTTTTCTCACTTCANAGTATTACATGGTGTTTTATAAATGAGAGGGAAACTGAGACCCGGTATTAATAGTCGAGACACTCGACTATAATCGTTCTTACTTGTTTGCATTGAGTTTGCTCATCAATTGAAGTATTTAGTTTCCCTGGCAATTCGATTATTAAAATTTAATCCATTTGGGATAAAAATATTGGATACCATATTATGGAATAAAAAGATTAAATAAAATGCAATAAAATTACAATGAAAACATTATGAGCAAACGTATACAAAACTAACATAAATTGTTTTTTTTTTCTTTTTTTTTTGTGAATTATAAGCCAATTTGCCAATCAATAGAGAAAGTTCATTAATATATTGCTGGTTTTTATGGCAATATACATATCTACAAATTTAAAGTATTGCCAGTAACTGGCCAGTTTTTTATTAGCCAAGACTTGAATTGTCAAAGCATTTGGTTAAGTTCTCTATTTAAATTACATTTTGTTATTGCGAATTAAATATATTTACCAAGCAATTGTACCAGCTAAGCCAAGCTAAGCATCTAAAGTCTTTTTAATTCGCCAATTGAGCCATTAAGTCGCTAACACCTGCTTCGGAGTCTAACCTTTGCAATTAATTTAATGATTTCGACCTGATCTTTGCAGTTGGCAACGTTTGGATCCACGAAGTGACGCAGACCTTTGCCCGGCCCTGTGATGTTTTCCGGGATCACGAGATTTCGCTGGGGTACGAGATAATCAAATAAATGTTGTGATATTTCCTAGTCAACTTCATTGTTTTTATGGGTCTTGGTGGGTTAAGCGAGCCGTTGAGTGATTTTTGGAAACGCACTCAAAACAAACCAAAACGAGTCAGGTTTTATGTGAGCCAAAAACCGAAAACAAAGCCAGTTGGCTCGAATTCACTTTGCCGGCTTCATTTGCATAAACAAGTTCACGGGCAAAGCTCTGTGGGCGATTTGAATATATTCGGCCTGTGAAGCGACAACTGCTGCGAGCACCAAAGTGAAAGTAATTAGCGGGGGAAATTGACTTCATAGCACTGGGACTGACTTAAAATTGTTGCAAACATCGCCGCTCGCATATACGTATTATGGTTCCTGGAACAATTGCCAACAACTTCTGACTTATGAAAATGGACTCGCACACCTAATTGTACGCTTTCCAGCCGGTTCGGTTTATTGACCCCAACTGCCCGAGTTGAGTACTCACTTTGCCTATTCATGCAGAAATTAAAGCCTAAGGGCAGTTCTTTGACCAGGGATTCCGCGCCATTCGATTCGAGTGCTGGAACTGTTTGATCAACTCCCGCAGAACGCCCCGAGCTTTTTGTCTTCTGTGTTTTTTATTCCGAAGATCGGGCAGAGATCGCTGCTTTGACTGTCGACTGAAGTCAGTTTCTAACGATTCGCGGCTGGAAGAGCAGCACAAACCGCGGGCCGCGTTCAGAAAGCCGGTTACGTTTTTTTTTCGGTCAGGAGAGATGTGTGGTGCCAAGTGGGTCCTTGTGTTGTGTGTGCTACAGGTGATATCCTGTCAGGGAGAGTTTTTCAGCTCCACTTCGGGGCTGGCAAAGCTATTGGACACAGAAATAGTGCTCCTGGAGGAGCTGCAGAATTATGTAAACGAAATTAACCAGCATGCAAATGCGCTGCAGAGGTAAGATTTTAATTAAATAATCCTTAATATTAATAATTGAATAAAATTAAGTTATTTTGGGTAATTTGGGTTTAGTTTCTCTCTAAGCAATTGAGAAACATACTATATTATGGGGTCGAACACCTTTTTCTCGGGTATAAACTAACAATTTATATAGTTCAACATCTGGTTTAAGAACTTGAATATATGTCTTTTGGACAGCGTTCTTCCATTAGTGACAAACTGCCAAGAACCTGGATTAAAATGGAAAGTTCTACAGGTTTATCCCAGCTGGTTTTGGCTTAAATCATAGGCCTATGGTCATCGTTGGGCTTAATGAAATGCAAATGAGATTCTTAAATCTATTGGACATCGAAGAGGCAATCAATTCACAGAAAAATATATTTATATTTGCATATACTGTTCAATTGTGGGCTCATATCGTGCCAGAAAAAATACAGAATCCAATTGACAGATGTCAGCGGGCACCCGCTTATGAAATTTTCATGTCATATGCGTGGATGCTCAGGCCCACGCAAAATTTAATTCCGAATTAATTGCGCACCTGGGTGGGCAGATGATGGTCGGCCACTGGTATAGTATTTTTTACCTTTTGGTTTTGGATAATTGAAAAAGTGTGGGATTAAGGTGACATGAGCATGTTAAACTGCAGATAACTTCTGTTTTATTGCAATTTGCGGATGTTTAGTAGCCCCATCCAACCGGTTGCATAAAAGAGAATGGGATGGGAGTTTATGGCCTCCAATGCCCAGCGATTTGTCGATTCCCTAACCGATGCTATTTGTTTAGATGCGGCGCGGAGTCTTTTCATTTTATTGACTGCTAATTTCTCCTATTTCTTTGGTTGATTTATTCGCGCCGGTTATTATACTAATTAATGGCTCGTATAAAGCACAAATCGCTGGGCCGCAAATGTCTTGAACAACTTTTTGCTAAGAAGGAACTTTTGCATTTGCATATCAGCTCCGATTATCGATTGCTACCAACACTGCCCCGATATCTGTAGCCCGATCGAAGTATCAATTGTCGGCAGGTTTATTTTGTTGTTCAGCCATAAGTGTCATCGGCTTGGCGGCCGATTTAGAATATTAAAATATGGTGCGGTGCAATCATCGCCTCTGATATGTATAATATGTACACGCGCATTTTAGTATGAATGTTTTGTTTATCATGCGCACTTGGCAAACCGGATTGTATGAATGTTAGATGTTAGGAACCGTTATCGAATTGTAAAGAATATAATTTATACAGCACTGAGTCAGCAGCTAGCAAGACAAAAATAATATATAAAAATAAATTCAAACTCTTCAAGTCCCTTGGCAGAAACAATTCAGCCAAGTACATCTCCGTTGAAATAAATTCGATTTATTGTCAACTAGAAGCCGCACTTAATCATTGACACAATACAATTTCAAACAAAAGAGTTTCGCCGAAATTAGTGGAGTGTTGTTTTTAGATTTAGATTATGGTAACGCTACCATCTTAATGACTTAAAATTAGTCGCACTGCAGGCGACAGGCGTGAAAATAAATGCGTTAATTATACAAAACAGCTAACCAATTGATAACCCTGCAATCGGGTATTTTTAACCATAATTCTGAAAAATTATTCCAGTTTGGCGTAATGCCCACTGTGAGAAAAAGTAACTGAAGTTATTAATATGCATATCAGGATTACTTTAAAACAACATCTTTAACCCTAAACATCTTTACCATAAGATTGATAAAGATCTATAAATAAAACAATATTGTTTAGGGTTCCTAATTTTGCTGGCAGTGTGCTTAAGATTTCATTCAGGTTTCTGCTGAGCTTTATTAATTGAATTCCCATTTGGCAAATTTGTATGCACCTCCTCTTCTAATTGTGCTATTAATTAAAGCTGAAAACTATTCATTTCTTATGATTTTAATCTGCATTCCATTTTGCCAGTGCACGTGAATAGTAAAACTATTTGTTTTGGTTGTAGTTTGTCCATGCCGAGCAACTTAATTAATGCAAATCCCCACAGTTATGTTGCTTATGAGTCTGATTAATGGGATCTTTTATTTTCACCATGTTTCTCTTCATGCCACAGCGAAATAGATGCCATTCGGGTGGAGCACCTGAGTGCTGCAGACAGCGCCCATGACTACCTCAACAATCCGGTGAACGCCTTCCGGCTAATTAAGCGCTTGCACAGCGACTGGGAAACCTTTGAGGACAGCGTTTCGTCGGATTCGAGTCGAAAACGTATGTAAATCCGCCGTCGAGGAGAAGTCACTATGGCAACTGAATTAATCGCCTTTCAGAGTACCTGGAAAACATGTCGAAACATAGGGCGAACCTCAGCTATCCCTCGCAGGATGACTTTGTGGGATCAGCGATTGCCCTTACCCGCCTGCAGCAGACGTACCAACTGGATGTAGCTGAACTAGCTAGTGGCATTCTGAATGGAGTGAAGTACGGGTGAGTTAAACAAAGTTGCCATTGAAACGGAGCTCTCTCAGGCTTTTAATTAGTCAAAACGATGGAATAAACAAAAAGCACTGGCTTCTGGTTACCCAAACTACTCGTTTGTTCAGCAAATGTGGTGGCTAAAAATGTCATAACTTTTTGACACAACTCATAATAATAAATTCAAACAATAATGCGATAGTCTCTCCTCTTCCGGCTGAAGTCTTATTGTTGGGATTTAAACCGTTGTCAAATATGAAAATGCAAAATCTGAAATCAGAAAGTGAGAAAGCGCCAAGGAAGTTGGCTAATTAACTTTAACAAAGAGGCAAACAGTTGGCTAATTTGTACAAGTGCGTGTCTCGAATTTAAATGAAGTTAAATGAGAATGTTGTTTGTTTTTTGAATATGTCAACAGCACGGCCATGTCCTGGCAGGATTGCTTTGTACTCGGTCAGCATTTGTATGCCCTGAGGGACTACAATCACACGGTTCCCTGGCTCCAGCAGTCGATGCAGTTGCTCGGAGAGCAGAGCTATGGACAGGAGTCTTCGTCTCTGGACTTCATGGAGGCAGTGGTGGACTATCACCGGGAAATGGGTGCCCACGAAACGGCCCTTGGGCTGGTCAATCACGTGCTCTCCATCGAGCCAGAGCAAAGGGCTCACCTGCTGGAAGCCCGCCAGCAGCTGGAGGAGCTTATCACGGATGGGGACAAGAGTGGATTGATCCATTTGACAGCTCGTCGTCCTGGGGACTATCATGCCTCGCGGGAGTTTCGCCTGTATGAGCAAGTGTGCCGCGGAGATCTCAGCCTGACTCCTTCCAAGCAGCGAGAGTTGAAATGCCGCTTCCGGCGAAGCCGCTTCGGATATGCCCCCTTCAAGCTGGAGGAGCTGAACCTGGAGCCTCTGGTGGTGCAACTACATCAGGTGATCAGTTCCAACTCTTCTGATTTCCTGCAGAAAATGGCCAGGCCAAAAATCACCAGATCCACTGTTTATGCCCTCGGAGGCGGAGGAGGGTCCACGGCAGCCGCCTTTCGCACCAGTCAGGGTGCCTCCTTCAATTATTCGCGGAATTATGCCACTAGACTACTTAGCCAGCATGTGGATGACCTGTCCGGACTTGATATGGACTTTGCCGAGGAGCTGCAGGTGGCCAACTACGGGATAGGTGGTCATTATGAACCCCATTGGGACAGCTTTCCAGAAAATCATGTATACGACGAGGGCGATGATAAGGGCAACCGCATTGCCACAGGAATCTACTATGTGAGTAGATTTAAAAGAGGTATTTTTCACTTTGTTTATACAATTGGATTGTCTTAGCTCTCGGATGTGGAGGCTGGTGGTGGCACGGCTTTTCCTTTTCTGCCGCTCTTGGTGACCCCGGAAAGGGGCAGCCTACTATTTTGGTACAATCTCCATCCCTCCGGTGACCAGGATTACCGCACCAAACATGCTGCCTGCCCTGTGCTTCAAGGCAGCAAGTGGAGTAAGAATATCTTTATGAATCTTTATGATGTAGTCTTATATTCGTCTGTTTTCAGTTGCCAATGTTTGGATTCGAGAACGCAATCAACATAAAGTGCGCCCCTGCGACCTCCAGCGAAATCACGAAATCTCAATACCTTTCAGGGACTTTGACTGAAACTCAAGCTATGTATTGTACTTATTTATTAAACTATGATTTTAATTTATTAAAACAACGGTGTAACTCAGTCGTAATGATAGGCAAGGGATTTGTGGCTGTCTGAGCTCAAATGACAAGGTCTTCGGAACATCTGATGACCAGCGTGCAACCAAATGTTGCCAACTAAAACCAAGGTTGGGAAATAAAATTTGGATAACTATTTAGGTATTAGTATAGTTGACTTACTCCGCTTGGAACCCACGATGACTGGGCACCCGGCATGCCAGGTCCGAGCATCCACATCCAAAGAGAAATGTAGATTATGCCACATGACCATGGAGCCCTGGACGGGGGGCAGGAAGACATTCAGGCTGGGAAAGACTGTGTAGCCTCCTTGTTCCACACTCGAAAGCTGTGGAATATCATTTTGGAGTATAACGTACAACCTATTAGGATTGAACCTACGTAAAACATGCTGGTGGAGATGCGATCACCATCAAAATCCGACGGCACATCGGGGCCAAAGTAATCCGGATGTGGCTCGTATTGACCTCCGACCCCGTAATTGGCCACCTGCATCTGCTCGGATCCAAGCATCGTGAGTCCCGAAATGAACTCGTTCATTCTGCTCACATGTTTCATAATCGGACTCGAGTAGTTCAGCCACGTTTGCTGACTAACCCGGATATCTTTAATGGTTCTATCGCCGTTGTCACCCGCCACTCCGGACCGAATCCTTTCTTCCTTGTCTGACTCCTTAAAAATGTCTGCTATCTGTTGGGAGCTGAGGATTCCATGGTAAACATTGATTGCGGGATCCAAATGCACTGGCTCCACTTTCAGGGGTGCTAACACGAAATATGGGTGCCGTTTTCCATCCAAATAACATTGCAAGGAGCTGCTGCCATTTTCAGGGAATCGTTTGCCCTGGCAGAGTCTCGAATAGTTGGAGAACCAAGAAAAATCGTTATCCAGCTGAGTTTTTCTGGGCTGCGTTGCCTTCATATATTTAAGGCTTTGCTGAGCGGTATTTCCATGGCTAGGTTCTATAATCGTATTCAATAAACTTTGAGCTGAAGTAAAATTGCCTATCTCAATGTTGGCCAGGGCTGCATATTCGGCAATATCCCACATGTACTGGTTAGTATCCCTGTCTCTTGGCATTTCCTTTAAAAAGATCATCGCTGCCTCAAGCCATTCGACAGATGCCTTGTAATCGCCGATATCGAAAAGTTGTACCCCGATTTCATAGCAGTCATACCATTCCAATTGAGAGTCGTAGGCAAATTCATTTATAACTCCATCGGCGAGGTCTTTGGAGGTGAGATTGTAGACCTTTTGGAGTCTGGACAAGCCTTTAACAGCTCCCAGCAGCTCAGAGCTGTTGGGATAGCCCACGTTCTCGGTCAAATCATTAAAAGACTTTTGAAATTCTATTGAAGAGGAAGCATCTAAGGTAAATTTTAATCTTTCACTAACAACTCACCTTCTCTGGGTTCATTGGATACAATGGGATTATGGATTAGGGAATCCCAGTCAAAAACTAGTCGTTTTATCAATCTAAAAGAGTGTAAAGGATGTCCCAGGTAATCCTTCAAATCAGGCAGACTCACAACCCTCATGTGCTCCTCTTTCACTTGTTTTACAAATCTAGAAATTATAATTTGAATACTGATACCAATTTCCAGCAATTAAATAATTTACCTGTCAAACAAGTCAAGCTGCTGCTGCTGCGTCCTCAGATACGAACGTGTGGCATTTATAAGGTCCTTCTCCAAATGGAACAGATCCTGCATACTGTCCACCGAGNAGTCTGGACAAGCCCTTAACAGCTCCCAGCAGTTCCGAGCTGTTGGGATAGCCCACGTTCTCAGTCAAATCATTAAAAGACTTTTGAAATTCTATTGAAGAGGAAGCATCTGAGGTAAATTTTAATCTTTCACTAACAACTCACCTTCTCTGGGTTCATTGGATACAATGGGATTATGGATTAGGGAATCCCAGTCAAAAACTAGCCGTTTTATCAATCTAAAAGAGTGTAAAGGATGTCCCAGGTAATCCTTCAAATCAGGCAGACTCACAACCCTCATGTGCTCCTCTTTCACTTGTTTTACAAATCTAGAAATTATAATTTGAATACTGATACCAATTTCCAGCAATTAAATAATTTACCTGTCAAACAAGTCAAGCTGCTGCTGCTGCGTCCTCAGATACGAACGTGTGGCATTTATTAGGTCCTTCTCCAAATGGAACAGATCCTGCATACTGTCCACCGAGGAATAAAATTCAGCCTTTGCACCTTTTAACAAAATCACCTGCAGGAGCACCCCGCAAGCCAGACAGCATCGTAAATGCGGCATTCTGTTGGTAAACTGCAACTGACTGGGAAAGGCGGCCTTGGGTGGGCCTATCAACATACATGAGTGCGAATCGGGCCTAAAAGCTTGATATTTCCCCAGGCAACTGTCACGTATCCACACAAAAAGGTGTGCAAACATGGCAGCCAGACACAGATACAAATACAAGTGCTTCAGAGCAAACAACTTGCCCGTTCTAGGGTTTCACTCTTCCGTCGTTCATTTGCCCCAGAATTGGAGGCATGTGTGGGAATGCAAATTTGCAGTTTGTTTATAATGCTTAAACGGCGTTGAAGAAAATTTTCAGATACAAATTAAAAATTTATAATAAGATATAAAACCCACAGAAGTGCATGAAATAATTTTGTCGAAAAAAAACTGATTACTCGTATAGTCTTATGTAGTTTATTCGTTGTTTGACTTGCACTGTACCACAATTTCACAAAATATAAATAGTTAAAATGTTCTTTAATCTTGGTAGCCCACAGATTTGTAGGTATCCGAGGTGAGGTTGCAAGGACGCCGGAACTCTTGGTAGCCAGAGTGCGTCCAAATGTTTGCAACTGGAAAAAGTTTGGGGAAAATACAAAAAACCGCAAATGAATTATTCAAGGAACCTACTTCGCTTAGAGCCAACAATGACTGGGCAGCCAGCATGCAAAGTTCGTGGGTCCACATCCAGGGACCTATGCAAATTGTGCCACATGACCAGGGCACCCTTAATTGGTGGCAGGAAAACATTTAGCTTTGTGAATACGGTGTAGCCACCCTGCTGCACATCCGAGAGCTGGAAAAGGCAATATAATTAAACATAAAGCCACACGAAACTGGCCCAAACTCACATAGAACATGCTAGTGGAGATGCGATCGCCCTGGAATTGCTTCGGCAAATTGATCCTGAAGTAATCCGGATGGGGTTCGTACTGACCTCCGACCCCGTAATTGGCCACCTGCATGAACTCCGCAGAGGCCATGTCAAAGCCGGAAACGAACTGAACCATCCGCCTGATGGACTGCATGATCGGCGTTGTGTAATTGAGCCACGTTTGCTGACTAACTCGAAGATCCGCCACTGTTCCCTTCCCGCCATCTCCTGCGACCGCAGATCGAATCATTTGCAGTTTGTCCGCCTCCTCGAAAACGCGGCCGATGTGTCCAGGGCTAAGCATGTCGTGGTAGATATTGATGTCCGGATCCAGGTGCACCGGCTCAACTTGCAGGGGTGCCAAGGTGAAATAGGCATGCCTCTTTCCATCCAAATAACAACTCAATGGTTTTTCGCTGATCTCTTCGGGGAGTTTTCTGCCCTGACAGAGTCTCGTGTAATTGGCATACCAGGAGGGACTCTGCTTTGGAAGATTCTTTCCCGGCTCCCTGCCCTTCAAGTACTTGCGAGTTTGCTGCACGGGACTCGTGGGTTCGGGGTCTAGAATTTGATTCAAAAGTCGCTCAGCTCGCTTGGGATTTCCCAGTTCATAGTTGGCCATCGATGCATACTCCTTGATGTCCTGCAAATAGTATTTTTCGTCCTCTTCCTCTCCAGAATTGGCCCGAAGTATGATAAAGGCCACCTGCAGCCACTCCAAAGATTTTTTGTATTCCCCGAGATCGAAGAGTTGCACTCCAATTTCGTAGCATTCCCGCCAACTCAACTCGGAGTCCGTATATGCACCATCGATAACGCCATCTGCGACATCGGAAGTGGTCAGGTTGTAGACATTCTGAAGTCTGGCTATTCCTTTGACAGCTCCTTGCAGCTCCGACTGATTCGGGTAGCCCAGATCCCGAGAAACTTCATCAATAAATTGTCGCAGGTCTGGAAATGAATTTTAAATAAATTCTAAACTTATGAGATGAATTCAATTACCTTCTCGTGGTGTGTTTTCCATAATGTTCTCAAAGACAAGATCATCCCAATCCAATACCAATCGTTTGATCAAACGAAAGGCATGCAAAGGATGACCCAAATAGTCATCTTGACTTTCTTGGCCTGCAACCCAGTTATGTTCTTCCTTAATTTGCGCCACAAATCTAAAGAAATAATGCACCTGTATTGTGTAATTTTTCACTCCTTATTTTTAAGATTTACCTTCGAAAAAGGTCTAACTGCTTCTGCTGGGCCTCCAAATACGAACGCGTGGCATTCAGGATCTCCTGCTCCACTTGCGCCAGGTCCTGCATGCTGTCCACTGAGGAATAAAACTCCCCCCAAGCACTCCAAATCCAAATCAATTGCAAGAAAATTCCCGCCAAAGAACTCCAACTTAAATGGGACATTGTGACCCTTCCGACTGACTGATGGATACTGAGCTGCCGTCTGCAATAAAATAGTGTGCTCTGGGCCATCAAGAAAAAGTGTGCTCCATTTGGAAACTGTCACGTATCCAGAAAAAAACGCTGAACAAACAAAGAAGCAAGCCAAAGGCTGAAACTCAGATACTCCCACCACACATATGCTCCTTAAACAAACAACTAGTTCTCGTTTTTATTTCAACTCTCATACGCTCTTTAACTTTTGTCTTTTCCATTGGCAGTGAGACATTTGTTTATCAAACAAATACCTGAGTATAGCATGAAAATAAGCATTTTAAAAACAATGAAAGCCCATTATTATTTACTTTTAGATTTTATTGCACAAAAACCCATGGACAATCATGGGGAAAAAAAAGTACAATCTTAGTTGGAGATGCCGGTGTTGTCGCGGATCCAGTCCAGGTATCCGGTGACGCGGGTGAAGACGGCGGGGTGTCCGGCCATGCAGCCGGCTCCGGAGCCGAAGGAGGTCACTCCGACCAGGCGGCTGCCGTCGTGTGTGACCAGGGGACCGCCGGAGTCACCTCCGCAGGTGGACTTTCCGCCGTTGGTGTTGATGCAAATCATGTTGTCGTGGAGCGACCAGAAGCGGCTGCAGTCGCCGTGGGACATGATCTGGACATCGACGCTCTGGAGCCAGTCGGGCAGGGGGGAGCCGTCGTAGGTGCCGCCCCATCCGGAGGCCACGGCCCACCAGCCGGAGTAGTCGTTGTTGCGGTCGGGCAGCGCCACCTTGTTCACCAGGTGCCAGAAGTCGACGTGCGGGGTGCGGATCAGGGAGATGTCGTTGTGCAGGTTGCCGCTGTTGTAGTGGTGGTGCTGGATGATGTCGCCGCTGCCGACCCAGTGGCTGTACTGGGGCTGGTTGCGGAGGGTGGCGCCGTAGTTGATGGTCACGCCGCTGGCCCCGTTGGTGCAGTGGGCGGCGGTGAGGACCCAGGTGTTGCCGATGATCGAGCCACCGCACCACCAGTTGCCGTTGCCGCTGAACAGCAGGCCGACGATGTAGGGCACCTTGCCCTCGTAGGCTGGGTAGCCGTTGGTGATGCGTCCCTGGATGTCCTTCACGGGCACAGGCACCAGCTTCTCGCTGGAAGCGGGAACGGGGGCGGGCACAGCCGAAGCCGCAGCCACGGCCAAGGCCAGGAATACGAACAGTTTCATTTCGGTTGGATCTTACAACTGATTTGGTTTTCCCAGAGCTACGCTCCCTTTTTATACTAGAGTCGCTGTCCTTATCAGCGCAAAGAGTTCTTATTTTGTGGTCTGTAAAGTTGGCGGTCATATATTTTTGGCAATGTTTTTGCAGCGACAAGTTTAGCCACCTGATAATTCAACTCCAAGTGACCCGACACTTCAAAGGGACTATCAGCCGTAGTCGTTTACGTAATCTCATGATACCTATTTACACATTCAAAATTCCTTATTTCAGGCGTAGGAAAAATTATTTAAGTAATTTAACGAAATACTCTGCTAAATGGAATCTTTTACTATATATTTAACGTTGGCATAAACTCATTGATGCTTGGGGATTGAGGATTTGTATTTTCTGAAAGCGATGTTTGGTTAATTAGAAAACCTTTGGCTAGTCCGGTTATATTTAAAATAACACCACTTTAGCAATCCGTTATATGCAGGAACTTAAAACAAAACATAGACATAAGCCGTAACATGATGGAAATGCTACAAAACTTATAAAGTGTATAAACTTCTTATCCTGCAACTTAATTTTTGGGTAAGAATAACCTACCCTTATCCCTTATTAAATGCATACCTAATATTTTGTTGCCAGTTATTTTTATAAGTTTTAAGAAAACTTCCACGACTATTAAGATTCGTATTTACTTGTTACATTATGGCACCTATCGATAGTCAAGTAAAGGCCATATTTTTGGCAAAGAGTCCACTTGGAATCTTATCAGTGAGCTAAACTGTCATTGCTAAAACGTTGCCAAAATATATGACCGCCAAACTTATAGGTCGCCAAATGAGAACTCTTTGCACTGATAAGGACAGCGACTCTAGTATAAAAAGGGAGCGTAGCTCTGGGAAAACCAAATCAGTTGTAAGATCCAACCGAAATGAAACTGTTCGTATTCCTGGCCTTGGCCGTGGCTGCGGCTTCGGCTGTGCCCGCCCCCGTTCCCGCTTCCAGCGAGAAGCTGGTGCCTGTGCCCGTGAAGGACATCCAGGGACGCATCACCAACGGCTACCCAGCCTACGAGGGCAAGGTGCCCTACATCGTCGGCCTGCTGTTCAGCGGCAACGGCAACTGGTGGTGCGGTGGCTCGATCATCGGCAACACCTGGGTCCTCACCGCCGCCCACTGCACCAACGGGGCCAGCGGCGTGACCATCAACTACGGCGCCACCCTCCGCAACCAGCCCCAGTACAGCCACTGGGTCGGCAGCGGCGACATCATCCAGCACCACCACTACAACAGCGGCAACCTGCACAACGACATCTCCCTGATCCGCACCCCGCACGTCGACTTCTGGCACCTGGTGAACAAGGTGGCGCTGCCCGACCGCAACAACGACTACTCCGGCTGGTGGGCCGTGGCCTCCGGATGGGGCGGCACCTACGACGGCTCCCCCCTGCCCGACTGGCTCCAGAGCGTCGATGTCCAGATCATGTCCCACGGCGACTGCAGCCGCTTCTGGTCGCTCCACGACAACATGATTTGCATCAACACCAACGGCGGAAAGTCCACCTGCGGAGGTGACTCCGGCGGTCCCCTGGTCACACACGACGGCAGCCGCCTGGTCGGAGTGACCTCCTTCGGCTCCGGAGCCGGCTGCATGGCCGGACACCCCGCCGTCTTCACCCGCGTCACCGGATACCTGGACTGGATCCGCGACAACACCGGCATCTCCAACTAAGATTGTACTTTTTTTTCCCCATGATTGTCCATGGGTTTTTGTGCAATAAAATTAATAAGAAACCAACTTATATACGTATATTTATATACCCGTTTCTAAAAAAAATGCAGGTCAATCTCCTTGGCCTCGGTCTTTTTTAAGGAGTAAATCCTTGGGAGACTTGCAGCAGATGTGACAGTCGAGTATGAGCTGAAGAAAATTTCGGGATCACCTTAAATTTTAAAGGGGGGAAATAATTAAAGACAGGGAAAACTAGGTCAAGGAATAAGGATTCTGGACATCCCTGTTAGTAGCCTGGGGCTTTTCTTCCGGCTGTTGGTGCTGAATATAAATACTTTATAGGGTCGGAAACGCTTCCTTTCCATGTTAAAAACATTGCACAAACTTAATATACAATTTGTACCCTGAGGTATATGGTATAATTATTTTTGTCATAATTAGTGAAATCCTTAACTGCTTTTTCTCAATGATACAATTTCCGGGAAAAGCTCCTTTAGCTTATTCATCTGTATTTGCAATTTTCAACTATCAATAAAGGTTCTAGTTTAAATGTTGCACTAAATTCATGCTTACGCCACCGAAACAATTGGGAAATTCAAACAAAGGAATGCTACCATTGATTCGACTTAATACTCAAAATTGAATGTTGGGATTACAATTGCTAAAATTCCATTTAATCCTTTAATGCTCTTTCGAGTACACTTGGGTGGGATGCAATAGTGATGGTATATACTTACCTGTTACCTTCATAAATAAAATAAGGGTTTTTAATGAACGCATCAGGTTATTTGCACAGAAATGAAAAATCATTGCATGCCTCAGGTTCATGACATTTCTATCGCAGACAATATATATTTTATTTCTTCAACATATCTACTAAGAGACCCCATAAATTCTTGGCAATCTCACCAGATAACGTTTTATTTTAGCAAATCAGTGTAGGGCTGCTTTTAACCGATAAGCCATATTTTTCATTCATTGATTTTCAGTTCATTCAGTTGTTGGAATTTTTGGCTGGAGTTTAGTGTTATCATTTTATATTTGTGGCTGCGTAAATGGGTATAAATTATAAATCACACCATATACCTTAAAGAGCTTACCACTCCGTAAAGAGATTACTATGATTTGCTAGTGGAAGGTGACTCAACGCTATTTTGCCTTGCTCTCCAATTCAATATTGTGATTATTTTTTGTCGGTTTTACCTTATCGAGTTTGCCACCGGCGCTGCAAAAGCATGCAACCAAATACGGCAACATAAGCCGATTTGTATTCACTTACCCGTGCAAGCCCACAGGCGCATCCCCCCTGCAGTGTCGGAATGCAGTTGCCGCTCCGCTTACCGCACTTGATGGATGAGCCCGCCGGCTGATAGATTGCCACCCAGTAATCGAACATCACAGGCTTGTCCCTTCCATTCACATTTTGTCAATATTTTATGCAGCCTTGTAATCAAACACAGCGCTCTGGCTCCATTGTTGTGCTTTAAATGTATTATTCCAATTTTTTTTCTACTATTTAAACTAAGGCAGATATACAAAAGTATAGATTTTCGTACATGTCTAACATAAAACTAAGTAGAAATAGTTCCACGATTAGAACGGGTAAGTAGAAAAGAGATGCGGCCGCCTCCCGGCTGGATGCTGTGTATTTACAATAGGAATTCGATGGCCAGACGAGGGATGAGATTCCGCACTTAAGATTCGTTGCATTTCACTAACTAGACTCCAGTTTAGATGCCAAAGTCGCCGTGATCCTCCTCCAGGGAGCAGGGTCTACGGAACTCCTGGCCCCGCTCGTGAATCCACTTGTTCGACACTGTTCGCGAATGCAATCAAAGCTTAATTGTTATTCGATTTGAGTTGGGTTGCGAGCACATACCCCATTTGGTGCCCGTCAGCACGGGACAGGCTGCATGACGAGTCCTCGCATCGCCCTCGCCATCGCGATGCAGATTCATCCAGAAGGCAGCAGTGCCTTTTTTGGGAAATAGCGTAGCATACAGCGAGGTGAACACGGTGGCTCCACCCTGTTCCACGTCACTCATCTGGAAAGACGAACTCAGTTACCAATTTGCACTGCCAAAGGCTTTTCGATAAAACCGCTCAACCCTACATAGGTTTTACTTCACAAGTTCCAAACTTTAATTCTCATCCGTTAAATTTAAATTCGACATCGTGAACCTCTGTTTAATTCAACGATTTTAAAGCGCAGGCAGCCTTCAAAGTTGTGCTGTACATAAAAGCTAGAATGTGTTCACAGATGCTTCGTTGGCTTCTGTATATATTTTTTCTGCTTTGTGATTTCCTTTTGAACTTGCTGCTTTAATATCGTTGAATGGTATATTCTCCGCATGTGCTTTGGAAATGCCGAGCGTTTCAGACTTTTCCAAACTCACATTCTCGGCATCTTTTTAATCCGTAAAAAAATAAAGTACGAGTAATTCCCCTTTATACCGACTTACATAGAACAAAACTGTGGCAATGCGGTTGCCCAGGTTGAGACCTTCAAAGGCGCGCTTTTCCTCTTTCTAAAAGGGATTTGATAAAATAATTGGACGAATTAATTAGACAAACGAAGAGCTGGGATGTTTGCACGACTAATTACGCACCCGAGCACAGTCAAAGTGCGGCTCGTAGTGACCACCGATGCCGTAGTTGACCACCTGCAGCTCCTCGGCGGAGTCCATGTCCAGGCCGGTCATGTCCGCCGTGCGCTGCACCACCGTTCCAATCACCCGGTCCTCCTCCGTCTTCAGCCAAGCGGACTTGCTGATCCGGTAATGGGCCGTCTCCAGGGCTCCGGTCTGGGAGTTTTGAACGGTAGCTCGACGGAAGCGCGGACGTGCCATCCTCTTGATCAACTCGATCTCGCTGTCGTACATGGCGTCGTGATAGATCACAATTAAGGGGTCCTTGTGGGCCTCCTCCAGTTTGAGGGGTCCCAGTCGCAGGAAGGGCACATTGTTGGTCACATAGCGACACCTTAGGGGCCTCAGTTCCGCCGGCGAAGGCTTCAGTTCCCCGCGGCACAGCATCTCATAGGCACGGCGCTCCGTCAAGTCGTACACCGCGGGATCGGACTTGGCCACAGGCTGTTTTGGATTATGTTGTATAATAATCTGTGATCCATGATGGTTCTGAGATCTTACCAGGTCGGATTTTGGCATCTCGTCGCTGCCGTCGTCGCCTTTCATCTTCTTCATTTGCAGACGGGTGGCAATCTCCTTTTCGTAGAAACGCTTGTTGCCGTTGGCCCGCTCGTGATGTGGCAGCAACTGCAGCAGCTCATTGGTCATGGTCAGAGCCACTTCAATGTCTCCTAAGGGGAAAAGTTTAAAATCAGGGGTACAATTAGAAACATCTGAAATCTTAGCACAATAAGGAAATGTATAAAGGTACAAAGTCAATCTGAAAATTGTCCCTCAATTTTGGTTTTTGAAATTTGAGTTTTTAAAATCAAAGCCAAGACTTTACATCTTAAATATAGTACCTATAATTATTTGTATTTAAACAGTTTAGCTAAAAAGGTTAATCCTGATAAATATCTATTAAGTCCAACTTGTAATGCAAGGATAACTAGCTTATAAAAAACTTGAATTAAAAGTTAAGAGTTCCGCAATACTTAAAAACTCTCCCAACTGCAGTCTATATAACAAAAAAATCCACACCAATCTTAATTTACCTCATTAAAACACAAACTTGAATTAAAAGTTTAATGTTATGCATGCCATAAGCGATTTCGAAAAGTTTTCCCTCATTCGGCTGCTGTCTTCGCATAAACTCTGCCAGGCAGCTTAAGAGCGGTCAAATGGCTTGAATAAATAATCGGGACATAAGTAAAATACTTTTTTAAGAGTTACTAAAGCCCCACCGCACAATTAATTCATCAGGGTCTGAAAGGGGTTCATGGAGTGTGGATATGTGGAGGCCACACTAAATAAATGCCCGAAAGTATGCCACAGTTTCTTTGCTGGCCATGGTGAGTTTGCGAGTTTGAAAGTTTTACCGGCCGTGACCTCAAACTTCTTCTTCGTTTTCGAGGCCACCAAGTCGATTGGATTGTTGCCAAACTTTGCAGGCAATGTACTTACTTATTCATTTGCGTCCAGTCCAGTAATTTATCCCCGCCCAGCCCGCTAATAAGTTTGTGTAACAACTTTAACCTCCGCCGCACACGAGGTCTTTACTTTTGAGGTCCTGTCGTTGGCAGGAATTTAAATTTGCATCTCCCCCGACACATGTGTGCCATCCGGAAAAGCCAAAGCGGGGCGCAGAAAGGAGACTGGCGGGCTGGGTGACAGAAAACCTGTCACTTGCCTCGGGCGGGCGGAACCACTTGTGTTGTTTTGCGTGTTCCTCTTCAGCAACACAATATGGTGGCACTTCTGACTCGCCCCCAGGACATGCCCATAAATCTACATACTTTTAAGAGTCGCTAAAGAAACTGAGATACGTGTGCGATGAAGGGATATACGAGTATGTACAGAGATGCTGTTTCGGGTGGTAATAAGACGTTAATAAACCACACAGGTCGTGGGCAGAAACGTGCCAGGTCTTGGGCCTGCTCCGAGCTCTACGTGATTGCTCCTGGCCACTGTAGCAACAACATTGTCGCACGGGCTGCAGATGGCCAACACTTTTTCGCACTTAATGGGAGGCTCTCAGGCCAGGAGCTTCACTCACCCGGCCAGGTGCAAAGTGGCAAAGGGACAAGGGTGGAACAAGGCAGGGTGTGCAATGGGGCAGCTATTCGAAAATAGAAAGTGGCTGGGGACGGAGTGCAATTTCCTGCAGGCAAATGGACGCTGAAAGAGCCATGCAAACGAGCTGGGACAACGCAGTAAGCGGATGGTAAACACACTCTAAGAATTTAATTACTCAAATTTACGGAACTGGCCTGAGGCTTGAGAAACATTGCAATCGAGAGTTTGGATTTAATGAAATAGTTGCCTTGGTGATGAGCTCGAATTGCAGAAATTCCTCGGCAGAAATGCAGGAGGTGACAACGGTTTTACAAGGAAAATTCAAATTAACTTTGGCTCTAATAAAGCAACAACACTTAGGCGTACGAATGAGGTAGTTAGCACATATTTTACGATGTTCCCTATTTCAACTCCTTACGTAAGCAACTCCAAAGAACTTATTCTATTTTTCGCAGTGGAAGAAACCACTTTGGGGACCAAAATACAGGTGGACACTCACCTTCCTTGTAGGTGGAGAAGGCCAGGTACTCCAGGATATCGGCCTTGGTAAACGACTGCGTGTTGTTCGAGGGCTCCTCCAGCATGCGGGCCATCGCCTCGTTCATCCAGAGCACCGTGTGGTGGTAGTCATGATTCACGTACGACTGTCTGCCCAGCTCAAAGCAGTCGTCCGAGGTCATCTCCGTGCTGAAAGCCAATCGAATTATCAGCTCGTAGTTGCAGAATACCAAGGATTTGAAACCCACCTGTACTGGATGCCATTTAGCTTGCCACGAGCCACACTCGAGGTGTCCAGCTGGTAGGTGTCCTGCAGCCGGAGCAGGGCCACTGCCGCCCCATTGAGATCCTCGTCTGAGGGGAACTTCAGGATACTTCGGTACTGGGTAATATTCTGCACAAAGTCAGTGCCCACGTCGTGCTCCATAAGGTTCTCTACCTGCTTCCAGTCACTGGTAAGCCGTTTGGTCAACAGGTAGGCGTTGATGGGATTAGAAACATATGCCGTAATATCTCCGGAGGCGTCAGCATGCTCCCGCTGGTAGTCGTCCATTTTGCTGAAAGGAAAAGCCAAGCAGACACTTTACAAAGTGCTTTTTCGCGAGCAGACAAATTGCATTTCAGCCGAGGCTCGAACTTTTGCAGCGAAACTACTCGAGTCCTTGGGCGGAAATGGGCTAAGCCCACTCTCGAACTAGGTGGTGTTACTTCAATGTTTATCAATAAGGAAACAGGCAAAACAAATAAGTAAATAAGGCAACGATACAAATACTTTAACTTTCAGCAGTTTTCCAATTTGCAAACTTTGAGCAAGCAAATGTAGTTTGGCAAATAACAAAAATTAACCAGATTGAAAGATCAAATACTCGTAATTGGATGGTACTCGTAAAAATGTCTTTATTAAACTCACTTATACTAAGTTGAACAATAAGTTAGTAACGAATGAAATTTATATCTATAAATTTAGCCTAAGTACAACCCGCCTAATATTTACAGTCTTCAGGGGATGGTGAACTTCCTCTATTTAAAAGTCTTATACTTTCGTTTTTGGTCTTTTAGCCGTTCGGTGTGCCAAGTATTTGATGTTGATGTTAACTAATTTATGACTACGAATCAATCTTATACTATGGGATTTAAACCACATTCACGCGGTTGTCTGGCGGCGGACGGTTGCACCACAAGCTGCCCAGCACGCCCAGTCCAATGAAGAAGATGGTGAAGGTGGACAGCCCCAGGATGACCCCGGTGGTGACATCGTGGACGGGAAGGCCTGGGAAGGGATCCCACACGAGGATCACTAGCAGGCCGCAGCACTTGAAGAGGCAGAACACGGTGACCAGGATGTAACCTGAGGTGTAGCTTCTGTTGGGCAACCAGTCGCAGTGGCGCGATCTGAATCCCAGGAATCCAAGGCCCACGCCGCAAATGGAGGCTACCAGACCAAATTGCAGGTAAAATGATTTGCCAAACTGTGGGGGAGATTTTGAGAGTTATTCGATTAGTAAAGGAGACTTACAGGTGGTTAAAATCCAATCAACTTACGTGTGCAATCATGTAGATAATCAGTCCCGAATTCATGGTGCTGCCCAAAACAAGCATTAGGGAAACCACCGCCAGGGTGATGGTGGCATTGGCCAGCTTCTGGGGATAGGAATTGTTGTTTTGGCCTTTGCCCTGGACACTGCTCATGTCCTGTTCCCTTTCCCGGTCCTGTTGCTCCTGAACCCTGGGACTGATGACGGCCATGGAGCGATCGGCAATCTGCATGGGAGCGGGCTTTACGGTCTCGTAGTGCAACCTCTGAGGGGACAGTCGGTTCGGGCGCTGGGGCAGGCTGGGGGGCTGTCCCGTGGCCAACTGGCTTAGCACCTGTTGGCTCTGGTACATCTGCAGGCGGCGCTCCAGCTGCAACTGCTCCAGGTGGGCGGCATTTCGGGGCGTGGAGTGCGCCAAACGCGGTGGGGGTTGCATTTTCCGCGGAGTCACGAGCAGTTCATGCAACGCCCTCGTAGCGGCAGCTGCATTCCTCTGCTGCGGCGTGGAAGTCCTGGCCGCAAATTGCTGACTAATCTCTGTCGTGCTCAGACAGGTCTCCTGCTGCTGGTCCTGCTCGTCCTCATACTGCTCCTCGTCATCCACATCCGTGGGGATCATGGCGTACCGGTGGGCTCTTCCATTGTGCATCTGGATGACTTCCTGGTTCTCGTCCACCAGCTCCTCGTCCTCGGCCGTGGGCACCATCTGGTACCGCTGGTTGCTGTTCTTGTCTACGATCAAGAACGTCTTGCTGCCGAAGTCACTGCTGAAGGCATGCTTCATGGGATTGGATTGGCCGGGAGCTTGGTTGTTGTTGACGTTCCTCGGTTTCGGGGGCAGATTCAGCATGGGCGGCAGGCTGGTGAACTGGGTCTCCTGCTGGGGCTCCTCGTGGAAGGAGTGTGGCTCCTCTTCCTCGTGTCCCCGGGAGCTGTAGCGATCCAGGTTGTCCTGCGATCTGGCCAATCGCTGAGCTGCCTGGCCCGGAACAATTGCATATCTGCCGGCACGGCTGCTGTTCAGCTCCTCCAGAGGAACCAAAGCATACCGGCCGGTGGAGGATTTCTGCTGGTTTTGCTGGTACTGCTGCTGCTGCTTCGCCTGGATCTGCTGTTGCTGTTGCTGCTGCTGCTGATATTGTTTCCGCGTCACCGAGCGCGTGGACATGCTACGCTGCATTTGGCTGCTACGCGGCGGTGTGGCATGAACGGATCGGGGAGAGGCTGCCGCGAAATTCAACTGCAGGCTCCTGTTGTAGATGGACTCCACGCATGTGGACTTATTGCTGGGAACAGGGTAGAACTCGCTGTTCTGGCAAAACGCCGGGTTGGTGTAATTGTGCTGCGACATGATCGCACTGTACTGGATACTGGATTTCACTGTCTTGGGGTTACTTTTCACTGTCGGACACTTTTCACAACTCAAGACCGATCCGCTCGCTGCGAGAACTGCGACTGAACTGACGTGAAGGTTCGTTCCAGGCCGCAGCTCCTCAACTTCCTCCACTTCCTGCGCCGGCGCGCAGTCGAGTGGATCGTGCCCCGCCCCCTCCCCGCCCTGCTCTCCCTAATTCACCAGCCTAGGAAACACACACAACATTTGAGTTGTACATAAGACACCCGTACCCGCAGCACAATGGCCCGACTGTGTTTGGCGCGTTCCATTAAGCCAGAAACAGAAACATCTGCTGCTCCTGCCAAAGCGAGAAACCGAGGGTTGAAACCCATTTCGGTGCCCGAGACATTCGAAAGCGCAGGAGCAGCCGGCGTTCCATTCGGTTCGCTTTATCAGCGTTTTTAATTCTTATTTACCAACTCATAACTGCAGAGCGCTCCCTCGTGGCCTCTAGGGCTTGTCGGGAATACCGCCTGGCCGGTGGGTTGTGCGGGTAGTTTGGGTGCAATGTTTGTGTTGTGTTTAAGTAATGATGTTTAAATTAAAAGCCCCGAAACCCTGTTTCGTTGGCGGATCTAGTTTCTAGTTTTTGAGTCTTTTCAACACTCTTTGATAGAAGTGGATTATAAATATTTATTAATTTGCAACTTAAAATGCACATATTATTTGCCAAAGTTGAAAGCATTTATAACTGTTCGTTTTAACGCAAACAAAACATCACGTCAATCTACCAGACAAAGCTGCATTCATAATTTATCGCCTAGTTGGTTTCAGAATTTTGCATAAATTTCTAGTTTCTTGAATGAAAATAGTTTGCATAAATCTCACAATCTGAAACTGTGGCTTCCCTAAAAAAGCCAAAATAAATATAAAGGTTATGATTCCGTATCTAGGGTATTTTATAGTCCAAAACTGTAGAAAAGGTGGTTCAGCTCAAATGTTTGTGCAAATGAAAAACTTCCCCGAAGGCAACCCTCGCAGGCTGCCTTTTTGGTTGCTCAAGCGACCGTTACATTTCGGGAATGTTCAGAAAACTCGACGGCCGGCGATCCACGCGGCCCATTTTCCATTTTCCATTTTCCATTTCCCGCTGTCACATGCACATGCATATCCTGTTGAGCCCCCCCGCAGATTGGAAGCGCGAGTTATGTCGCTTTGTGGCTAGATTTGCCAATTGAAATGCCTTTTGAGGAGGGCAGGAGGCTTTGGCTGCAGGTCAGGAGCGAATCAGTTGGCCGGGGCAGCAGTCAAACGGATTAGCCAGAAATTGCAGCCACAGGCAGCTGGCCAGTTGGAAAATTGATGCGGCATTAAAACTAAAACGCAAAACGTAAACGCCAGCAGACGGCACGCGACAAAGGCAGATGACGAGAGGCTGCATCCGCAAGATACAGCAAATGAGAGAGCGAGTCAGATGGTGCAGGGCAATGACAGCGCACAAGGATAACGCTGGCAGACAGGAGACAGAGACAGAGACGGCAGACACAGCTGTCAGCTGTTTGCGAGGATCCTGTCTTGGTCTTTGTTGTGACAAAGCCAGGGGACGGCCACAGGAACAGGAACAAGATACGAATGCAGATACAGCTACAGATACAGGGCAACCGCCGATGAGCTGCCACATATAGTAGATCCTGAGTACGCCTGGCATTCTGGCATTATTTGATTAGGGGAGTTGCCTCACCGCATCCTGCAGCACTCCACACTCTCCTATCTCAACTATCTGCTCCCCATGTTTCCGTTGCCAGTTGTACATAAGCAAAAGATATGTATCGCCCCGTCATGTGTGCTGCAGATACAGATACTATTGCATGTACGGGAGCTAGGTGCTGCGTGCAACAGCTGCCCCTCGCACGTGGCAAATGTAATTATCCGAATATAAGGGACTACCTGAACGTCTTGTGTCTTGGCGCGCAACCAACCAGATATTGGAGATATTTGCATAGGCAACTCTGTTCTCCTTGAATACGGTACCCCATTAACCGTGAAATGCAATATCAATTTGCGTTGCAGCTTTTAGTGTATTTAATTACGAAATCCTAGCTTAAACTAACGTATTACCACAATTGAAACCTAAAGGCCAACGTTGAACCTCATTAGAGATAATTGGAGCGAAAGGTAAATGTTATGCAGCTAATCGAATTACATGCTACTTTTTGGTGGGCTTTTGCAATTGGTTATTTGGAAATAAACTTTTGCACGCATATTTGCTGGCTAATAGGGCGTTGTAAGCTAATTAATTAACCGTATTCAATCTTGTTTTATGCTATATTTGGAACTGCAAGTCAAGTCAATCAAAAGTTTACTCACTTTTTGAGGAAATTCAGCTTGTCCTCCTGCGCTCGTATGTAGCCTTCCAGGTTATTTATCAATACGGATTCAGTCTCAAGTAGTTCCTCCATCTCCGCCAGGGCTGTGTACACCTCCCCGCCCACCGGCACGCCCACCGCCACCAAAAGCAGCCCAAACAGGGCAATCAATCGCCAGTCCGCTGCCATTTTAAAGCCTGCCAAAGAAAAACAGATAGGAAACTGTGTAAGCATATACCGGTAGCACCCAATTTGTAACGAAAATATAGGGATTTTATTCAGGATAGCTCACAGCCATCGATTTTGGCCCTAAGTCTCTGGCCATGTGTAAAGCGTACCCAATCGAAGAGGTAGCAGCAGCAGCAGCCGCAGTTCGGGGGGCTCAGTGAACTCGAAAGCGACTTTCATATTGATTAATGCCGCTCCCGACCTAGCATCCACGCAAAATATTGTTTTTTAAAAACCGGGCCATCTCTTTACGAGTGTTGAGGGAGGGGGCAGGGAAACAGCTGGTGCTTGAGTTTGGGCAGTTGGCCATTTATTTTAATGAGCGTTTTTTAATTTGACCTGCCAGCGAGAAGATTGTTTTATAGCGACAACTTTACTGCGCTCGCAACGCTTTGACGACAACAAAAAACGAGTCCCAGATACTCGTACATTCATGAAATCGAGGAGGCACTCCCCTCAAATGCAAGATGCTCTTTCAGTGCAAGTACATACTTGCAGATTTTTATTTCCCCGCAAACAAATTGCCATTTAATATTTTCCTTATTGTTGTGCAAGTATGGCTGGTATTTTGTTGAGGGGCAAAATAACACAAATAGCACTTTGTTAGAGTTATTAAAACCTTGTTATTTCAGGATTGCAGCTACTGAGTGGTATTTTCAATAATATTTTCATAATAATAATGGTAATTTGTATATTTTCTTGATGGGCAATGTGAAGCGGCTAGAAATGCAATTTTACGAGTTATTACTTGTTATTTCTAAAGGTATCTTGTTCCATTTCAATAAGCTTGTTTGGGTGCCAGCATCTTCGTTTGGCTGATGATAAATCTGCCTCGTTATTGGCCCGTGTTTATTTTGGCAAATGTACCTCAATCAGTCTCCCACCAGCCCGTCAGGTGAGCAGTGTATTCAAGCTTGTTTCGAGTTCCGTTTTACCATAGATTGCGGCTTGGTTAACGTGCCAATAAATTTTAATTGATATTAATTAGCAGAGCGCTGTTAATTCATATCTTTGAGATAAACACCCGCCGCCAATGGTTTGTGGCACTTAATTTGCATTTGAAAGAGTCTAGCAGGGTGAGGGCTCTCCCCCAAAATATCCTCCGAAAAAACCACGAAAACCTATCAGAGTGAGACGGTGTAGAAGGGCCTTTGAATAATTAATCAGCATTAATTAATTTCGCAAAGTCAAGGCAGCCTCGTACTCGTAGTTAAGAAGGTAATTGCTCACATTAATCAGCCAGGCGGCAAGATGAGATCTGTTATTAATATGCGGCATTTGGGGCCAACACTTTTGGGCAGAATTATAGATGTTCCAAGCTCTGGCGATTTATGTCAGCTAACATGTGTTAAGCGGACTTGGCTGTCAGCAAATATTAAATAATCTGGCTTGGTTTTATGTCCCAACCGGTTGATGTCCCAGCCACCTCACCCCTCGGCTTGTATCTAATTCGATTTCCATTTCTAGTTGGAGTTTCTGGCTGTGACAGCAGTCGGATCAGAACGAGGGCAACTTTGTGCTGGGACAGGCATTAAATTTAACAACCCAGAGACTCGGGCATTTAACTTTCCAGTTTCCAGTTTCGAGCGATGCTTTGATTTTTAGGGAGATACGAGTAGTTCTGGCCAAGTTGGCCCTGCATCTTGTTGGACGCCAACGATTAATTGGGGTTCAAAGAACTCCGTTAGTTATGCAAATGTATCTCACAGATACGCGCCGCTGCTGCAGCCACACAACAGAACATTTCATTGTGAGTGATGAGTGACCGAACCCTTAACGGTATTCCCGCTCCGTCATTACACAATCAAAGTTATTGAAATGCAAATATTTCGTTGGACATGTGTTCCCTCATGTGTTCCTCACTTTTCCCTCCTGCAGTTCGTGCAAATGGGATTCGAGTTCAGCGAACTTGGCAGCGATCGCTGCCTTCCTTTGAAATGGCCATAAAGTGTGGGCCAAATATGTTTTTGTGTTAATTTCCACAAATTCCAGTGCACCAAGTGGGCCAAAGAATTTCAAACAGCCGGAAGAAGCAACCACGCGTCCGCCTTTAAAAATCTTAAAGGTGTGTTTTTATGGCTATAAGTGGCACTCATAAAAACTCAAATAAGTTTTCAATTCACTCAGTCACTCTCAATATTAGCAAACTAATCATAACAGAAATCAATATAATCTCTACCATAACTGTCAGTTATATTTCAGAAATGTTTCGAGTATTTCTTGATGTTTTAGCAACCACATCTTTATGAATGGCATTCAATTCAATTAAACTCCATAAATTAGCAAATTCACGAGCTTATCGGGGGTAGTTAGCACAAAAGACAAACAAACGCAATAAAACTACGTACAAGTTTATACATTTTTTATGCAGAAGCACCTGCCAAGTTGTCTGGGCACACAATGCCACCCGACACTGGATTACTCACTTTTCTGGTCGCCCAAATTGATGGCCCAATAAAGCGGGAAATAATGGCCCAAACCCGAGCGTACAAACGGGATATTCAAAATATGCGAAATGTCAAATTATAAATATGGAACGAATAAACAGGGCAGCGATGGCACTGCAAAGGCACTTAATTAATTAAAGGCTGGTGGGCGATATGTCGGAATGCCTTGATTGCCTGGGAAATCAGTGGCAGAGGCCTCTCGAAATGCCAGGACAAAGGTTGAAATTGAATTTCACGTAAAATAATTGGCAGCAAATTATAAACGGCAGCCAGGCGGAAAAGAGCAGCACCTAAGTTGATCTGGTTAAGGAAATTGAAGCATAGCCGACACTAATTCGATTTGGGTGATTTGATATGCAACAAGGCCACAAGCATACACTGGAGCTGTAAGGGCTGTTTGGCATATTTGGTAAGTTTTATTGTTATATTTATAATCATAAGATGATTAGAAGATAGTTTATTAGAAGATAGTTTAGATTAAGTTGAGACAATCTTGTTAGTTTACCATTTTTAATCTAGAAATCCAAACATTTCTGCCAATATTTCGCGTAGAGCTCGTAAATTCGCTTCTCATCTTCACTTACGGTTAGTTAGGCAAACTACTAATCTCCCAATCAATTTTCATTCACGCCTCATCATCTCCTCCTCTGGCCACTTCATGTGCTGCAAATTGTGGTGTAATGAAATGGGCTTTCATCATCGTCGGATTGCATTTTCCGCACATCGGCCACGCCTCATTTTCACAGTCCGCCTCTTAAAAACTCGATGCAACAGCACCAACAAAGGCCCGTAGACAGGCCGGCAACTGGAGAGCCTCGGAAAAGCTGGCTCAGCAATTTTTCGGCTTGCGTGCTGCACTTTTTCGCATTCTGTGCTTTATGCAACCCAGCAACAATTTCCACTGTGGCCAGTGGAAGCTTCTGCGGCTTCTTCCGCCTCGGCTGCCTGCAACTTTTCATGCACTTTTCCAAAAAGGAAAAGTTCGGAAGAAATGAAAATGAATTTGCCGCCATTGCTGGCTTTTGTTTAACAATTTTGTTATCTTGCGCTCGCCTGCAATTAAGTTATGAAATATTATTTTTTTCATCTTTTTTTATGCCTGCAAAACGCTGACTAAGCTCATTGCACGACCCACTGACTTACAGACGGTGGAAAATGGTTGGGTGCTTCGCTGACAGCAGGCACGGATCCGCAGATACAAAAAAATCGAGCTACCAACTAACAAAACTCGCTACGTATCTGGCCAGTCAGCAACTATATGGTAGTATTTGTTACCTGCGGCAAAAATGATTGTCCTTGCCAGACACAGTGAAAAAAGGTGCCAAAAGCTCAATAATCATTTAAATCGATGCATAATTTTGTATATTTTTCTTTCGCATAGATGTGGTAGAAAACCTATTCCAAACAAAGCTTTTTGAGACTATTATTTTCCCAGTTTCCTCTACCTGTTTCCTCTCCCAGTTCCTGATGAAAACTGTCAGCAAGCGCCACAAGCTCAATAAATGCAGCAGGACAATTTGAGCACGACATCATTATTCAGGTGCAAATGTTACCTGGTTGGGAGGGTGGAGATGGGGCCGGAATATTCAGAGCGTTGGCAAGGCCGACGGACTGGCAGGTGCCTCAGTTGGCCGGGCTATCTGTCTCGCCCCGTTGTTGTGGCCCCCACAAAGTCGTCCATCAATTTTATGGCCAGTCGAAGGGGTCGCGGAAGCTGCTGAAGCGGCTCCGAGCTTGAGATGGACGGGGCCACGACTATAACTCATCCACCAGTAGCCGACATTTATGAGACACCAAAAACAAAAAGCTTGCTAGCATAGCTCTGTGCAGGCGCAGTCGATTGGGAACTCAATTCGCAGACACTGCGAGAAATTAATCAAGCAACGGGGAAACAGCCAGCATTGGCAACGCAAGGTGTGACAAATGAGTGTGCATAAAAATAGCATATCTTTAGAGCTGTGTTTTTGCGTGATTATGTCTTCTTCTATTTAATTAAGAAATCAGCTTCAAGCGAGTTTTAGCTAAGCTTTTAATTAATAATCCTCATTATGCCCAAGTTGCATATTAAAGTCCTGCTTTAAACTGAATAAATTGCATGATAATGCTGGCTAAATCCCAAATGATACGTTTAGTAGTCTTAAATGCCACACCAAAATAGGAATGTATACATTTGTTTAATTTGATTGACGCTAAGAATGACTCTACTGTTTTCAACTAAGAAACAGGTTCGTGCCTGAAGTTTGGGTGCAGCATATTTCCGTTTAAAATGCATAATAAATTATTATAATTTAATGATTTAAATTGAAGATTTTCCCGGCATATAAATAGATATCAAAGCATAACTTTTTGGTGGCGACTCCCGTTTGGTGTTTGCTCTGTGGCATTTGCTGGGTTGGGTGAAAAAGTTCGTGGAAATTGTGGAGCTAGGACCGCGTTGTCTCTTTGGGCCGGTGGCTGTTAATGTGGCACGAAGTCGCCAAACTGCTCCCACTGAAGACTGGCAGCTGCTAAATGTCAGACCCCTCCAACTGACCTTCCCCACATTCGTTCGAACTTTTTCATTTTGTGAGTTCGCTGTGACATTTGCCCATTTGGCAGGGGCTACCTTCCCGCGGACTCTTGGGTCTCGAGAAAACCCCTCCATCCATCCCATTCAATTTGGCCAATTTGCGTGGCTCTGCTCGTCGATCGCCGAATGCATAATTAAAATCGCATCGAATTGCGACGACTCTTCGTTGTCGATTTCTTCTCTGACACTGTAATTTGATTCCGAGTTTTTCTCTAATTCGCTGACTTAATGGGCCTCGTTAGACGCTCCTCGTCCATAACCACTTCACTTCACATCACTTCATCATCATCCTCGTGCGCTTTAATATCATCATCGGTCTTGGAAACTTTGGCCTACCGCGGGAGTTGGAGCCTCTACACTTGAGCGCGACAGAATCAGGAGCCGGAACCAGAAGCCAGAGAGTTCTGAGTGGGTAAATCATGGTCTAGTTTGTGCAAATTATGCAAACAATTTGGTTAAGTGTAATTGAGTTGGGCCCACGGCAAGAGCTACATGCTGCAGTGTCTCTCTGTGTGTCGAAGTCCGACCCCGGGGTAATGTGATTTGCAGGCAGCTGGCAAAAGTTCTACTGCCAGACATGCGACATCGAAGCAAAAAGTTTTCAATTCCGAAAGCGTTAATTTGATTGCCCCAACTTTGGCCCGGGGCCACAATCGCAACCCTTAGACAAGACAGCGAAAAAAATAGATAATCATTGCAGCAGCGCTATTAATCACATTTAAAGTCGAAATTAGATGTCATTCAAGGCGCTAATTAAGCACTACTGGAGTTTGTTCGCAAGCAGAGGTTGAAACTACTTAATGATATCATTAAGATATTAACTTTAAGTTTCGCAGACGTTTTCCGCAGTGCATGGGTTGTTATGTGTTGTTGTCACATAAAATTGTCTGCAGGGATTAGAGCGAGAGGAAGGAAGGAAGGAAGGATTTCAAGTGCATCCATCCAGTTTGCTAATTACTAATGAATGACAAATGTTCACAGCTCAGCCCCTAGCCCGCAACCCCTCCCTGTCAATGTCAGACAGTTGAAGTCACCGAGCGTGTGCACACATAAATTTTACAATTCACCTTGAAAATGTAAGCATAAACGGCGTCCCAAATGGAAATCGCAATCCAAACCGGTCCAAAGTCAAACAGCGAGCATCATAAAAAAGTGGCAAAAGATGAGCTGGGTTTGGAAAATCTGAGGGGGAACTGAGGGTTGGGGGCCAGGCAGTTAGCCAGACAAGGAAGTGGGTTACTGTCCTCCGTCCTCACTTTCGATGCCCATACAACATCACTGGATTTGGCCTGGGAGCGACTTTCGTTTTCACAGCCATCTCTATTGGCCGGGTGTCGTGCCACCTTGGCAACTTGGCAACCGGTTGCCATTGCCCGGCTAATTAGCGGGCAAATATTGACCAAGTGCCGCGATCTGATCAAACACAAAAGACACAATCTCAAAAACACAAAATCCCAGAAAAGGCGAAAGGGGAACGAACCGCACGGGAGGGGGTGACTAAATTATAAATTTCATAAATTAGCGCCAGCCAAATCGTAAGTTAATTGAAGCTATTGAAGTCAAGCGAGCATATTTGTTGTTTTTTGCTTAAATACCGATTAGGCATTAATCATTCAAACCAGACTCTAATTGGAGAAATGCGTTCAATTAGTGAGGGAATATGAAACAATATAAAACAAATGGGCATATTCTTTTGAAGGTTTGTGACTTGGATAGGGAAAGGATGTTTTCGGGCCTTGAAGGATTTTGTTTTGGGGACTATTGAATTTTATCAAATCCTGGGTATTTAGGCTTGGAAGAAACTTGCAAATAAACGTTTTTTTTCACATGAATATCATTTTTTTAAAAAGATAATAGATCTTCGAATTATAGATTATTATAGATCATTAAGTTTATCTTCTTAAGCTCATAGTTTCCGCTATTATTACAAGTTGTAAATTTAATATATTAGAGTTTGGATCATAGTTTTGAACTCATAGTTAGTATTAACAGAGTTGTGAGGACTACGAGTTTCAAAGATATCCTTTGAGAAAACATCCTTTTCCGACATGGTTGGCAATGCACTCCGTGCACCTAGTTCCTGAACCACTTCCAGTGCCCGTTTAGGGGATGAATCCAATGGATTCTCTTCGCCTTCCAGTCAAACAGCAGGAGCACAACAACAGAGAGCGGAAAGATGAAGTGCAGACGGAACGAAACGAAACCAAAACAAATGCCGACAATTGACTACGTGACTGCGGCAGCTTCCTCCAGCCAGCCCCCCAAAATCCCGATCCCCCATTATATAAACACACACCCAGCTCGAGCATCAGCACTATGATGTTCATATGTGCCCGTCCAGATATTTAGTAGCTTATCGCTGGCTAGTTGGGGCGGCGGAGGAGGAAGAGCATCTGTATGGAAATGGGACGAATTGGGGGCCCAAAACGGGTCGGGAATGTGGTGGACGGAGGGGTCAATTCAATCGCTGACCATGTGGTGACAAGTGCATGCATACACACGCGCGACGGAGGCTGAATGAAAAATCACATTCCGTCGCCGGGCATTTCTCTCTAATCAAAATCGAATATTCAATTTAGTTGCCCCACTTTGGCGACATGGCAGCCGGAATCAAGCCCCGCTTAATGGGGCTTGTTATCAGTGCAAGACGGAAGCTGAGAAACACGTCAGAGTCTTCTAGAAATTGGGAAAGTCTTACCCAGATTTTCGGGGTCCTACGGTGATCTTGTTGCTGCAACACTGCAGATATCGGCTTTAATCCAACCTGCGAGACAACGACGACGCTCTTTGTTTACAAGGAACGGGTGGCACACGTCGATTGCATTGCACGCCCGCACTGCGTATCTCACAGATACATTCGCGCACTTAACCTAGGGAGACAACAAAAAAGCAATTGCACCCACGAAATGCGCGTATCTTTGGGATATTTTTGGTCTACTCCTGGTTCGGATTTCTATGCTCCTCTTTCGCCGTTTCCCGGATTCTCGTTTTGATTTTCGGTTTCAGTATTTTCGAGATTCTGTGTATCTCGTCACTGCGTCCGCGCGCTGAGCAAAACCGAATGGAACTGATGTTGTTGCCGCCTCAACCGCTCGTAGATAAAGATACATTTCCAAGCGCCGCCGCAAGAGAGTATCTGAGAGGAATTTGATTTTCTGCTTTCTGTTTTGGATTGCGTTTCTTGGGCTGGAACTCAGAGCGGGAGCGTAAAGATACATTCCACTTACGCCCACAGAGAGGGGAAAAAGATACATTCCACAGATACATGGAATGTGGGTGAACAGCTGTTTGTGGATGGTATTCGAAAGGCGGACTATTCAAAATATGTTGTACAGTATTATCAAATTAAAAATTGTTGGGGGACTTAAAAATCATTTAGCATTAACCCGTGCCGTTTCAATTTAATAATACAACAAGAATTTAGTTTCAACAAAATTTGGCATCTTTTTTATTCGCAATTTGCAAAAATAAAGCTTTCCTCGTCACTTACAAATGGTAAATAAATACATGGATTCAGTGTTGGTTTTCTTTTTGATGGGCCAGTCGCATTGCTACTGGCCAGGAATATTTATGGGACGCACTCTCTAACATCGGGATGTCCTGGTCCCTGCCTAGTCCTCCTTGACGGTGAACGAATGCGAGAGACCCTCGTAGGGATACTTGCCACCCAGAATGTACTTGTACTCGCCCGAGTGACGGATGCGATACTCGCCGGGAAGCGTTTGCGGGCTGATGGTCCAGTAGATTTCCAATTCACTGAAGCCCAGGACGACATTGGTGCGATGCCAAACCATTCTAAAAGGAAATTCAAACAGATTTAGCATGGAACTAGAAATTAATCATTCACAAAAGCGACTCACTTGGTCTCCCAGCTGGCATCCGTGTAGGCAACCTTCCAGCGATCCTCGTTGATCTTGCGCTCGATGGTGAAGTAGGTCTTCTCGGTGAAGAGGTTGTTGCGCGGATTTCCGGATATGTAAGTGACCTTAACGGTGTCATTGATGCCGTACTCCTTGTTGGGCTGCGTCGTCACGTAGCCGAAATCCGTGTTGATGGGATGTCCGTCGAAGAGGACTCCGGTGTTCAGCGACAGCATCACATCGTTCATGTACGGCGGACTTGGTCCCGGCTCCACGGTCTCGTTCTTCATCATCGCCTTGGTCAAACGCTCGAACACGTCCATGTAGATGGAGTGCGTGTGGGGTCCGAAGATCGTGGATGCTGCCTCGTAGCGCTGTGCCTGGTACTCCTCCGGAGTGACCGTGTAGCTGGTGTAGATGTTGGTCAGTCCAGCGATGATCACCTCGGGCTCCACCCCGGAAACGGTTTCCGCAGCAGCACGAATCTGGTTTCGGAGCCGCCTTCCGGCCATGGTGGTGAACTCGCAGGGCACTGCGGCAATGATCAGATCTCCGATCTTCAGCAGCTGATCGGAGACAATCTTGGGCTGCCACTCGTACGGGAACGTGGCCTGGGGAAGGTAATTAGTTAACATTAATATGCTACGTTTGTATGAGATGACCTAATTATACAAGATAAACCCCAACCTTGGTATTCGTTGTTTGGCTAATGGTTTTCTTTATTGCGAAATGTTTAAGGTCTTATAAAAGTCAGCTATATGTTGAAGCATTATGTGTGTTAATGTTTAACCATTTAAATGTACCTAAATCTGGCGAATTCAAGTGATTTTGATATTGTAATCATTTTTATATAATAGGTATATAAATGGCAAACTTTGGGTTATGGGAAAGTTAATTCGTGCGAAGCTGCATATCCGTTTGTCTGTCCGTCTGTCCGTCTGTCCGTTTGATCGCCTAAATCTTGATTTTATATAAATAAAATATTTACATGTTATTGTAACTTTCATTTGATACCAGAATACTAAATTTTGTTTTTAGTATTTCCGACGCTTCCACGTAATTAGAATTCCCAACTGGTTCTGGCATAAAGATCATTACTTAAGCTTCATCGAGCTCGATATTTTGGGTAAGTTAACTACATTTTTTTCGCCCCTCTCTCTCTAGTTCCCTACCAGTTCCCCACTCCAGATGTCGACCTGAGCGCCTATTTCCTGGACAGAATGTGCCTCAAATGTACTCACCCTTCCTGTGGCCAAGAGAATAGGCTTCGGTTCATGGCACTTAACGTCCTCCTGCGTGGGAGTGGCGATGAAGTCGCGAACAAAGTTCCACATGGCGTTGTCCGTGGTAGTTCCCTGCGCGAAGCTGAAGGCTCCAGGACCGTCGGTAGTGCCGGCAGCGAAACTATAACCCATGGCCGGCTGGCATCCCCGGATCTTGTCGATCTTCCGGCTCAGCGGGTTGTAGGTACTGCCATTGTAGTTGGGCATGTCCACAAATTGGTGAATATAGCGGACATCACCAGTGAGCTCTACCGGCTTTGGGTCCACCTCTTGGCTGTTGTCGACTAGCAACTTCATGGCCGCATCGGCCAGTCGCTGGCCCAGGATCTGCGTGCTTTCGAACATGTCCTTGCCCGGCCCGGAAGCGAAGCAGTCACCCTCGCCGGAGGGACAACGCGAGGTCAGCAAGTCGCACTCGTTGCCCGAAATCGAACACTTGGGACCCATTATATTAGGCGAGACATCGCCCAGATTGGAGGAGCAGAAGGCGCCCACAAATTTTCCCTTGCCGGGCATCTTGTTGGGATTGTACTCCTTCTCCAGGAGCAGAGCGGCATAGCCCACATTGTCACTGGTGACCAGCTTGTTGGTGTTGTTCATGGAAGTGGCGTGCACGGCAAACCAATTGAAGGCACCCAGCAGATTGCCCTCCAGATCCACGAACTTCAGTTGAGTCAAGGTCTTGTCCGTGTCGTATTGGTACTGGGCACGCTCCTCGGCGGGATTCCGCAGATAGGAGGTGGGCGAGCGATTGATGTTTACATCCAGAACGGTGGATTTTGACAGGAAGATGCGGCCATTGACCAGGTTATCTGTGGCACGCTTAATGCACTGGAGTAATACAAAATATCAATTAAATACTTGCAAAGTTTTCAACATACATCATCCACTCACCAAGTACAGACCCTGGGCCATCACCTCGAAGGTTTGGGGGACAAAGCCCAGAATGGAAATGTCGGAGAGAAGATGCATCAGGAATCCGCCGGGAGCACCGTGGGTGTGGGTGCCACTCAGAGCCACATTGTCCGTGTTATAGATGTTGCCGTAGCGCGCTTGCAATCGCTTCACCACCTCCCTCTTGAGGCCGTAGCCCATCATGCCACAGTCGGCACTCACGAAAGCCACCCGGTTGCCCTTCTCGTCCTCCACCACAAAGGCCCTAGCAAACACTCTCGTGTGGATGCCCCGGCCCACCTGAGCTATGTTGGCATAGCCCATCTGAGGGGGAAAAATAATGAGTTAGCAAAGGTTTGTACAAGTTAAGGTGGCCAGACTCACAAAGTTAATCTCCACCGAAGGTCCTGTGATGTCCGCTCGGCCCACGCCTACTTTAAAGGAGGCGCTGGTCAGGCCGCAGAGGGAACTCAGGGCTAAAAGGGCCAAGAAGGCTATCTTGCTAATGGCCATCTTGTAATACGACGAAAAACGATGATCTGCAAAGGCAATAAAAGATTTCATTTAATTTTCAAATATTGTTATACTATGTTATAGTAGAAAATATTCTATAATGATGGAATGTGTCATTATTCACATGCGAATCACCAAATAGGGAACCAGAAAAGTTTTCCCTGTTTGTGTTTATTTTGGATGTCCAGATCGATAGATAAAGTTATAACAATAAAGGCTCAATTAAAAAGCTATTTGACATAAATATTAAACAATTAACAACAATAGATACGATACGATTAAACATCTTTTTATTATTTTATCGCATGGGGCGATGAATATTTCAAAATTAACAATAATAAACCTATAATAATAAACATAATTCTGTCATTCCTCTGACGTTTATTAGAGCGTAAGTTATTCGTTTTAGGATGAATATAAAAATATGTAAATGATAAATCTTGCTGGCTAAGATATATACAGGTATTCCAAGTAAATGGCTTAATTATACCCACAGTTATAAACAATGGAACGGGTATCTGCAATCTTTTCAATTATTTAAAGACCCTCAATCTGATTTGGCAACCGAAGCACAAATTGCAAATATCTGCAATACAACGCGATAGTGACGAAAGCCATCCATCGACATGACGGCCGGACAGCTGGATCCACTTGGCCATCGTCTATCAATTGGGTTTCAGCGGACAAATGCAAATTCCCCCAATCACAGTTGGCAATCGCTCGAATGCGACTGAGATTGGGTGGGGACTCATTATGACCTCCAGCGGACAATAACGACTATAATAATGACAAAAGCTAACAACCGACCCGCAGCCCAAAGATCGGAGCCGCGGGATTTCTTATCACTTGTCTTCGGAACCGGTTTTTATCAGTTGCGAAAGCCAGGCGGCTTCTTCAGTGGCTCAATAGCCTTTATACAGCTGTGACCATCAAAATAATAGTAGCACCCATATACCAGTATCTCTAATGTTGAATATATCAAAACTCCAGAAGATATTTTTCCGCTAAACTGTGATGAGCTCGGCACAAAATGATTCCCAATTGTTGAATCAATTTTGGAAAATAAAAGTAGATCCCACTGCACCCATCCACGTTTCCTATTCTCTCCGTTAAACAATGAAACTGCGATTGCTTTTGTGCCAACCGCTTTTGTGTGTCTTGAAGCCATAAGTAGTTGGGGTTTTCCACTCCCTCCCCCGGAAAAAACCACCCACGTCACTTATTTCCCTCGTTTTCAATTTAAAATCTTGTGATGAACCGACTCCCTTTTGGTATGCAGACTGAGCTCTGGCTAGAACTCCCGGCCTGTGCCCGCGAAGGCGTTAAATATGAAATCGAGTGGGGAATAGTCGTGAATGTAAAGCAGTTACTCATCCCCCCCGGCTGGTTACCCAAAAAGCCCCCCTCGGGCCATAGCACTCTGCATAATTTACAGAGGCAGACGCAGGCAGACGCATACCCCGCGGCGGGCCTGACATTGAAAACGAAAATTAAATAAATATGCTCGCATTGGCCACTCGCGCAGGCAGTATAAAAACAATAACAAATACAGCGAAACCATCGGCTGCAGGGCCATCGGACAAGATACAGATACAAATGGCATCGTAAACACGTCGCTTTTGTGCGGATTTCGATGCGGGATTTCAGATTTCAGATGGCGGTATTCGGATAATTTTGCAATCGCCTGGAGGCTCGAAAATGTAACGCACACTTACTAGCTGCCCGCGATAGGTGGTGGTGATAGGTTGAGGTTGAGAGGCACTGCAAAAGTATCTGTTGGATACAGGCCGCCAAACGCTGATCGCCGGACAAACGCGCCAATTGAGCAAATTACAGAAGATTTCGTCGGTTGATGAGCCTTTTATACACTTCGCACTTAATGCGGCTCATGCGGAGGTAATACTTGTACTATCTGTCTGTATATGTATCTTTCGTTGAGGTTGCTTGCACTGATTTAGGGACTTGCTTCGACTTGTTTTTGAGGGTTATGCAATGAACCAAGGTACTCCTTCCCTTGTATTTAACTTTGCTCTTTGCTCGCTGGTTTATTCACTTAGCACTTCATCTGCTTAAAGCCAAGGGCTGGCATCAATTGCGGCTTAACCACGGATTGGTTGTAATTGCAGATACAATTATAGCGGGCTTATCACACGCTCGCCTGGCCGCCTAATTAATGTCAAATTGATGTAATTATCTGACCGGCTATGCATGTGCACTTGCAGTTTCGGGGCTTGTCGATGCCAAAAACCGATTTCGAAACACGCTGCGTCCCGATTTTTAGTGTTGTACGGGTATTTATTTGTATATCTTTCCACGAACGCGCCCCGACACAAAAAAAAGCATTCAAAACGAAACTATCTCAACCGGACAGATACCGAAACGAAACCGAGCCCAAAACGAGATCCGTGGGATTGTCGCCCGCTTAGCGCCCAAGCTGGCTCTCGACTGAAAACCGATCGCGCCGGAGCTGCAAGCCAAACCCGGTCCGAAGCTTAAAATCCGAGCTCGAGGCTCTCTTTTATCGGCCCTCGGCGTTTGCATCTGTGAATGGGTTTTTCGGTTTTGGTTTTTGGGGTTTCGGTTGTTTTTTTTCGGGTGTTCGTGGGCGTACGTGCAATCCATCAGTCAGTTGGTCAAGCGGTCAATCAAAGTATTTGGGGTCGAAGATATAGTTTATACGTAGTGCATTTGGCAAACAGATTTAGCGCAAAGTGTGCCAACTTTCAATGTTTTTGCTAGCTTTTGAATAACTTGAATGCTAGATTTTTCCTCTCGTTTAATTTTAAACCAAAACTTTCCAATGAAATATTTTTAATTAAAGTGCATTATCTTTGTTTCAATATCTCTCAGACATGTGCACACTATTGCCACCTGCACTGTTGGTTTTGCCCGATCTGCATGCCTTAAATAATCCCGCGATAACTTATCATATCGCCTTTTAGTTTCCGCAGATCATCGGCAATAGATTGGGCCACTTAGGCTAATACTCTTTGGTAAACAAGTGCGCACTTTGACCCGGGTAGCAAATAACAGACACTCGCACCCAGATACTAGTATTTACAGAACTAATTAACGTTTTTCTGACTTACCCCAGAAGTCGGGTGAGAATCTGGCCAGGAGAAGTCGTCGCGATGGCTTCCTTTTCGTTCGGACCACGCGCTGCTACTGAATGGGTGGCCAAAGATTTCCACAAACGATCCCGGCTAAGGGGTCTTTTGAATAACCACCCGATAATACCCAACTATCGCTTGTTATTGGAGTGTATTACCAAGATTAGCTGTTTTATTTGCCGCGATACGGATTAGGTGCAATTGATAGCAGGAAATAATGTTTAACTTGATATAGTACACGTTTAAATTTGCAACGCACTGTTAGGAGGCTTTAATTTAGTTTCGTTGGGTGGGAATATAATAAAATATCAATATAAGGGAACACAATTTTATTAGCTTACACTTTTAAAGTACAAATATAGGTATATGTTTTAACCAAAAAAATTATCTGATTTGTATTGTTAATCATTTTGCACCCATTTGACTACTTTTTTCCTTGTGACACGTGTGGCTCATATACCAACTGATAATTGCATTGTTTTTGCAAAGCAAACAAAAGAGAGTTTTCTGAATAAATACGATGAATAATACTTTAGTCAAAAACCTAAACAAAACAACTTTACAATCGATTTAACTAACACGAAGTTAATTTCAACCATTGACATAATAATAACAATTTATTTCAGTAACCATTTTTATATATTTTAGTATATAAACTTGTGTTTGTTATAGTCAAATTAGTTTTAAGTATTAAAACCAAAAACTAAAGTTCGAAATAGAGTTACAAACTTAAATTTGAATACATAATTTCTTGTTATTGAAGGTTTATATATCGTTTTATATTGCATCAGGGCTGACATGAAAGCATATGCAAACATTAAGCAACTTAAGCCAAATTAATCGTATTTGTTTGTTTGATCGTGAAATGTGCGCGCCTTTTTGAAATTCAAATTTGTAACATTTGTCCCAAACCTGCTGTTGATGACACTGACGCAAGTGGTGGCCCTTCCGCGATACCCTTTCGCGCTCAGCTGGCGCACTCGATAACCGATTGGCGATTGTTGTTGTGGCTGCGGGGTCAGGGTGCGAGCAGCAGCTGTCTTCAGAGGACGCCACCTGCGTAACTATGAGTAATTGCGTTCGCAAAAACAAGGCAGAGTAAAGTGTCTCGCAACTGGCAACCAATGCAAGCCATCGCCGCCGATAACAGCCGGAGGACAGTGCAGCAAACAGCCCCACAAAGTGGCCAAGGGCGCCAGGGAAAGCATCCACGCAAACCATGTCCAAGGCGGTGAACAACATGAGCATGGGCGTCGTGGAGCCGCAGGAGCGGATGAAGCACCTGTCGCACTGCGGCAACCTCATCGAGGTGGACAAGAACCAGCCAGTGACACGGTGAGTGGCAGGCCTTGGCGCTTTTTATACGCCACAACATGAGTGCACACATAAGGCTGCGCGGCCTTGTCGCCCAAGGACTTTTGATTCGCCCTAATGCCAATTCTCACGTCCTTGCAGGTATTACCGCTCGGGCACCGAGATGCTGCGCATGGCGAACGTCTACCAGCGGGAGGGCAACCATGAGAACGCCTTCATCCTCTACCTACGCTACATGACGCTCTTCATCGAGAAGATTCGACAGCACCCGGACTACGCCTCCGTCAAGGCCGAGGTGCGCGACATCAACCGGAAGATCAAGGACGAGATCATGCCCACGACGGAGAAGCTGCGCACCAAGCTGCTGGCCCACTATCAGCGCGAATACGAGCAGTTCCTCGCCAGCAAGGAGGCGGAACGGATGCGGGAGCTGGAGCGGGAGCGGGAAAGGGAGCGCGAGCGCGAGCGCGAACGGGAGCGGCAACGCCAGCGGGAGCAGGCCAGCAGCAGTGTGCCGTCGCTGATACCGGCCAACCTGCATGTCCTCATCGACGAAAGCAACCAGCCCTCGGCCCCGAACCTTGACCTGCTCGACCAGGTGGTCTATCCCAACGACTTCCCCACGGGCGCCAACCGCAGCTTGCCGGGATCGGGCCCGGGTCTCCTTTTGCCAGCGGCCAGCGAGGCAGGCGCCGATAAGACAGCCAAGTGAGTGGGGGAGGGTCGATTGCTAATCTCGATTGCTTTCAGTAATCTAGAATTGTTTGGGGGCGCTTTTGCAATGCAATGAGGCACGACGGCGACGAGGTCAGTGGAAACCGCAATGCTTTGCTTGGGATTTGCACAACAAACCTGGGCATTCTTGGCCCAAGGGATTGTTTTACGAGCGATCGTTTTATGGCGGCCATAAAGCGATACGATTTTGATTGAGTTTGGGATAGACTGATATCGTAATAGCTTTGTTTTCCCCACTGACACATTGTTTATGGGGGTGGAAATACTCGTACACACATATATACACACACTAAACACTTACACTTTGCAGCGCCAAGCCCAGCTTCGATCGCAACCAGAAGCCGGCCTACAACCGCACGGACTCCCTGCTGGCCGGGTCGCTGCGCCTCGTCCACGTGCCCGGGGACACGATGGATGTGTTCCTGCAATTGGCGCACGCCAACACCTCCAAGAACGTTGAGACGTGCGGCGTGCTGGCCGGGCATCTGTCCCAAAATCAGCTCTACATCACGCACATCATTACGCCGCAGCAGCAGGGCACTCCGGACAGCTGCAATACGATGCACGAGGAGCAGATCTTCGATGTGCAGGACCAGATGCAGCTCATCACGCTGGGATGGATACATGTGAGCGGCTCTCAGTCATCTCCCGATGCATCTTATCTTATGAAATCCTATCTAATTTCAGACACATCCCAGTCAGACTGCTTTTCTGTCGTCGGTGGACTTGCACACGCACTGTTCGTACCAGATGATGATGCCCGAGGCCTTGGCCATCGTTTGCGCCCCCAAGTACAACACGTAAGTGTGCTGACTCACTCTGGATAAACCTGCTTATCATATATGCATATTGCCATTTAAAGCACTGGTTTCTTCATACTCACGCCGCACTACGGCCTGGACTACATCGCCCAGTGCCGGCAGTCGGGCTTTCATCCGCATCCGAATGACCCGCCGCTGTTTATGGAGGCGCAGCACATCCGGATGGACAGCCAGGCCAAGATTAAGGTCATCGATCTGCGCAGATAGTCGCACCTTCGGCAGATCCAGTGATTAACCGTGGAAACTACAGAGATAAAGATAGGAAGAGAGAGTACCTACATATATGCGGGGCACAGATATCTGTTGCAGATAGAGAGATGTATTTTTGCTAGCAGTTTGCCTGCGGATCGCCCACACATCACCTTCAGCACTTGGCGGCATTTGTTGTTATTAAATATTGCGTTTCGGCATTTTCCGTTCGTTGCATTCAGTCACTTAAGAACCCAATGTGATTTTCAACTGTGGCTTACCGTTGCGTTCGTTACTATCTTTATACACACATATATTTAATGTTTTAGACATACACCCCAAAAACACACATGCACCCAATCCCCAAAACATAAACCTATACAGCTTACAATGCAAACTATTCGGGACGCTCCGCAAGGAAGCGTGTCCTTCTATGGCTTACTATTTGCAATAACCTGTTGTTCAAAGACGAATCATCATGACATCGACCACTCTGCTGGAAATTATCGTGAGTGCATTTCTGGAAAACTATTTTATGCCCCAAATCGCATCACCTAACAGAGTTTAAAGTATTTTTTAAGTCATGAAAGTTATGCATAAGAATCAGATGTATACACAAAATCAGAGAAGGTATAATTGTTAAAAATTAACGTTTCAATTTCGTCACTCACGATAAGTCTATCTTTTGCGGTTGATATGCTATTATTAAACTGTGCATGCTTACCTACTAAACTGAATAAATATTTATGAAAACATTTTAGTGGTTTTTGATAAAAACAAGGTCTAAGGCAAGAAATTGCAGTTAAATTATCCTATTTTAAATCGTACAGCTAGTTAAGCTGTAAGGACGCTTAAAGTCCTTCCAGTAGATGGCGGTACATAACATTTTCCCTCAACATGCTTAACATTGACTGTTAAGCCGCCCCAATTGGAAAAATTAAAAACCTATGATTTTTTTATTAGGATATCCTTATTATTAAAAAGTAATTTCAAAAAATAAAGTTAAAACCATATAGCCTTTACGAAAATATACCAGAATGTCGTATTTTTTTACGCGATATCTTTAAAATAACTAGGGAAAATGACTTCCTTTAACCCCTGACCGAGTGCCCACTTTGTCCATATGATGTCAGTGGAATTTCGACACCCTCTGGTTGGGGTGCTTTTCCCAGATGTTTCACAGTTTAGCGCGTTTTCTTGTGTGGCACGGTTGGTCGTGTCCTCGGCGTTTCCCAGTGCAACAGCAGCAGCAGCTCCGAAAGTCCAGCCACCTACGTTGCACTCCAAGCTGGGTCTATTTTTGGAACAGGAGCTTGCAGCAGATTATATGAAGTAGGAAAACCCGGGCTAGGGGAATCGAAAGGACCGCCGGATAATCGGGCTTTTGTGCGTAAAAATCGATAAAAAGGGCAGCTCCTTGAAAAGTCACCCTCTTTGTCTGTTGAACTTGAAATTCTTCGAAGGGAAAGTGCAATTTGAGCGCCAAAAGTCAGTGCCTCCCGTCCCGCCCACCAGCGCAACAACAAACAACACACCGCCCCACCCAGAGAGCCGCTGATAATGCCAATGCACATCCCGTATCCGGTTAATTGGATACCCGCACTGTCAGTCGCCCGATGTGAAGAAGTAAGTCCCCTTGGCGCAGCTTAGCCACCTTGTGTGCCACATGCATACGTGCATTTATCCCGCCCCCTAATGCCACCCCTTGGGATCAAGTGGGCACCAGTTTACGCTTTAATTACCTGCCCGGGCCGCCCCCGCGGGTGAGGCTTAAGTGCTCGGATCTAAAAATACGCGCGGCAGGAAAAGGAAGGTGAAGAACAAAACTGCCGACCGACATAAAAGCATAAGCGCCAAGACCAGATGTTTAGGGGAATACCCTTTACTTGGGTATCACTTTTTGTCATCCCATTCGAGCATTTTGGCAAACATTTTAAGTTATTAAATGTGCAAATAAAAGAGGAATGCAATCTCGTAGTGTTCAAATATCAATACATTTTTATTGTTTCCTTTTTTTAACAGCTTGAAATTATAATCGCTGGTAGAAAGTTTTGAAAGATGAATATATAAATGCCTCCTTAATCATCGAGTTTTATTAAATTATAAATATTTAGCAAGCAATTATAAACCAGATTTTGGGTATCTTTTTTAGAAATATGAAATATAATTTTAGAAAGTACCCAAAGAAGGCCACCCAATGGGATATCAAATCCGGATCATCAAAACCATTATCTCTATTGACAGCTTAATGTTTTTTCCCAAAAGGATTATCCCATCCAAGGATATACAAAGGCAAGAAAAAGATGAAAACATGTTAATAAAGGACTCGCCAGAAAGATGCAATCAGTAACCGCGATGGATGAGAGCAAAAATTGTTTTTGACAGCCACCATCCTCCACTAGTTGTGTTGCTAAGCGGTGGAGGCGCATATACTATATGCAGAAATGCGGAAGTGGTGGTCCCCTTTTGTGATTTCCACTAGTTCGTGACTGCTTCTTTAATAAAAGGACACTCCGCCCCCGAGCAGAGGGATGGCGCTGAACTGACATTTGGCTAACCTTCATGACAAAGTCTGCCGGTTCGTGCAGCCAGTGCTTATGATGGGTGCCCGTAATTGTTCATTTTATTTAATAACAAACTCCCAGCCGCCCACACTGGGAAATTTCAAGGATGCCGCGACCTTGTTAAAATTCCTCAGAGCGCGGCGGCCCAGAATATGACGATACCGCACAAGAACACAATTTTCTCGAACGCTTGGCTATTTTTATATGTCCCCCAAGCACGATTCATTCACGTGCTCTTCACAGCTGGTCCAACGATGCGTATACGCAATGTCTGTGCTGCTTTTGGTTCTCCATTTGTTCGCTCTCTGCACTTTTATGTTTGTTTTCCCAATTGTCCCAGCACGTGTTTACATTGTAAACAAAGACCCAAGCAGCTGTGAATGAATGCAACAGAATTTCATAAATTTTCACGAGAAAACAGCGCCAACCACTTGGCACGCACGAAAACTGTGACCTTGCCAGCCATGCATGTGAATAAACAGTTGGGGGCAAAAAAATGACATCAGTTACTATTAAATTTAATTGTATGACAGGTGTTTTTGGAAGAATTCAAGCGATTTGTTTAATACTCGTGTTTTAAGTCCAAGTAAATTGACTTATTATCAAGAAGATTCTAAAGGTTCTAAAGTGTAAACCCCACTTGTGTGTTGTTTGCACCTTGAAATAGAAATTGCAATGGGAAATTACTTCCGCGAACACATAGCCTCTTTGGATCGCACTTTCGTTCTATTATCAAATTTGTTAGCAGGCTTAGGAGACTTGACATCACACCACCCCGATTAGACCGCTTTGGCGGCGTTGCTGCACTGGGTTTTTGCATTTGTTATTGTTAAATATGCCGTTGCAGTGCCAACGAAACGACACGCCCCAGGCAAAAAACAATAACAAACCAAGACTGAAATGTGAATCAAAATTAATGCGAAAATGAAATGCAATCGCCAGCGTCTGGGTCTCTCTTTGCTATTTACATTCTCAATCGGCGTCACTGTGCCGCTGGGGTTTGGCTCTCAATTACTGAAAGCGGGAAAAGCTCTGCGGCAACGCTCGGCATCGGAATCGCAGTTCAGAATGGAAAAGCAACGCGCCGCCAGCGGATGACAGCCCGGGAAAATCGAGAAACGCGCGCAGCAAACCCCAAAACATAACGAAACAAATCCGCTGAACTTGGCGCTAAATATACCCGGATCCGGACCATATCCGCGCACTATACTCGCCAACCGTTCTCCATAATTAAATTTACACATCCTGTAACGTAGAACGATCCACAAACGGATTCTTCGGAGTGTATCAAACATATCATTTTGCCAACGCTAACGTTTCAAAAGTTCGCGAGTTTTGAGTAATCAACCGATTGTGTTCATTCGAGTTATTGGATAACATGTATATCCAAGAAGAGGTAACGGTCATCGGGAAACCAAATTAATTATGTGACTGATAAGTGACCGAATGCGGAAGTGCCTTGAATAATTCACGTAGTATCAATAAAGAGACCGCATCTGGATGCGATAGAGAACATTACGAAATAGCCGAAAGATAAATACTTAATAAGTATCTCAAAAGCTCACAGACAAAAAACAATTATATAAAGATATAAAACAATTTCATTCCAAGCGAAAGCTCTCCTAACAACGTCCAGTGATTCAGTAATGTCAAAACCGACTAGAATCACCTTCAATCCAACAGATTTGTCGCTACTCACGACTTTGGAAAAGTCAACGCTATCTCAAGCCCCCAGGCTTCTCAGTTTCTCAGTTTGTCGCTTTTCTCACTTTTCTCAGCTTCTCAGTTTTCTCAGTTTTTTGCAGTTTGCGATCATTCCAGTCGCCTGCTCGCGAAATCTCTCTGCTTTTCTCTGGTTCTCTGATTGCTGTCGTCAATTAGCCAGCTGACTGTGGTCCCGCGGCTCACCCTGCGTATACGTAATCTGCCAGCGGTGCAGCCAAAGCTAATTCCCATTCCCAGTAAACACCCTCACGTTCTTTCCGCTTGTTTTTACTCAATTTCTCCCAAAGCGATAAGCCAGCTGCAGTTGCTAAAATGTTTGCTAGACAAAATCCCAAGAATTAATTATAAGTTTGTTTAATGGAATTTCCCAGGCTTCCAGGTGTTCGCTTTGCCTGTATGACTTCAGTTAGTTGGGCGGGATGCGGGAAAAACTACCCCAAAAACCGCTCCCATAACGACCACAGCGATAATGAGCAGCCGGTTTGACCTTGATGGAAATTTCAAACAAAAACAAAACATTTCCATGGAGCCGACACAGAGAAAAACTAGTTTGTTCAACAAAACAGTAATAAATTAATTAGAGGATATTTTATTACAAGTAGAGGCGACCAAAAATTAACCAAAATTATAGTTATGTTAACGATTTGTGGTATATAATTGGAAATTGGCTTAGTATTCTGGTTGGCCATTGATCATACAATAATAATTTTTTTGTTTGGCCTTCCGTTTGCCATTTGAGCGATTGACTTTTCACATGAGACACCAGCACACCTGTGAAATTTCCGCTGAGCTTGTTTTCCTTGTGATATTGTTACAGTGACAAGCACGTGCCACTCGCTGCAAACAGCTGACGGCAAAGACTGTGGGAAATGCGGGGGGAAAGCCACCTGTCCCTGCAACCTTTGACTGGAGCAAGCCACGGCCGGTGACCATGGCCAAGAAGAACTCATTATGCAAATGCCACAGGCCAGAAGTCAGGATAGCCGGAGGTTTGGGGGAAATCGGATAAAATGGGGAAATGCAAAAGCAAGCCAAACATAAACACACAGAGGGAGAGGGACACAAACCCGAGCAAACAGACAAACACTACTTAGCTGTCTGCTGCTGTCACACGGGTCGTATGTGTAACATTTTCCGCTCGTTGGCGCTGCTCGAATAAACAGAGATGTGCAAACAAAAAGGAAAAAATATACATTCCTAGTTTGCATGAATATGTAAACCAGCACATTCATGGTTTCAAGTTCACGGTGCAGAAAGTTGAGGGGAGGGACTCCTTTTGATTATATTCAAGCCCATTCGGATTGGATTTCATGGCCACTGAATCCGTCAGAAGTTTCCTATGTTCAATTTAAGTGGTGAAGAAAAAGGGGATGGATATTGTGTGCATAATTTAATGGATTTCCCCAAGGAGGAAACCATAATTTGCATACAAATGTGACTCCCAACGTCCGATCTTGTAATATTCAACTATTATTACGTTACCATCAAAATAAGTTGCTGCAGAAAATGGTGTGCTAAATAAACAATCCTTTTTAATTAAAAGGTACTGCTATAATTGCCTTTTGATTAAATGAAATTGCAAATCCAGGTAGCAACAGCCATTTATTTTGTATATCCTCTTCTGGCGCAGCATTCAATTTCCCATTCTCGCTGCTGCTCGTGAATTTTTGATGGCATAGCAAATTGTGCAGCAAAGTGCCGGCGAGAAAATTCGTTTATTGCCTCTGCCAATCGATTCGGAAAAATCGAAGCCTGAGATTGGAAAACACGGCAAACAATCAATGCAGATCAAATTAAATAACCATAAATAAATATATATTCATGGGAAAATTATTAAAGAGTGATACTAAAAGACAAAAACGTTTGGAGATGTTTATGCCTTGTTTTTGTCTAGTAATATCTTCGAGTATATTTAAAAGAACCAGCGTCACCAGCAAGGACCATAATTACATTTCGTATATAAATACATTTCATGGCTGGAGGCTTCAATAATTGTTTTCGTGTTTTGCCGATTCCAGAGTGAAATGTGTTTTTGTTTTCGCAATTCGCTGGCACAAACAGGCAAATTCTAGGGCCCCCAGCAACCATAGGAACCGAGTGAAGATTGGTCAGGGGACATTACAATTTCATCGCGTGCTAATCGCATTACGTCAATGAAAAAGAAAATTGATAAATGCGGGCACATCTGAATCGAGTGTATTGTCATCGAAGTTGAACTTGTTGACGGAGCGGCTGACCTTTCGGCGATTGTTCAGGCGGAATTGTGCATCCAACCGTCGGAGAGAGCAAGTAAACAAGTGGGCGTGTACCTCAGATAGTCGACATGTCCATACCCAGGTGTTTCGCAAAAAATGCAATTTTAGCCCGCTAAAAAAATCATAAAGTTGCATTCATGTGATGAGCAAAGGCAATCTTATCACAGAAAAGGTTTCTATTTGAGTATTTAAACCCACGAAATCTAGTTTGTACAAATGTATGTATGGATGTGCTTAAATAGGATCTTTATCAAATTATAATGTTTCTTAGAATTGATAGATTTGATAGTACGGACCAGCAAATTCTTAAACCAATTTATATCGATTATTGTATAAAGGAAGGCCAATCAACATTTATGATACAGAAGTTTAGAAATTATGAGCGTATAAAGTTGAAAAAGTTAACTAGTAGAATTTGGAAAAAGCTTGTGAAAAAATTTGAGATATATACAAAAAATACTTAGTCACCAAATTTTTTTATAATTCAATATATTATATCATATTATGCTTTGTTAACTTTTGATTTATTCAAACAATTTTAACAAATATGGAAATGGTATACCCCATTTACAATGAAATACCGATCGCAAAGAGAATCGTTAGAAGAGAATCTTCCCATGCGAAGAGTGCGGTCTCTGCCCGCTCTGAGCACCACCGCTCGGTGGCTTCCGTTCTCAGTCTGCCGTATGGTGGTTGCGATTCCCCGCGCGCCAACCGCTACACTGGCATTCGCGGAACAACTTCGAGGCAAGGCGGGAGCGATTCGGTTTGGCGTGGATTAGATCGGTTCGCATTGATGAGCTAATTAGATGCCCGTCAGTTGTGCGGAAACCAATAAGTAGTGAACCAGCAGCAGCAGAAAGCAATTACAGGGATGCCGCTGACCAAGAATACGCCGAACGTGAGTCCGAGAACCAGGCAGATGTTTGGTGGTGACACGTGTTGGTTTTTCACTCCAGCTCAATCGGGAGAGCGAGATATTCCCATACCTAAAATAAAGATATTGCACATACATATGTACATATATACACAAGAGAAGTAAAACAACTGGTATTCTCTTAATCGTTTTGCACAGACTCCGTCGCTTTTGAAGCGCGCCGGCACGGAAAAGCTGCGAGAGGTGTTCCAGAAGTACGCCTCCATCGAGAAGAATGGCGAGCACTATATGACCAGCGAGGATTTCGTGCGCAAGTTCCTGGGACTCTTTGAGGAATCAGCATTTAATGATGTAAGTATGCCCCGCCCCAGTGCACCCCCCGGGTCATTGCAAGGTTATTCGTCATAGTCTGTCCGATAAGGCGGTATCTTATCGCGATATATGTTAATGGTAGCCCCGCCGCATACCACCCACCACAGTGGAAACTGAATCACGGCTGACCTTGACCCAACCGCAAACACTAATTGGCTGGGGATCACTTGACTGCCTCGTGTCTGCAGACTGCGATGCCAACGTCACAGAATCTAAAATTAATCGGCCGCCTTATCAGTTTTATGGTCTGAGAACCGCACTGAACCCGAACCTGAATTCTGAACTGATTCAATCAGGTGCCGAAGTCTGTGGGGGCAGTTTCGTTTACTGTTCGGGGTTTATCTCATCAATTAAAGAGTGACTACCGGTCTAATGTCCACCAAACGCCGATTAACTTTTACTGGGTAAATGTAATTTTAAGAACTGGTCTCATGGCATTTAAAATCCTTGTAAAATAATACACCATCCAAGCAACCAGTAATACTTTCTATTATAATTCATATAATACAATCGAAATACAAATATATACAAATTATATGCCTTATATGTTTCTAAACTGTCCATATCCTCGATTATCTGAAAAGGAATCGGTGCGTCTGCTGGCCGGAATTGCGGACACGAGCAAGGATGGCCTCATCTCGTTCTCGGAGTTCCAGGCCTTCGAGGGTCTGCTCTGCACCCCCGATGCCCTCTATAGGACCGCCTTCCAGCTGTTTGACCGCCAGGGCAACGGCACCGTTTCCTATGGTCAGAAAAAAGTTCGCACAAGTTTTGAAAAACATATTTTACAACCTCGTGTCCCTTTGCAGCTGACTTTGCTGATGTCGTACAAAAAACTGAACTCCATTCAAAAATCCCTTTTAGTTTGGATGGACCCTTTATCAAGCGCTACTTTGGCGAGGTAAGTAAGCGACTGCCTTAAATGCATTCAGAAATAATCTAAAATGAACTCCATTGCTATTGCAGAAGAAGCAGCGCCTCATCAACTATGCTGAGTTCACGCAGCTGCTGCACGACTTCCACGAGGAGCACGCCATGGAGGCGTTCCGCAGCAAGGACCCCACTGGCACTGGTTTCATCTCCCCCTTGGACTTCCAGGACATAATCGTTAAGGTCAAGCGGCATTTACTGACGCCCGACGTCAAGGACAACCTTGTATCGGTATTTACTTCGCCGACATTTTGCTTCCCAAGCTAGATTTAAGAATCTTTGACACTTTCAATCAGGTCACCGAGGGTCACAAAGTGAGCTTCCCGTATTTCATGGCATTTACCTCGCTGCTGAACAACATGGAACTGATGAAGCAGATCTACCTGCAGGCCACACAAGGCAGTCGCATTGACATGGTCACCAAGGATCAGATCCTGCAAGCTGCCCAGCCCCTCAGCCAGATCACGCCCCTGGAGGTGGACATCCTGTTCCATTTGGCGGGCGCTGTGCACCAGGCGGGGTAAGTCCTTCCGGATAAACGCCTTGGGGATTGGTGTTGCCAACTTTTGATTGCCAAAACTAGCCGAATCTAGCAATTTTACTTTAAATAGCTTTTTTGAGTGTTTAATATTTATTTGCCCTAATAATTAGACCACAAGAATGATTTATTAGTGCCATAAAGATAATAGTATTTGTTTTATAGTATTTGGTGTTTGAAGAAAAAAAGAAAAATAGGAAAAGTAATGGCTATTTTTGTTCTTATAGTATTATAATATATGTAATCACTTAAGGAATAACTACTAGTTATATAATATTTCCTTATCTGTTATGACCTATTTGGGGCGACAAGGTGTAATCAAATGTTCCAATTACTCTGCACTTAGGGGCAGGTTTTGACCCAATTAATTAGAAAGTTGGCAACACTGCAGGGGTCCGTCTGAAGGTCGCAAGGCGTCCGTTGGAGTGCATGAGTGGACTTTCCAAACAAAGTTCTGATCGTGTTGTGCTAACCGTTCAATGTTTGTATCTTTTCTTACCGTGTTTTTTGTCTTCGTGTTTCTCAACTTTTCTCTACTTTTCTCCACTGCACTCGCTGCATTTCTCACTCAATGCCTCCACTGCCAGATGGTGGAAGCGCCGGAGAAAGATTACTCCAAGTAGGCAAGTGATGTCGTCCTTTCCCCAGCCTGAGTTTTGCTTTTGTTTGTGCGCATTCTTGGTTCCCCCGACCACGAATCCCCGACCCAAACCTAACCCCAGTTGGTGTATCATAGTACCCTTAATTTACATTTATGATTTACGTCTAGTATATGGACTAATCTTGATTTTTTAATGGGTCCCACAGCCGCATCGACTACAGTGACCTGAGCAACATCGCTCCTGAGCACTATACCAAGCATATCACTCATCGCCTCGCCGATATTAAGGCTGTGGAAAGTCCTGCCGACCGGTCCGCTTTTATCCAGGTCCTGGAGAGCTCCTACCGTTTCACCCTCGGATCCTTCGCCGGCGGTAAGATCAGCTCTCCAACTTGATTGATATTTAATCTAAGCTTAATTTTTTATTTTCTCCGATTTAGCTGTCGGCGCCACGGTGGTCTATCCCATCGATCTGGTCAAGACCCGCATGCAAAATCAGCGCGCTGGCTCCTATATTGGTGAGGTGGCCTACAGGAACTCGTGGGATTGTTTCAAGAAGGCAAGTACTCGAAATAACCCCTAAACCCCTTATTTTACTAAAATATTGGTTAATCACGACTTAAAATGACTAAAAAATCTCTTGAAATCTGTTAATCAAGAGAACTTAGTTTCATTTATTGAAATAGTTTTGATGAGTTTTAAATAGCTTTTAATTGTCTTATCTGCCTNATCTCTTGAAATCTGTTAATCAAGAGAACACACTTAGTTTCATTTATTGAAATAGTTTTGATGAGTTTTAAATAGCTTTTAATTGTCTTATCTGCCTTAAAAATATTATGCAAGTCACTTGACTCTTTTCTTATCATTTAATTTGCTTATCAAACGGCTTATCACTTTTGAATTTTAATAATAACTTTTGTTTCCTGCCTCGCTTTCAGGTGGTACGTCATGAGGGCTTTATGGGCTTGTATCGCGGTCTGCTGCCCCAGCTGATGGGCGTGGCCCCGGAGAAGGCCATCAAGCTGACAGTGAACGATTTGGTGAGGGACAAACTCACCGACAAGAAGGGCAACATTCCCACCTGGGCGGAGGTTTTGGCCGGAGGCTGTGCCGGTGCCTCGCAGGTGGTGTTCACCAATCCCCTGGAAATCGTCAAGATCCGACTGCAGGTGGCCGGAGAGATTGCCAGCGGCTCGAAGATTCGCGCCTGGTCAGTGGTGCGGGAACTGGGACTGTTCGGCCTATACAAGGGCGCGCGGGCCTGTCTGCTGCGCGATGTGCCCTTCTCGGCGATATACTTCCCGACCTACGCCCACACCAAGGCCATGATGGCCGACAAGGACGGCTACAACCACCCGCTTACCCTGCTGGCCGCCGGTGCCATTGCCGGTGTGCCGGCCGCCTCGCTTGTCACGCCCGCCGACGTCATCAAGACCCGCCTCCAGGTGGTGGCCCGCTCCGGTCAGACCACATACACGGGCGTCTGGGATGCCACCAAGAAGATCATGGCCGAGGAGGGGCCCCGTGCCTTCTGGAAGGGCACGGCAGGTACGTCTGATTACCCATTACCAAGCCCTTGATTGAAATTAATAAATCCCTGAATTATTCTCCAGCCCGTGTGTTCCGCTCATCGCCCCAGTTCGGCGTGACCCTGGTGACCTACGAGCTGCTGCAGCGACTCTTCTACGTCGACTTCGGTGGCACCCAACCCAAGGGATCCGAGGCCCTCAAGATGACCACTCCGCTGGAGACGGCGGCGGAGAAGCTGAGCACCGAGAAGCTGGACCACATCGGCGGCTACAGGGCGGCAGTGCCGCTGCTGGCGGGCGTCGAGTCAAAGTTCGGGCTGTATTTGCCCCGATTCGGGCGAGGAGTGACCGCTGCCACGCCATCGACCGCCACGGGATCCTGATTGTACTGGCGCCACCGCCTGCATAGCGCCACGTAGTTGAATTGAGCAGGATTGGGCGTCAGACCCACAGAGGATAAGATATATTTTTTGCTAGGACGCGTTTACACACAAAATACACTGAAGCACTGAGGATATTTCTAACGAGTATCAGGGACAAACAGCGCAGAATCTACCTATCGTACTATTGTATCTGAGAAAAAACGACCGACAGCCGGCTCTGAGCAACTGTTTTTACCACACCCAACAAATAAAATACATCATTTAAACTAAAGCATACGAAAATTGTAATGTAAAACCTAATGAAAGTATAGAAACGATTTTATGAGGCGGATGAGAATATATTTAGGCAAGTGTAGTACTGTTTTTGTAAACTTTGTTAACTAGTTTAAAGTCTAGAGCAACCAACCAATCACTGAACGTCAACTTTTGCACTCAATGAAACTATAAAAGCGAAAATATTTAAATATTAGTACGAATTTGTTTAAAAAAATTATCAAGCAAAAGGAAATGCAATGAATGACCTCTTAGCTAATAAAGAATAAACCAATAAAACTCATGTTTAAAACTATAACTAAATGGTGTGCCTAATCAATTATATTTCAGTTAAAATGGGAAAGTAAAAATGCATCAAATAAGTGTCCCCAAGTTCGCTTTACCTACTCCCATTGCAACTGACAGGATCCGCCCTCTGAAAACTGAAAACTGCTTGCCCACTCAATGGAGCGGCTAAAAGCGTGGCCAACTGCCACTAACAGGGTCGAAACGCATCTGATTAGAATGCTGGGGCATTTGCAAATCGCCGTTGACAAGTTAATTCAAGACCCGGCCCAGTTGCCTTTCTAGGTTGGCCATTGTCAGACTCGTTTTCGAAGTCAACAACTGCGGGTCACGCCCCCCGATCGGAAGGTAACCACCGACCATGCACAGACCGTTACTGATCCCAGCTCCGAGGGCTCTTCACCAATGCCCCAATGACCGGTGACCGGACGCACTGGACGAGATCGCTTTCCAATCGATGGCCAAGGGAAATGCCATAAAAAGTCAACCAATGCGTGGGCATGCGATGCAGTTTCGATTCGCANATTTGCAAATCTCCGTTGACAAGTTAATTCAAGACCCGGCCCAGTTGCCTTTCTAGGTTGGCCATTGTCAGACTCGTTTTCGAAGTCAACAACTGCGGGTTACGCCCCCCGATCGGAAGGTGGCCACCGACCATGCACAGACCGTTACTGATCTCAGCTCCGAGGGCTCTTCACCAATGCCCCAATGACCGGACGCACTGGACGAGATCGCTTTCCAATCGATGGCCCAGGGAAATGCCATAAAAAGTCAACCAATGCGTGGGCATGCGATGCAGTTTCGATTCGCAGTTCGAAGTGTAAACAATGCGGTTGCATACGGGTCTCGTTCTATTCCTTTTGGGAGCTTGCCTCCTGGTCGATCGGTTTGTGTCTGCAGCGGATCAGGTCAATGCCAACTGGATAAGCCAATTGCGGCAGTTACGCAGCGATATGCAAAATTGCTATGGCTCGGGAGTATCTCAGAGTCTTTGGTCGTGTTTCCGTTCGAGGAGCTTAACGATTTTCGACGGACTTATGGCTGCATCGGAGATTCCCATCTACGATGGTGTTCGTCTGGTGGCTGCTCCCAATTCCACAACGAATTCTTCGAGTGCCGGCGATGAGAGAAAGGACCTAAAGCACCTCACCTGGCTCGATCATCTGGCTGGAAGTCTGGCCAAAGGTTTAAAAACTCACACGTTGCAAGTGAACCTCGGCAAGCTTACGGATCGATATCTGAGCAGCGGTTTGTTAGGAATACGCAGTTCTTCTTCTTTATATTATAAACATTTTGGATTACGAATTCCAGAGGGCCCCATCTCTGATTCTGTGGGCAGTGCTCGGTTAAGGCGACATCGCTATAACATGATAATCACGATGATGTTTGGCGTCACCGCCTTGGGAGCCATTTTGGTGCCCATGGGTTTTCAAATGCTTTCCATTGTGAGCGGCAAAGCGCTTTTGTTGGCCAAGATGGCCTTACTTCTGGCCTCAATTAATGGATTAAAAAGGGTCGGACAACCAGATGTATGTGGAATTTGAAATGGATAATCTTACAATTTATTTGTTGTCGCAGGTGGCAAACAGTGGACTGCACTATGGACTGTATCATGTTCCGGGAGAGCATTTAGGAGGATACTATGACAGGGGCGATGTAAATCACCCGAGAAACGTGCCCATACCGGTGGCAGTGGCCCCATCTTTAGACATGGGATTGATGTAGATTTAAATCTTGAAGCAGGAAATTAAATCCCTGACCACAATGTATTGATTGTAAACCAAACTAAGAGAAGTTGTTTATTAAACTAAAAATGGAAGTTTCTAATAGTAACAGATTGTCATTAAATATGATTATAAGATGTTTTAAACCGAAATTTTGTAAAAACGAGCCAGAAAATGTAATTCTTTTAATAAAACAAGATTAATTTCCATTTGAAGAAGCTTTTCCCCGAGCTTTTTTACCGCGACCAACGATGGCAATGCCAAATAGAAATTCACCCCGAAAGCTAACTTTGGTGAGTATCTCAAACAGCGGCAAGCGTTTTAAATTACAAAATTGAAAATGGAAACGCAATAAGAGAAAAACGCAGGAAAAATAAGAATAACAACGCCAATAAACCAACAAGAAAACCCTCAACAAACTTTCGGACACTCACAGGAAGAGAATGCAACCGTACGCATCAACGTCGCCTGCCAGGATAGTGACAGAAATAGCAGCAGCCAACAAAGGACGACTGACGGGCTGGGCTATAAAAGGAAATGCGCCGCTGATAAGGGCCAACACTCGGTCGTCGTGCGGCAGCGTTGACGCATCGTCCTCCATCGTCCTGCAACGGTTTCTTGGCCCCAAAACGGTTTCCCCGGCGCCACTTTAGTCCGCATCAAGTATACGCAGTGTGTTTTCTTGTGCCGAGAGCATCGCGTGTTCCCGTCGCCAATTCCACGCTCTAATGAAGTTATTGGGTGCGTGATTCCTGCGCTAATCTCTGGTCAGGCCAAGGATCAAACGGACGCGCTCCGGCACACCCGAGGGCTAATTGAAAAGTCGCATCCGGATCCCTCGAGAAGATTTCACTTAAAACTCGAAACTTAAAAACTCTATCGCAAGCCGCAATGAAGTTGGTGGTGTATCTTTACCTTTCCATGATTGTGCTGGGCGTTCAGGTGAGTCTCCCTTGTTTTTCGGGGGCAATTTTTGGCTGGGAAAGAAACAGATGTAATTCGATCAACAAGTTGGGCCCAACTTTTGTTTCCATCTTGTTCTAATGACTTGATCTAATTTGTTCCGGCCGAGATTTGGGACCTGATTGATTGATTCTCGCCGTTGCTCCGTTATTGCCAAACTTTTGACAGCTCTCAGCCCCGTCAGCGTGTTGGCTTAGGCTAGAACAGATTACCTTCATTAGGCTCCCGTTGCAGCCTCGGCTCTGTAATCAATTTATGAGAGTCCAAGCGGGTCAGCGGGTCAAACTGGGCCCCGAGCAAATGAATATTTAATACAATTTGGTAATGGCCCAATCGGCCAAGTTCCCGTTGACAGTTGGCTGCAGCTGGGGCAGAAATAGAACGTGTGACGCTAACTCTGCTAATTATTGCTGGGACTCCCCAAAGCTCATAGATAAGATAGCAAAGTCCGAAAATAGTCAATCGAATCCATCTTCGCCTGCAAAAAAATGGCAGGAGTGGCACAGCAAGGAAAAATCCCATTTGGCATTGCCGTCGTGATTTCATTTTCACTCTTGACCTTTGTGTAAAGGGTTTCATTAACTGATTTCTTTGTAAAATAAAAGATTTCATTTAATTAGGTGAAATACAATGACAGGAATTAGGAAACATGAAACATAGAAAACATAATTAAAAAACAGTGAAGAAACAAAAATATATCATGCTTTTAAATCCAAATGTCGTATATTAAACACTCTTCAAACTCAAATCATTGGGAACAATATTATAAGGAAAAATATATTGTTAAAATCAGTAAATACGGAAGTTTTATTTTCATCTTTTTATAATGAATAATTTTTTACAGGAGTTTCTATTTTAAGCCTGCCTTGAAACTCTTTATATCTTATTTATAACCTTAAATGAATAGTCAAATTGGTATAAATAAAATTACAATTTCCTCAGTCCATCTGTCATTTTGACAAGTGTCAGCTAAAACCTAACCCGCAACGCTTCCAATCGATTTCGAATTGGTGGTGTATTTTCATCGAGTAGCCCGCCGCCATCCATCAAATGCAGAACTCTTCGATCCGTTTGCTTAATGGCAACATTGTGGTCCATGTCGGGAAGTCAGTGGAGAACCAGGAATCCACTTCAATGGCCAAGGATAAATGTAAATTGTGCCCCTGCCATCGAGCCGTAACCTGTGGCAGGCGTGCGGAGGAAAAACCAACAGTTGTCGGCGCTGGGGAAAACCGAACCGGAAAACGCAACGAATCGAAGGTGTCTTGGGGGCGGTTTCGGGCCGTGGCAATTGCAATGAAACTGCAACTCTGCCAGCGACACCCATTCTCTGTGCGGTCACTCACTCAGGCATGGATGAGATTTAGCTTCAGTTGCATTGCATTCCGCTCCCAACCCGCCTCCAGGACTCGCATCCTGCTCGATAGCCAAAGAGTCCTGCACTTGATGTGCGCTTAATGTTGACACCGACGCTTTGGCACTTTACAGCCATTTAAGCCCGGGACATGACAGCCACACCCCTGCTGTCCCATATCCGTTCGGTTTTCCCTGCTTGACGTTGCTTTTCTTTTTTTTCTTCCTTGCTGTCCCTCCCACACGTTTCGTTTTTCACTCTGGCAACATGTGAAAACGACAACAATTAGACCATGAATGTCAACGGGAGGAAAATAGAGTTCTGAGCGGTGGAAAATAGAGGGATAAGCTTCAACCTGTCCTCTAATTGCGGAACCACAAATGACTGCAAAGTCCTTTACTCTCTCTAATTGTCATACTTTTGCTGTACCAATCTGCTGTAACTGCAAGGAGCGAAACAGCTTATGCATAAAAATAACAATAATTTCTCGGCTTAATTTCAAAAGTCTAAGGATACTTGATGTTTTTTAATATTCGTCTGATTATACAATGAATGGGGAACATCATCCCGAATCGTTTAACTAAATAGAGCCATTTTCTGATAGCATATAGGAAAAATATGTTACCCTAATTTCCATAAATTGCCTTCGTCATGTAACAGCAGCCGCGCTAAATTTATGCCGGGTATTGAATTCGCTGCTGGCCCAACTCTTGCATAAATCTGCGATGCAATGTGTTCAATAAAAATTTTCTTTCGCAGCCAGTCAGATGCGGGAAAGGAAGCCGAGCTTTTAGGGCAAAACTAATTTCCGTGCTGGAATTACACATTTTTCCATACGTTCGTTTGACGGCAAATGCTAGTGGGTTTTCACGATTTGCATTCTAAAAGCAATGTAATGTCAAAAGGAAATGCCACGAGCAGGCTATAAATAACAGGGACGACTTCTGGCCAAATTGCATTTTTCAGCTCATTTGCGGTTGCGCGAAATTAATTAAATGATTAAAGCCAATAAAACACCCCCCGAACTCGTTCAACGGTGCGTATGCGTAATCAAATTCGTTTGCAGCTTTTGAGCCGATAATCCTTCTCGGCTCTTCTCTTGACGACTATGAGCCCTGACAATCGGCGGGCTTAACTTTTGTATCGCAAAGTTTGCCTGATTGTGGCTGACACAAACTATATTTGGATATCGTATTTTTTACCAAATAACCAAAGGAGGATACTTCCCCAGGGACTTTCTGATAAGTCCTTCCGTTTCACGGCATTTCATTTAACTTTACTTCGCATTGAGCTATATTCTCTTAGCATCCGGCATTATGCGCATATTTGAGCCATCATCACTCAGTTGGACAAATCCTTTCCATAGGATTCCTTCAGTGAAATTTATGATGGCCACGGAGGCGTCTAAATATTTGATGGTAGACAGCATTCATTGGCAGCCTGTTGCTCCGCCACCGGACTCCGGCGAGTGCATCACTTATTCATGGCCGGGAATCCCCCATCCCACTTTGTGCATCCCCTTTGATGCTGTCTCATGACTTAGTCATGCTGGCACCAAGAATCCCACCACTCGGCTTGTCGAGCGTTTGGCGTGGGCCACGGATTACCACCGGATCTCTTACCGCGGAGCCGAAAGTCAATATTTACCTGGACCCCCCAAAAAAGGATGCCAATCTCGTCAGGTGCTTCCTGTCGCCGTCGCTGCCATTGCTTTGGAAAACCCGCTTAGGTGTCGCCTTCCCCGGCGAACTTTTAATGAAGTCACAAATATTTCGGGCAGCTTAATTCCCGGCAGTGGCATGTTGAGACCTGATTCGCATATCCTTGGCTAATTAGCGGGCCTCCGATGGAGGACAGGAACAAAAGATAGCGTCGCCTACGACGACCTTGATGCCACTCATCTCTCCCATTGAAAAGTGTTAAAATTGATTTTCTAGGCGAGAAAAAACAGGCTCATTAATCAATTCGAGCAACTTTGGGAAGCTAGGAACTTTTTTGGAAGCAAGCATTTTAAAATAGAACAAAGACTGGAGAGTAAGTAATGGAACAAAGGTTGGTGGATAATTAATATAATTATACAGCCAAAGTGACTATGAACAATGGTTTATTTTAAGATATTTAATTTATGCCCATGTAACAGCGGAAATTTGCATTTACATTAAATTGAATATTCAACAACCACGAGTGGCACTATAATGGTTTTTGCGGCTTTTAGTCAAGTTAAAACCAAGTTAAACTTTGGTATTAAAGTCCTAAAATAACGCATAAAGCACCATATTGAACTCTTTGGAAACCACATTGCAGTTTGGAGTGCAATTTGAGCTGTGCAAACAATCGCTGCAATAAATTCAATAGCATTTCCATAGCCGTAAGGTTAGGCTTCTGAATCGCCATAAAAATTCTATTTTTAATTCGTTCCCGCCCCACAAAGAGTCACCCTTCTTTGAATGGATCGCCGTGGCAACTTTTGGATGGGAATCCATCGCAATCCCAAAGCCAATGCCGCGATGGGACCTTTTGATGGAGCAGCTGGCGCATCCTGCGATTCGCTTAGTTTGACAAAGGCGGCCTCCCCAATTCCGTGCAACCGAACCGAATCCCAAATCCAGTATTGTGATTATGCAAATGAGGCAGCGTCAAGTGTGTTCAAAGGGATCATGTTTATTATTTATTTACAGCCTGTTGACAGTTTATCCAGACTCGCTTCAATCTCGATTCCCCATTCAAATCGCAAGGATTTCTGACGTCAAAGAGCCTCTACTCTGCTCTACTCTAGTTTTTTTTTTTATACTCGTATTTTGTTGCTGAGGATTTTTTGTGTAGATAGAATGGGATGAGGCTTAAAGCTGTTTTGGCTTTGGGCATAAAACGCCACTAATTGACAGTTTCATAACGCTCTGACGAGTCGTTAAAGCCAAAGCTCGAGTGTTGCGCAAACAAATGTCCCCAAAGCCAAAAACTTTTCTGTTTTTTTGCGTCCCTAACTCAATTATTCGAGCCCGCGGCCAAGGCGTCACCATTTATCAACTTCGCCGCAGGGCGGTGGGCCAAATGGGGGCTGCGATTTCAATTAACAAGAGAATCAGAAAAAAGTTACCTCTAATCAATCATAAAGAGCCAGAAATCAGGGCACAAAGGAAAAGCGGGCCAAGGGCTAAGAGCTCCTTTTTTCCGTTGGCATATTTTTGAAAAGTTTTTAACTTTTCCACCGATTTGTCATGCTTAAAATGGGTCCCACCCCCCCTAACTTGCATTATACATATAGAGCCCGCCTGGCCGGGCACGTTCCGGGCGTCATCTGCTCGATTCTTGTTTATTGGAGAATCGTGTGTGGTACTTTAATTAAAACTGGCTATTGTCCTCTGTTCGCCGTTGACCCTGGACCCGGGCTCCTGCTTCTGCTCCCAAATCCTCTGCAGTTGCATTGCGGCAAGCCCTAAGTGCCGCATTAGATGCCCCCCATGGGGTCTCTTTCTTGTGGCATCCACAACAGAAGCTGGCTATTGGCGGGCATTGGTCGCGGATATCCCGCTGATCTCCTGGCTAGGACATGCTGCCTTACTTAAACTCCTGCCACCGCAGTCAATGTCTGTCTATTGTCCTCGCTGAATGGAGGAAACCGGGGGCGTGCTGCTGCCGATCTGACTGCCACTTTCAGTTGCAGTTGTCTGCGCAACTCCAGCTCTTGAATTTTCAGGCAAATGTAAGAAACAAAGTTTTTGCATCCGGTATCAATTAAACTTTGTTTCAGGCAGACAGCCAGCACTTACAGAATATTTAGTCAACAGCAAATTAGTAAAACAAAACCTTAAACAATTTTCGGTTGTAAATTGAAGTTGAAGACGAATTTAAGGATGGGAATAAGGTTATAGAGTTATGTTTTAGTCTAACTATACGAATTTCAAGTAGAATATTTGATGAAAGGATGCAAGACAGCCTTGCATCAATTTTTTGCCATGACTTCCTGACTTTACTTGTTTTTGATGGCAATAACTTAACTTTCCTCTTGCTCGTCCTTTTCCAGGCGTGGCCCAGTGTGAAGCGGTCCTTTGAGCTATTTCCCAACAGCCCGGCGGTGCCGCACAATGTGCACAGTGTCTCAGGTAAGTTGACACACGCGCTCGCATGCAGATCGGAGGTCGCGGTAGGGGAAAGTTTTTTTGCCAAGTGCCTGGGGCGGAGAAAAGGGTCTGGGCCAGTGATGAGAAAACGCGGGGTGCGCAATATGCACTTTGGCGGTAGCGACAAGTTTAAAGCGCTTTCTAAACCTTGTTTACTTGTCTCTCAAATTGATTTTTGCATAAGTTGCGAGAGCTTCTTGTTATCCGTCAACCCATGGCCCACAGGGCGTATGCGCAATTTCAACATCCAGGCAGCAGCACACTCGAATTTATTGCCCATTAAAATTCAAATCAAAGTGCACTCCACTTCCCCACCATCAACCCCTGCGCAGTGCTTCGAATTTTGTTGACCCAAACTGGCCAAATGGAAATAAAGAATTAGAAATCTGTTGTGGTCACTCAATGGCCATAGAAGAGAAAATATTGTGTGTTCCAATGAATGTAAACTTAATAAATTTCATGGCCACTGGCCACTCGTACAACCAACTTCAATTGAGGTAATCCTTCGCCCGTGGTTGCTTTCCATTTCCCCTGGGAAATGGGAAATCGTCAAAGCAACCGCATATCACTCAGACCAGGGAAAACGGAAAGCTGCATTAGTGTTCGTCATCAGGTGAAACATCAGTATCAGCATCAACATCAAATCTGTGGCTATGCCGATTTGTAATTGCTTTTATTTATAGCCAGGACGACGGGCAAGGTAAACTTTGAGAGTTGCCAGCGAGAAGGGTGCGATGGGAGTCAATGACGTCACCTCCACAAATAGAAACTTTGCGGAAATGCTGCCTTTGGGGGCCAATTGGAAAGTAACTCTAATCCAGGGGATAAACAAAACTTCTGCGAGGAAATGACAGCCCAGTTTGCAGTGGCATTTGCCAGTTGTAAATAAATTATTCATTAAAACAAGGCTGGCTTTATTATGGCAACGAATATTATGGCAACTGTTTGGTGAGCTGTAATTTGGCTAAGAAAGCCAATATATTGCTCTTGTTAATAGCAATATTACCTGACTTGGCTGGCCTTTAAGTAAACCGAAGAATTATGCTGCTGATTAGGCATTTTATATTTATATTAGTGGCAGCCATTCCGATTATGAGTATGGAACCATATCGCCCAATCAATTATTAATAGTGCCAATTTAATTGTCAGTCGCTATAAATACAAATGTTGAAAGCCCCAAAATGCCGTCACTTGATGGCAATTAGCGATTGCCATAAACAAATTGGCGCCAAGTGGCAGGAGTTGGTCCCCAGTCGCCGTCTTTGCCACCAACTCCTTCCAGGACAGCCTCTATTCCCAAACAAGGGATTCACGTTCGCCCACACAGAAGTACACAGTCCGAGTATGTGACATGCATGACAAGAGCGGCAAGAAAAAAAATAAGTCAAACAGCAGTTTAATTGTTTTTCGGCCAGGACAAGGGATTCCGACGGTCATAAAAAAGAGGCTAAACACCCCATCCACATACGCACTCGCATGTGAAACTCCTTGTGGATGAACAAGTGGGTGGCCGGCTAATAATGCTGGCCATAAATCAGCCAACGATGACCGGCATTAAGTGGATGCGCATGATAAATTAATTGCCCAGGAGCAGGGTTTAGGGACAATCAAAGGGGATTCCATTCGCCCCCTCCCTCGGCTCCGCTCCAGACTTTCCCTGCAACGCGTGGAAATTTGCGAAGACAAATTGGTTTCGGATTTGCTTGCGAATTCAGTTTTGCACAGCTCCAGGCAGCTTCTGCATTTGTCACACCAAGAAAAATATTCAGCATACAAGATTTCCTTCGAGAAACTAGAAAACCCGAATCTTTACTTAATAATAATTAATTGACTATGTTGAGAAATATCTTTAAAAAGGTGCCAAGATCTAGCAAGACCAAAGATATGTTTGGAAGTCAATGTCAAAGACTTGTTTTATTATTTCATGTTAATTTGCTCTTAACCTACACATTGTATAAGACAAATTGACTAGTTAATACATGATGATTGGAATAAATAATATTTAAACGTTATCATTTTGCTTACCAATAATGTTTTTGCCAGTGAAAAATCATTAAATCCGCCTGCTTTGTGGTGCTATTCTTATTCCAGACTGCATGCACGTGGCCTCCGAAGCAGGTGACTATATTTTCAAGAAGCTCCAGCCGATGCACTCGGCCCTGAGCCGGCAGACGGCAATACTCGAACTGGAGGCTGCGGCCGCAGCTGTCGGCGCAGGATTGCCTATCCCAGGGATGGCAGGAGCAGCAGCAGCAGCAGGCGCGGGAGCAGAGGCCGGAGCCGGAGCAGCTGTGCCAGAAGAACAGCCCGAGGTCTGCGGCTTGTATGTGATTGGCGAACCGGACACAATTGTGGAGATTACAATGAAGCACTATGATGCCAACTGCGAGACCGGGGCTCTAATGGCGGTAAGTGCTCGAAAGAGTCATTGAATAATTCTTAACTCTAATGCGCTTTCTGATGCCAGTTTGTTGATGGCTGGGAGCTGAATGGGGAGTACTTTCCGGGCATAAAAGATCACCATCGACCGCTGGAGGAGCGTGTTTACGAGTTCTGCAACAACTACAGGCAGTGGTGGGTTGCGGTGCGCAATATGAAATCAGCGAATTTATATGTACATCCTTTGACCCATTTAAGGCCCCGCCTGGCAAACAAGAAGTTCTTCCGCTCCAGTCAGAATGCCGCTTTGCTGCAATACCGCATCCCCGCACGCGGCTCCTTTGTGGCCAATGTTCGCTTCCACAAAATAACACAACGTGAGTGAAGGACACTTTATTTTTGCACTTTTCAAATGGGTCTCACTTGAATTTAATCCGAGCCTCGAGATAGTGGTAAATGGCTTGTAAATCAAGGAACGTGGTACTTTAAAATATAGAGCGAGTCACTCAAGTTTCAGGTGCCACTTAAGAGCTAAAAGCAAAGAAAATGCCAAGCGGGCTAAGTCGAAGTTCAGATACCCTTGATAAATGGGAAATATTTAATTTCAATTAAGAACAAAGTGAATTACTTGCTGTCCCACTGGTTCTCAATAACCCATGTGTTATATTTTGTATACCCTTATTCCACAGCCTGTAATGTTTTGGTCCAGGACACCGCCGCCATCTACAAGATGACCAACTTCGGCCAGGCCCGGAACTGCACCATTTCGGCGCTCTTTCCCGCTGTCGTCTCCCTGGCCAACTTAAGAATCGGTGGAAAAACTGTCAGGGCCCAGCAGAAGGTCAATTACGATGTGCGTCCTCCTTTATATAAAATTCCCCCTTAATATCTATTAAATTAAATAACCCCTCATCCAGTGTCAGATGCCGAGTGATCGCTTGGAAATCGGAGGTTCTGCCGGCCTGGATTCCATGTCCTTGGAGCTGGCCAGCTCCGTGTGCGGCGCCTCGAGCGAACCCGGACCCGAGCAGGCCATATTCTGTGGTGTGAGCACCGTGCGACTGGTGTCCTCCGGCCGATTCCAGAACCAGGCGGCCATTGTCCTGCGTAAGGCCGAGGAGCAGGACGTGGACATCGCCACGCTCATCTGCGCGCTCTAAGCGGCCAGGGGGTGCAAATCCAAAACCAAAACCAAAATCCCAGTGTGTATATGTATGTAAAAAAAAACCAAATTCAAAGAAAGATAGAACGGCCAGGGAAACACACCGCCCGGACTCCATCGTAGTGCTTAAACCTAAATCTTAACATAATCCAGCTAAAATTCGCAAAAGTATTCGCTACCCGAGAGGCATCTTAGGTAATATCTATAAATGTATATGTATATCAAACATTCTGAGTGTTGACTACAAGAATCGTGTGTGTTTATTGTCCGGTCTCCCCGCTTCCAGTTTTATGGGGGATATATAATCGTACTCGTATGGTATAGCTTTTATGGCGCAATCGGGTTGCGATTACCGCATATGGATGCGTTGATAAGTCTTAACCAATGATTATGGATGCAGTCAGCAGAGCCATCAGGGAGGCCAAACTAAGAGTCCTCAAGCCAGAGGCTCCGCCACCACCATTGTCATCATCGCCGCCAGGATCTTCCTTGTCCAGCTAAAAAGGGTTAAGGAGTTAATTACAGTTTTCATGGCTTGCCGCGGGCAAACTTACATTCTCCTCCAACTTGGCCTGCAGCTCCCGGCAACGAGTGCGCTCCTGGTAATTACTGGTGGCTATCCTGCAGATAGTCTTGCTCAAGCACGTGGCATCACAACCCGTCGCCAGTCGGGTATCCGCCTCGACGAATTTGTAGCGCCAGAATTTGCGCAACAGTGCTGGATTCTCGGCCATATCCTCCAGCAGGCGGTCGATGCCGGCCGGACTTGTGTCCTCGGTGAATTCCTTGGTGAACTGATACTCCAGCTCCCACTTGGGCTGAACATCCGGCGTCAGATTCGCCTCCGTGAGGTTGCACTTGTAGGTGTAGTGATCCAGCACCTGCCAATTACTCTCGCTCAGCTCGTAGATCCGGTAGTTGGGATTTGTGTGCGTGTAAGGGGTCAAGCTGCCGCCGTTCCAGTTAATAACCGTGGCATGTCCCTCATCCGAGTAGTGGAGATTCATCTCGTCCTTGTGCGTGTGGCCGCTGAAGACGCCGGTGATAATGTTGCTAAAGCGGGTCAGCACTCGGTTGTACTCCGTGGCCCATTCGCTCCAGCAGTCGCCATCGCCGGAGGGAATGTGGGTCAGGACGTGGACCGTTTCCCCGGCAGTTTCGGCCGCCAGAAGAGTGTCGTGGAACCACTGCAGCTGGCCCTTGATCAGCGTGGCATTGTAGTAGAGCCACCAGTTGTACAGGTAGCAGTCCATGCTGTTCAAAGCCACTATCCGGTGGCCTTCAATTGGCGTCGTGGTGTAGTATCCTCCTTGCAGGACAGTGGCTTCCGCCTCCGCGGGCAGCCACTTTTTCCACAGGCTCCATACGTGTTGATATAGCCAGTCCACTTTCAAGGAATCGGGCACCTCATCATGACCAAAGCTGTGAATAAATAAATATTCCATTACATTATTGAAACTATCAAATTGGCTTGGTAACGGTAAGCTTATTGGTTTGCTTTTACAGCTCTCCAATTTATACTGCCGGCTACTTGAAAGTTTCAGTGGGTTAGTTTTGATAATGGATATTACCGTTTGGTAGCCCCCATTCGAGTCGTAAATATTCGATATAGGGGGGCTATCATGCCAATGATTGGTTATCGGTGGGGTAGTTTGGGTGGGAAAGTTTGTCGTAAACTTTATCTACGAATACAGAAGTTTGTAAACCATGTTTGCTATGGGAACTCTTTGGGTTTTATATTGGGAAAATTGGGAAGTAATTTAGTTAAGCCAAATTAGTGCAGTAAAATCGTAAAACGTGTGGGTAGTTAGTTCTATATGTGTTTTACAAGCAAGTTCTAATTATGAACTCGTATACTCGTAGAATCTCCAAAATTTCATAAAAAGAAACCCCATAGAAACATTGATAAGAGCAACTACTACTCATAAAGTTGGCAATTATCCGAATATCCGAACTATTTTCCATATTATTAACGGACCCCAAATTACCCTTTTTTGCCACAATAGACCTATGCCCATCTGGCGGATGATTAAGTTAATCATATCTCTCGGGAAGCCTGCAAATTACGTGGAAATTACTCACACATTAGCCGGATGGGGCTCGTGATTGCCCAGGCAAGGGTAGATGGGCGTGCCCGGGAAGTACTCCGCCATCAAATCGTCAATTTCCGTAAGCATATCCAGATTTCCCTGCTTGGTGGTAGACCAGACATTGTGCGGTGGCACATCGCCCGTGTGGTAGATCCACTGGACCTTGTGGTTGTCCCGGATGTGCTCGAAGGCGCTCACGATGGTGGCCCGCGGCGTATCGCAGTCCCTGTAATCGCCCCAGAATCCAGCTGCCCCGGAGGAGTCCGCTCCTGCGGCCAAATCGTCGCGACAGCACATCGGCTCATCGCAAACGGCACTGCTGCCCGCCTTGTACTCGGGATCGTAGTGGATGTCGGTGAGGTGAAGGACCAGGATGTCGTCCGGCGAGCGGGCTGGCAGATTCGAGTTCGACTCGTTGAGGGCATCACCCACGATGGTCATTGTGAGATTGTACTCGTCCTGCTTCACCTGGCAAATGGTGATGGGCAGCATGGAGCAGAAGGATTGCGACTCGGCCACGGTCTCGTTGAAAATGAAATCGAACACCGGCCAGTTAAGATCAAAGAGGCCCGCGCACACCCCGGGTGTGGTTATGGAAAAGTATTGACAGAATCCCACGGTCAATTTCTTGGCCTCCGTCTCCCTCTCTGGACCACTAAGCTCGCCCTGGGTGAAGGTGCGCACAATAACGTTCACAGTGGAGCGGCACAAGGTGCAGACGAAGAACTGATCGGCGGCACTCAGGTCTACCAGGGACTCCGTGAAAATAGCCTTCTTGCTGTGGCTGCTCCGCAGATCCCGTCCCAGCTCCTTCAAGCGCTCCGACTCGATGCCAGTGCGGTGGTACTTCAGGTACTCCCGACTTATCTCCTCGGCCATGCTGGCTGCAAGCAAAAAGCGATCATTGTCGTCACTTGTCCACACTTGAGGCTGTCAGTTGGCCAAACGATTATCTTCTCACAAAGGCAAACAAACATATATTGGTTTTAATTTAAGATTAAACTAAATAATCTCCCTACCAACCCAAAAATTGTTGGTTCTTTCACCTACAGCCCATACAGTTGGCTTCAAGTATGAGATTACTCGGTGAACACTCGGCAGTTTTTTAACTAACTACACTTTCACATTCTTTTTTAACTCTTTATCTTCTTCAAGGTATTCTTAAACTTGTGTTTTCACTTGTTGGGTATCAAATCTATAAGATTGTTGCAGCATTCTTCTAATTTGACACCTTGACCCACCTGAAACCGCCGAGGTCTGACGCTCCTTTTGGGTGAGACCTTCGGGAACATTGGGCAGGCTGAGGCCACTGCCACCAATGAATAGGAGAACGGCTCCCAGAAAAGCTGTGCTCCAGATCAACTTCATGGCGAAACTGTGGCCAGGACCGATAAAGAACCCCTATTTATAGGCTATAGCTTTTAGCTTATACAGAATTGCTATCTGTGTTTGTGGCCGCTTATCTGATGTGAAGATATGGCCGTAACGCAAAGCAAGAGGTCATCAGGCCATGCCAAAATTAGTTAACAGATTTCTGTAGCAGCCAATAAGCAATAATCCACTTAAAATAATCCACTTAGTTACAGAAATTCCTAATTGTTTAAGTTTATGTTTATAGTCCAAAAAGACACTATTTTCCTATTAGGATCGATCGATTTTGGCATCCTAAGTATTCCACTTCTGAATCACGATTTTCTACTTCTGACTGCATCATAAATTATTATTTTCTAAAAATTTAACACGTGCTGTACTTGGAAATGTTGCAAATTATCACCAATGTGGGCATTGCCAGGGCCATAAGGAAAACAGCATTTGCCCCAATCGATTAATAGCCACTAATCGGCGATAAAGTAATCGCCCGTAAAACAAAGTCCCCCGAAAAAAATAAACCAAGATTAGAACTGATAAGGATAAGCGCATTCTATAGTTAACATTGCGTGTGGTCGTTTCCTAATGAACGGAATGATTAATTATTTATTTTTAATCAATGAAAATCGCTCAAACAAATAGATTGGCCAACCCCGATATTACAATATTGTTTATATTCTTATTTACAACTGCTGCAGGAGCTGGCGGCGGCTGGTTCTGTTTGATTGATTTGGCAAACTTCTGGTAGTTTTGCTCTTTCCACAGAACGGTGGCCTCTATTTTCTCCAGAGGCTGCTGTGTGATCTTTTCCAAGGACGACGACGTTGTGGGAAGCAGCTTATCGACCACAAATATCTTGAATTTCTCCAGCTCTGCTCGGTCGGAAATATGGTCCACAAAATCGTCCAAAAACCCCTTCATAGTCCTAATTGACGGATAATATCTGAACAAAATGGTCCACGCTTTAGAAACAATTAAAAATAAAGTGATCATATCGCTTACAAATCGTAGATACGACGTGTGTTGTTCATGAAGTACGCCTTGGTGATGGGATAGCCCACCTTGCTCGATCCCACAGCAGAAAAGACCTGTCGTATATCCTGCTTGCGAATGGCATCCTGATTAAAAGCTCTGTGTATGTAGCGCCCCAATATGTCAGAGTCCCGCGAGCAGGCCAAGGAAGACATCATTGTGGCCCGCTCGGCGCCCACATTTGACATTCGGTACCTCTGCCACAAGAACTCCCAATCCTCTTTATTTCCATGCCTGATGCTGACGCAGTACGCGACTCCGCGAATATTGAGTGGTATCGGATTCTGCTTGTCCGGATCCGTCACAGCCCTCCAACTGCGGAAGTAGGCTTGGGCCTGGGGAACGCAGTCCAATAACTCATTTCTGCACGCCCAGCCGCCCACCATGCTCTTCAGAAGTATCTGATCTCGGCTAATAGAGTCGAATGTGTCGTTGATGCCGTTCAAGTGCTTGTAAATCGGTGTAATCAAGTTTCCTATGAACCGCTGTTCAAACAAGACATCCGTGAATAGTATATCAAATTAACTCTTTAATTTGAACCCACCTTAAAGTCGCCGGTCGCAGGTGTGTACCGAATAATCGCTCTCAGGTTGGCTAGTTTGGCAAACGCTGTTTTCCAAGGAAGAAGCGCGGTTTCAAACTTCAGATAATTGATCAACTGCAAGGCCGTCTCGTAGTTTTGGTACCCTGACCAGGCCAAAGACATGACATCATCGATTAGCTGGGCCCGATTTAGGATGTGGATTCGACCAAAGTCTTTGCTGTTCAAGGTATTAATCAGCAGTTTCCAATTGGTGGCATCGTAGTTGATCTTGTAGGGCGCACTAATTTGGATATTGAAGATCACCCACTGATCTGATCCGGGCAGCTTGTCTATAGTTTTTGGCACGCTTTCACCGCTTTTGGTACACTCCAACCAGGTCTTAGGAGCGGTGCTATTGAAGTCCTGCTCCTGCTGACTCGTGTAACTCAATGGCACCCACCAGCATTTTTTGCGCAGAGTTTCGGGGTATTGGGTGTTTCTTAAGAAGCGTTCCTGGATGATCTCTGCAGTTTTATCGGGATAATTTCGGCTCACATTGATCACAGGGTAGCTGCAGTAACACGTTAGACTCATTAAATTTTCTGTTTACCCAAAACTCACCCCGTTTGGAGGGTCCACGAGTCCATAATCTCTTTGACTTCATAATTGCTGGGCAAGGACCCGATATGGTGGGCAGCCTTCGACAAGGACTCCCACAAGTCATCCTGCTTGGCGTTCTTGTATGCGTATAACTCGAGGTAGGATTTAAGACCAGCGCGGAAGGAGGTCTCGCCCAGGAACAAATGCATCATGCGAATTATGGCGGAACCCTTCTTGTAAGAAATCGCGTCAAAGCTAGCGTCTATATCTGCGACCTGTCGAATGGGTCTCCAAACAGGATGACTATGCTCCAATGAGTCTAGCTGGAAGGTTGTCTGTAGATCGACAAGAGATCTCTCATCCATGGTCTTCCAAGCGGGATAGATTTTGTCCACTCCCAGCTTGGCGATGTAGGTGGCGAATCCCTCGTTGAGCCACAGGTCGGTCCACCATTCCATTGTCACCAAATTGCCGAACCATTGGTGGGCCAGCTCGTGGGCTATGGTGCTTGCTACACTCTCCGCGGCCGCTAGTGAAGTGTGGTTTTTGGAATAGAGTAGCGCCGTTTCTCTGTACGTCACCAGGCCCCAGTTTTCCATGGCGCCCGAGGCAAAGTCCGGTATGGCGATCTGGTCTAGTTTCGGCAGCGGGTACTTGATCCCAAAGAACTCCTCAAAATGACGCAACACTTGCGGTCCAAATTCGGCCGCAAAATCGCACTGATCGATGGCATCGGGTCTGGCCCAAGTGCGAAAACGCACTCCGTTCTCCACGGTCGAAGGCTTGTATGAGAAGTCGTTGATGGAGTAAGCCACCAGATAGGTGGACATTGGCACGGTCTCGCGGAACTCACTCCAAACATAATCAGGTAGTGATTCGCTAAAAGAAAACATTATTTTATCTTACTCGTACAATCAAAATAAAGCGGATTACGTACTGCGGTTTGGTTTCCTTTAAGGGCATATTGCTGAGGGCCGTGTAATTCTTGTGGTGACCCAATGTGATGGCGAAAGTCGCCTTATAGGCCGGCTCATCGAAGCAGGGAAACGCACGACGCGCGTAGTGTGGCTCAAATTGTGTAGCAGAAATCCACCTAAAAACGAGTTAACTGGATTGACTTCCGTGACAAATTAAATTAAATAAACTATGCCGTACCTTGTCTTATTCGCCACTGAATCCTTGTAGGAACTGATGTAGTAACCATTCAACGTACTCTTCAAAGAGCCGGAAAATGGCACACTCAGCTCATAAATAGTCCCTGCTTGAAAACCATTAATATTCGTAGTTATAAACATCAAGTAGTCGAATTGAGGTTCCTCGTCTACAAAATTGGGCTGCAGATCGCCAGAAAGTTGCCGCAGAGTGACATTCGCCCTATCAATACTCAAACCGTGGGAGTGCAGCGTTATGTTGTCTGTGGTTTGCAGAACCTCAATCGTTATTTTCACTGTACCGGAGAATTTTTGATCCTCGGGACCTTCTAGATTTGTTAAAATGTGCAGATCATATTTCTGGGGCCGCACAGCAGTGGGCAGGCGATCGGAAGAATACGGACTCCTAATTATCGACGATGAAGAGCTCACACCAAGCGCCACACAAAAAACAAAGAACCACTTCATTGTGCGTTCTTTAGGCGATTAAGGGAAAACTAAAGCCGCAACCATATCGAAATACTGCAAATAATTTCATTTAGTATTTCAAATTTGTTACAGCGCCACCATATCCATGCCAAGTTAATACAAATCACTCGATTATTATTCGAAGTTATATAAACATTATAGAAATGGTGTGTGTGTTACCCCAATTATTATCCTGTAAGTTGGATCAAACGATTATTATTCGGTACTTGTCAAAGAATTCTAGAAATAGTGTATGTTTCCCCAGCAATTAGCAATATTCCTGTAAGCTTGAATCGATAAATTTATCAAATATTTAACAGATTTAATTTAACGTAAGGTTTACTACGTTTTTTATACATTTATTAAGTATTTTATTGCCTTTGATAGTTGCCTGCCAGCACTGCTCTATACAAATCAAAGAAGCATTTGCATGGAGTGAGCAAACGACCCGTAGTTCCGCTCCTTCCATTGCACATTGGTCAGCATTATCTCCAAACTCTGCCGCACGGTTTGGTCGAGACCAGCAAGTGACTCCCGGGACTTGGCAACGAAGCTCTTGAACTCCTCCAGATCCTTGCGGTCAATCACCTGCTCAGAAAGCGGCTGCAAAAGTCGCCCCATGGACTTAACCAGAGGATGATAACTAAGGAGAAAATTTCGCAATTAAAATGATCGGGTAATTATTCGGCCAAAAGAACTCACAACTTGAAGAGGAAGGCAATGTTGTCCATGAAATACCGCTTGGCCAGCAGGAAGCCCACGTCGCTGGAGGCCACTGCCTGGAAGCCCAGCGCCGAGTCCTGCTTCCGGATGGCCTCCTTGGGATCGAAGCTAAGCTCCAAATAGCGCTGGAGGAGCCAAACCGTTCGGGTGCAGCCCAAGGAACTCAAAATAGTGCGCTTCTCAGAGGCCACGTTCGAGTTTTGGTATCGCGTCCACAGGAACTCCCAGTCATCGTCACTACCATGCCGCACAGTGGTGCAGAACACCGTCCTGCGCAGATTCGTTGGTATCGGATTCTTCTCGTCGGGATTGCTCTCCGCCCGCCAGCTACGGAAGTATTCCTGGGCTTTGGGAACACAGTCCAAGACCTCGTACTGACAGGCCCAGTTCGCCACCATCGTTTTCAAAAGGATCTGGTCCTCCTGTTGGATTGAACTGAAGGTGTCGTTGATGCCGTTCAGATGCTCGTAGATCGGGGTGATTAGTTTGTTCATATAACGCTGTGCGACAGAATAATATCATTTTAAAGTGTGGCCTAGAATTCAAAAGCGAACCCACCTTGAACAAGGCAAAGTTTGGTGTCTGTCGCACAATGCGACCCACCAGTTTCAGGTTATCGAAGGCCGCCTTCCAGGGCAGGAACTCGCGCTCTCGCTTCAGGTAATCGATCAGTCGCAGGGCCGTCTCATAGTCCTGATCCCCTGTCCAGGCGAAGTACAGGATGTCATCCACCAACTGGGCGCGATTCAAAACATGGATGCGCTCAAAGTCTCCCCTGTTCAGGGTTTCGATAAGCAGCTTCCAGTTACGAGCATCGTAGTTGACCTTGTAGAGCGTGGACAGCTGCGTGTTGAAGATCACCCACTGATCCGCTCCGGGCAGGTCCTGGATCGTCTTGGTCAGACTCTCGCTGTTCTGGCCGCACTCCATCCAGGCCTTGGGCATCGTATTATTAAAGTCCTGCTCCGCCTGGTTGGTGTAGCTCAAGGGTAACCACCAGCATCCCTTGCGTTGCGTGTGGGAAATCTCTGAATTCAGCAGAAAGCGCTCCTGGCTGAGCTTGGCCGTTTTTCCAGTGCTATCCCGGACAACATTGACCACAGGATAGCTGAAAAAATATGAATTATTAATCAGTATAATCAAAAATGGTTGCCTCCTTGAACCCACCCAGTCTGAAGAGTCCATGAGTCCATGATGCTCTTAATAGTGTAGTCCTTGGGTAGGGCTCCATTTTTGTGGGCTGCCTGAGTGAGAGAATCCCAGAGATTATCCTGCTCGGCGTTCTTGTAGGCAAAGGTTTGAAGGTACTCCTTCAAACCAGAACGGAAGGACTCCTCGCCGAGGAACAGGTGCATCATGCGCAGCACAGAGGCGCCCTTCTCGTATGAGATCTCATCGAAGCTCTCGGAAATCTCAAAGACCCTTTGAATGGGTCGGGAGATCGGATGGCTACTCTCCAGTGCATCCCGACGGAACGTCGTCAGCAAATCGTTGAGAGCATCCCGCTGCTTGGACCGCCACTCCGGATGAACCCGCTCCACCCCCAAAGTGGCCACATAGGTGGCGAAGCCCTCGTTGAGCCACAGGTCGGTCCACCATTTCATGGTCACCAGGTTGCCGAACCACTGGTGGGCCAGCTCGTGGGCCACCACATTCGCCAGCTGCTGTTGATCCGCCAGCGAGGAGTGACCCGCGGAGTACAGAAGAGCGATCTCCCGGTACGTTACCAGGCCCCAGTTCTCCATGGCGCCGGCCCCGAAGTCCGGCACGGCCACCTGGTCGATCTTTGGCAGCGGGAACTTGATGCCGAAGAGCTCCTCGTAGTACTGCAACACTTTGGGTCCAAACTCAGCCGCAAAGTCGCACTGATTCAGGGCATTTGGACGGGCCCAAGTGCGGAAAAGGGCTCCATTCGGCAGCGTTGAAGGTTTGTGGACAAAATCGTTGACGGAATACGCCACCAAATAAGTGGACATGGGCACAGACTCTTCGAATTCGGTCCACACGTAATCCGGAAGAGATTCGCTAAATATAAAGTTAGCTTAAGATATGCAAAAGTGTGGATCTCAAGAAAAAAACATACTGCGGCCTGGTTTCCTTCACGGGCATATTGCTGAGTCCCGTGTACTTCTTGTTGTATCCCAAAGTGATCACGAAGGGCGCCTTGAATCCTGGTTCATCGAAGCACGGAAAAGCTAGGCGAGCGGAGGCCGGCTCAAACTGCGTTATGGAGATCCATCTGCAAAAGGAAGTTGGTTATTTAAAATCAATCCAGATTTCAATATGAAACCCACCTTGTTGTATTTTCCGAGGGATTCTTGTAGGAACTCCTGTAGTAGCCCTCCAAGTCCCGGTTCAATTCAGCCTCAAAACTCACAGTCAGTTCATAAACATTGCCGGCCTCCAACTCGTGGCACACATTGAAAATATAAAAGTCATGGCTGGGATTCACTTCCGTGGAGGTGATGCAGTTGGGACTCTGCTCTCCATTAACCTGTGCAAAGGTGATCTTGGACTCATCAAGGGTCAAGCTCTTGGAGTGCAGCGTTATGTTCTTTGTGTTCTGCAAGGCCTCTATACGGATTTTAGCGATTCCCGAAAATTTCAAGTCATCGGGATTTTCCAAATGCGTCAGAATGCGCAGATCATACTTTTGCGGTCGCAAAGCCGTCGGAAGGCGGTAATAATCGTAGGTGGAATTAATCGTGGCTTGGGCCAGTGCAAGCGCCGTCGCCACAAACAAAAATAGCCAATTCATGTTCTCCTCTATGGAAAAATAAACACAAATAATTGTATTGTGGATCCGGCATGTGCTTAGATACTTCGCAAAACACTTGTGTTGCAGTCCCAATTGTACTTAGCGAGAGAAAGCTATCTATTCTCTATAAATTTTTGAAAAAACCAAGAAAAGGGCTACCTATTCTTGAATGAAACAAGTTCTTTTTCAGATTAACATAACTAAAAATGCGGGTGCGGTCAGTGAACCCAGCGAACCATTAGCATACAAATATGAAACGCTGTTAACAAATTTGGGTTAAGCAAACAAAAAACAAAATTCAATGAATTCATTTAATGAGAGCCCAAACTAAAGTTGGTTTGGCAAAAAATACAAAATCTAGGCTTATCATAGCCATTCTAATCGAAAACCAACATCTGCTGATCCCTTGAACTCCAAAATTCCCAGCTTTAATGGCATCAAAACTACTTGTTTAGCATTCTTAAATAAAACTTGATACTTTAAAAGGCACTAAATTTAAATTACCGACAGATAATGCCTGCTTCGTTGGAACTTCCTAATTAAAAAAGGTAAAGCTTAGAATCAGGTATGAGTGCGAGTTTCCACAGCAGTTAAAACTTGTTTTTTGTTTGATGTACTTGTATCACTTTAAAGTTTAAACCTTTTTGTGTTGAGGTTGCATTTCGGACGTGTTTTATGTGCGTTTCAAACAATTTTTTTTTGGCTTAGCAGTCTGACTTTAATTGCATACACATATATATATATACCTTACCACTGAAACGTAAATTATAGCACTAAACGAACCACTGAACCGCACGCAACAGAGGACGACGATCGAGTGCGGCCGGTTCGACGATCGCAGTGAATTTAAACGATTTTAGCCGATGCTTTCGGAGCGACAGATCAAGAGAGACTAACGCCCAGACTAAAAAGGCTAGCACTCCGGAGATGGCCGCAGAGAACCTTTATCTCCGGCTCAAACAGTTCGCACGTGCCTGACCCACTCAATAGAATACCAACAAATAGGGGCCCACCCGGCGTATACGCAGTTTTGCATGACGCTACATCCATCAATCCGATTAAAATAATTACAAAGGTTAGGTACGGGTAAATTATTTAATAGATCAATACTACAGCACGTAGACGTAAATAATCAATTTAAATGTGTAAGACTCAATCAAAACAAGTTCGTAAATAATTTTATAATTATGAATCATGACTTTCTACAGGTCTAAAGGAACTGAAAATATTTATATATTGTATAAAATAGATTACCCAAATCAAGATGAAATATTAGTTAAAAGTCAGGGCGATTCTCGAATAATACTATAGAATTAAATAGTTTATTTAGGGGACTTTAAATATTCATAATATTCCTGCTAAAAACAAGAGATTTTTCTTAATCGAGAGCTGATGAGAGTTCAAAGTGGGCTATTCTAGAGGAGCTGCTGGATGGACCGGGACATCTGGTGGTAGTTCCGCTCCTTCCACTGCACGTTGGTGAGCATTATCTCCAGAGTTTGCTGGATGGCCTGTTCCAGACCCTTGAGCGATGGCCGCGAGTTGTTCACAAAGTCACGGAACTCATTGAAGTCGCTTTCGGTGATGACCTGCTCCGAGAGCGGTGACAACAGACGTGACATGTCCTTGGTGAGGGGATGGTAGCTAAAAAGGAAATGATTTTCCAATTTTAAGATGCTTTTGATATGTATAGCTAGGTTTGTGGCACTCACAACTTGTAGATAAACTCCACATTGTCCATGAAATACTTCTTGGCCAGCAGGAAGCCCACCTCGTTGAAGGCCACCGCCTGGAAGGCCCACATCGAGTCCTGCTTGCGAATGGCCTCCTTGGGGTCGAAGGTCATCTCCAGATAGCGCTGCAACAGCCACACCTCCCGGGAGCAGCCCAAGGCCGTCAGAATGGTTCGCTTCTCGGCGGCCACATTGGACTTCTTGTACCGCATCCACAGGAACTCCCAGTCCGCGTCGTTTCCGTGCTTGATCGATGTGCAGTAGACGGTGCTGCGCACGTTGATCGGCACCGGGTTCTTCTCGTCGGGATTGGGCTCTGCCTTCCAGCTGCGATAATAGTTCATTGCCTGGGGCACACAATCGTCCACCTGGTACTGGCAGGCCCAGTTCACCACCATTGTCTTGAGCAGAACCTGATCCTGCTGCTGGATCGAGCTAAAGGTGTCATTGATGCCGTTCAGGTGCTCGTAGATCGGGCTGATCAACTTTTTCATGTAGCGCTGAAGAGTGTGAAATGCGAATAAATTTGCGAGTGAAATTATTCAGAATTATTCAGACAAATTACTATAATATGCTCACAGTGTACAATTATTACACATCAAAATGAATGAGTTTCACTTTTAAATAATAAAATGCCTCAGCCATGCTCCAATAATCAACAGAAAAACAATACAAGATTGGTAAGCAATTTCTAGGTTATTTGTTTTAACATTAATTCTTCATGATCTCTTAATTCTATGTATCCCTCAGACTTACGACAAAGAAGAACTATTCGTTGTGCAACCGTTTTGTGTTGGATGGGTTGTGCGAGTGAGAGCAATTTTGAAAGTTTCGTTTCGAAATATAAATGACATTGTTGAAATGATCCTCTAGCTTTGCCTTTGCGGCCAAGTACCTACCTTGAAGAACTCGAAATCGGGCGTCTGACGGACAATTCGACCCACGCGCTTCAGATTCTCGAAGGCCGACTTCCAGGGCAGATACTCCCGCTCCCGCTGCAGATACTCGATCAGTCGCATAGCGATCTCGTAGTCCTGCTCTCCGGTCCAGGCCAGGTACAGGGCATCGTCGATCAGTTGCGCCCGGTTGATCACGTGGATGCGCTCAAAGTCGCCGTTGGTCAGGGTCTCAATGAGCAGCTTCCAGTTGTGGGCATCGTAGTTGACCTTGTAGAGCGTGGACAGCTGCGTGTTGAAGATCACCCACTGATCCGCTCCGGGTAGGTCCTGGATCGTCTTGGGCAGACTGTTGCCGTTCTGGCCGCACTCCATCCAGGCCTTGGGCGCCGTGTTGTTGAAATCCTGCTCCCCCTGGGTGGTGTAGCTCAAAGGTACCCACCAGCATCCACCGCGATTGGCCCGGGATATCTGCGTGTTCAGGAGGTACCGCTCCTGGCTCAGCTTGGCGGTCTTTGCGGAGTAGTCTCGAGTCACATTGATCACGGGATAGCTGTGGTTTTTTAATGATTGTTATTTAAATACAAAAACTAATGAAAAAATGTCTCCCCAACGCGATCTCAGCAACCCCACCTAACATAATTATCTGTTGAATTCCCGCCTTATGTTCTTTAAAAGGGTCTTTTGATTTAAATCTGAAACTTACCCAGTTTGCAGGGTCCACGAGTCCATGATGATCTTGATGTCGTAGCTCTTGGGCAGGGCCCGGTACTTATGGGCAGCCTGGGTGAGGGACGCCCACAGGTTGTCCTGCTCGGCATTCTTGTAGGAGAACATCTGCAGGTAAGACTGCAGGCCGGCGCGGAAGGACTCCTCGCCGAGGAACAGGTGCATCATGCGCAGCACGGTGGAGCCCTTCTGGTAGGAGATCTGGTCGAAGCTCTCCGAGATCTCCGATACCATTTGGATGGGCCGCGAGATCGGGTGACTGCTCTCGAGGGCGTCGCGCCGGAAGATGGTCAGCAGGTTCGACAGCGACTCCTGCTGCATGGCCCGCCACTCGGGATTGATGTTCTCCACGCCCAGGCTGGCCACATAGGTGGCGAAGCCCTCGTTGAGCCACAGGTCGGTCCACCACTTCATGGTCACCAGGTTGCCGAACCACTGGTGGGCCAGCTCGTGGGCCACCACGCTGGCCACCCGCTGCTTGTCCGACAGCGAGGAGTGGGCCGCCGAGTAGAGCAGGGCTATCTCGCGGTAGGTCACCAGGCCCCAGTTCTCCATGGCCCCGGCACTGAAGTCGGGCACGGCGATCTGGTCGATCTTCGGCAGCGGAAACTTGATGCCGAAGAACTCCTCGTAGTACTGCAGCACCTTGGGCCCGAACTCGGCGGCGTAGTCGCACTGGTCGATGGCATTGGGACGGGCCCAGGTGCGGAAGAGGGCGCTATTGGGCAGCGTCGAGGGCTTGTGCGAGAAGTCGTTGACAGAGTAGGCCACCAGGTAGGTGGACATGGGCACCGACTCCTCGAATTCGCACCAAATGTAGTCGGTCAGGGATTCGCTGCAGGTGATCAATTAAAAATTGGGTTGCTACAACAATCATCTTTAACAATGTTAACTAAAGAATTTTTGTAAAAATGATATCTGGTGAGTATCATAATGATTTCTTGTATGTCTGATCATTTTTAGGACCTCTTGGAACCAAAATATTTCTGGCATTCAAATAGATTTAAATGTAAATAGAGCTGATATAGAGTAGGGCCTTGTATAGTATGCTTAGAATTACCTCTATCAGATGCGTGTTCCCTATATTTTAGACTCTGTATTACTCACTGTGGCTTGGTCTCCTTCACGGGCATATTGCTGAGTCCCGTGTACTTCTTGTGGTATCCCAAGGTGACCACGAAGGGGGCCTTGAAGTCCGGCTCATCGAAGCAGGGAAAAGCCAGGCGGGCCGAAGCGGGCTCGAATTGGGTCACCGAGATCCATCTGCAAGAACAGCCGGAGCTTAATATGGCTATCTAAAAACTTAAACCCACTCCTAAACCTTGTCACATTGGCCACCGGATCCTTGTAGGAGCTGCGGTAGTATCCCTCCAATTGGCGATTCAGATCGGCGGCGAAGGGCAGGCTTAGCTCGTAGGTATTGCCTGCCTGAAGTTCCTGGCAGGTGTGCAGGATGTAGAAGTCGTGGATGGGATTCACCTCCGTGGAGCTGACACAGTTGTCCTTTTTCTCGCCGCTGATTTGGCGCAGCGTGATGCGGGACTCGTCGATGGTGAGATTCTTCGAGTGGAGCGTTATGTTCTTCGTGTTCTGCAGGGCCTCGATGATGATTTTCACATTGCCGGCGAACTTGAGATCCTCCGGTTTCTCCAGATTGGTCAGGATGCGCAAGTGGTACTTCAGGGGCCGCAGAGCCGTCGGCAGGCGGTAGTAAGTGTAGCTATAGCTGCCATCGCTGATGTTGCCGGAGTCGGAGTCGGAATCGGTGTCGGTGTCGGAGACGGTGTCGGTGCCCTCGGCAGCCAAACCCAATCCCAGGGCCACCACGAACAGCAGAAGCCACTTCATGCTCGACTCTGTGGAGGAGGAGGAGAAGGGGCAGGGCTTGTAATGGGCGGAGTGTTCAACCGGAGCGAGCTGTTGCAATTAAATAAATCACTTTGGCAAAACGTGTACAGTGCTCACAGGCTAACGGAGTGGCAATCGAAATTATTCCGCGCATTTGTGGCATTTTGGAAACCCTTCCAAAGGGTTGTCACAACAAGCTATACTAGTTTTATGTATTTAAGTTTAAATGAACTAAGCTGTTCCGCATGTCTTCAAATAAATAAGAAACTTGTAGAAACTTAGTTTGTTTAATATAAATGACAACATTACACATGAAAGTTATAAAACGGCAACCTTAGCAGCTGTCTGGAAGCTTATGCGGTATTTAATCGGATTATGATCAGATGTTAAAGATGAAGCCGCCAAATTTGAAAAATAAATTATCTCTGAACCTTTGGTTTCTAGTATGGGAAATAAAGAGAGTCATATAAACTTGTTTATTAACTACAGAAATGTCTTGAAAATACTCTTTTGATTTCAATTAAAGAAAGCCGTTTTTGTTAATCAATAGTTACTGTATAATTATACCCCCAATCTTGGTGAAGTGTTTGCTTTTTGCTGATTTATTTTAAATTAATGCAAATGGATTTTTGTTTATTATGTTTTCGCTGCAATGTTTGTTTTTTGGGCTCGTTATGCCTCGCACGTATTAAGGTCTGGGCCAATGAAACCTGATTGAGACTCTCCTCACATTATAAGCATAATGCGCTGCCTACCTGATTTATATAAAAAATAATCCCCTTTGCTGGATGGAGAGAGGGAACAGTCAAAAAAATACCTATTCCACATTTTTAACACACATCGGATGTATGTACCTGTATTTCCTTTACACAAGCTTGGCATTCGACTGATAGTTCAAATTAAATATCAAGCCTTAGATTTTTTTAATACAAACTCCCGTGGAATTCTGAAATTTTATGGCTCCTAGTTTGTATTAAATGTCACACACTTGACGATATTTTCAATGGAATAAAATTCGCAGTAACATTTAACTATAAATGCGTTGTGCAGAAAGTAATCTAACTTTTAGTGGCATTACTTCCTCCCATGTTTAGTAGATGTGCTATTTATTTAAGCTACATAAACACACTACGATTCCTTAAAGTTTATCCTTTATATTTGGTGAAAAAACTCAATTTAAATTCTGGTTGTGTATTGCATAAAAAAGCTAACAAAAAGGGCTGCCCTTGCACCAACTTTTACACCAAGTTCGCTGCAGAATGCAAGCATTTGTATATACCGGACAAACCAGATTGCAGCAGCCATCTAGTTTATTTTTATTTTTGTCGGTCTGCCTGCTTCTTTTAATTATTCAATTTTTTTCAACGCTTTAATCGGGAGTGGCCATTGAACTTGAATGATTTGCATATTCATAACCCAATCAATGCGCGCAAATGGAAAGGTGAAATTGTATATGTAAGAGTTTGATTTTTTGGTTTATGGCTTTGAACCGGGAAGGCAAGATTGGTAATGACAGAACTTTAAGGCAAAACCCAGTCACGTGACTTTAACCTGCCATTTAAACCCCTCAAAGCTAACTATTTAACACTCGAGCCAATTTCCGCTAATTGATTTGCACGCCTATCAAGGTCCAGATTGCCTTTCAGAAATGTTTATTACTGGGCGTGTGCCCTGCACTTAATATTATTTACACGCTTCCCGAGGGAAGAACCTGGCCGCTGTAATTATGTAAAACACTTCGCCAAAGTGTGAGCATGTACTTGTTTTTGCCCCCCTTTCGTATTTCAGGTTTATCGTTTGGCAAATTTGTTCTTTTGTAAGCACCACTTGAAGCTACCACTTGACACAAAAATTGGACAAAGAACACCAACCGCTGGGGGCACAATTCACAATTCACAGGACGAGGTGGAGGACGAGGACCGAGTGCGACCTGTTCGACGGTCGACGCGAATCTAAAGTTTTCTGAGCACGCCGCTTTATCTTATAGCTCTGCGGCCCAGCTCGCACTCGCATTACATAGTGTATCCCGCAGATACAAAAGCCCACAGAGAGACCAGCTTGGGGCACTGAAACGTCGACGTCGGCGCAGAGAATCTTTATCATAGAAAATATATAACACATACATACGTATGTACGCACGCCGGGGGGCCTGCAATGAAATAATGGCAGGGCTTACCCGGCGTATGCGCAATTTTGATTCACATGCTCGCACAAGAGATGTCACTACGTGTTTTTGACCTTAATTGCGCTGATTAACCCATTTCTTTTTATTTCGTATGCCAGCAACACTTGAGGCCCCTCCATCCGCGACCTCGACCCGCGGCCCAAGAGTTCACCAGCCACCCGCTTCCTTTGCTTGTGTTTTCCATTTTCCTGGGACCCTTGTTTCTAGGTAAGGCCCCCGCGGCGGTGGCTCCGCAGATAAGAGGACACACGGACGCCCCCCCAAGGTGGCAAAGGCTGGAGGAGAAAAAGAAGAACGCAGCCAAAACAAACCAAGTGTGGCAGTGGCACTGCGGCGTTAACTTGGCACACAACTCTCGTAAATATTTTCGTGGCAAGGGCCCCTTCAGTTGGCTAATTGCCACAAGCGGCGCCCTGCTCGCTTATCTCTGGGGGCTCGCATTACGCGCCGATAGTTGGGGGCCCTTCACCCTTTAACACTTTCCCAGGCGCAGTCAGGAATTGGGACAAATGAACGCCCCAAACCATGTGTTTGCATAACAAGCAAACCTTTCCAAAACATTAAATCCATGCATTTGGCATAAATAAGAGTCATTTGGGATGCTTTTATTCATATTAATTGCTGGGATCGCATTTTTAATTGACTAATATGTAAAAAAAAACCTGATCACATTGACGAAACTATAGTTCTTAATTAAATAAAATGCATAAATCGTTTTACAGAAATAAAATCTCCACATTCAGGGTGAATAAGTGTCATTCGGAAGCCTTGATTTATATAAATTTCTGGGATTTCACCTTTAACCATCTTTGGTTTTAACTCTTATAAAACAGATACCCAGATCGAAGAACCCTTGGTTTTTAATTTAAATAAAATGACTTAATTCATTTTTACAAAAAAAAAACAAATTGTGTGGATTTATTAAGCCATATACTTGCAAAATAAGGATCTTAAATGTAGGCATTAAACGAAAAGAAGTGTCTATGGAAACCAAAAGACCAGCACACTGGAGACCCGATATTTAGAGCAGTTAAGTAAAATACGGTGTTACTTCGAAAAACGAAAAAAAATTAAACAAAATTTAAGAAGCGGATTAAGTGCGAGCACAAGAAAACGGTGATTAGACAGATAGGAGTTTCATAGCCCATACAAATAAAAAAAATCAGAATATAAAATATAAAAAATAAATACAATTTTCAGAAAATTGTAAAAAAAAAAAAAGAAAAAAACTATTAAAGAAGAACGCGTAAAATATGAGCATAAAAACCATTAAAATAAATCAGAATATAAAATATAAATAAAAAAAATGTTCAGAAAAAAAAAATTAAATTAAATGTTCTTGCTGGGATTTGAACCCTGCCTGCTCGAGAGCTCGGTTGTGATTGAGGTCGGTGCTCTACACACTGGGCCACGGGGCAAGCAGCGCCCCCTGGAGGTCGTTCTGTGACAGAGCCAAGTCTGTCATACTCACCCCGTGGCGACCTCTGGCGACGAACACCGCCAATGGCCCGCAAATGATGACACTTTTGCGCGCCAAATTCAAACGAATAATTCGTTTGAAAACGAAAATTCTCCCGAGTTACCGCCCGAGGCATTTTCTCTTCGCGGAAAAAATGAAAAACCCAAGTGATTTCAGTTATCTTTTCGTGTATTAGGTATATTAAAAATTGACGGTCTTTGTTCAATAATATTGCCTTTTTTGATGCAAAAATAAGCTTTGCTTAAATAATAATCGTTACATAGTAAAAATAATCAATTGTTTGCTGCGTTTGCCCTTGAGCATGTGTTATGTGTTATTCCTCGAGTGTGTGTGTGTGTGTTTGTTTCTCGTAAAATTAATCAAATAATAAGCGTAAATTGTACCTAGCAGAAGTTTTCAACTTTCAACTCTTACGTGTTAATGCTTAAACATTTAAATGGTTTGATGAACTTGTGGGTGTTGTATGTTTTTAGCCATTTTTGTGCTTAACGTCTAGAAATGATTTTGTTCGATGATCGGGTCTTAAATTTTAAATGACAGTGTTCCGTTTTCCACATCGTTTGTTTACATTATAATGCACATTTTTTCCGTCTTGCTCGAATTGTTGTTACGTTAAAATTTGAACTAAAGTGCTAAAATTGAACTAAAGCCGAATCCATTGATAACCAATAATAATAATAATCATAATAACTAAATAAAAGCGTAAATTCAAATCGAAATTCGGAGTCTGAACAAATGAGAGAGTCTGAATAGTGTGTGTGTGTGTGTGTGTGTGGCGGCGAGAGCTTAGTTGCTACGACGTATTAACAAATGAAAATCAACAAAAACCAACTGAAAGCGTGAAATAAATACCCTTCAACCTCTATCTACCCCGTCGTCTATGTACAATTCGAACACGATGCAGCATTCCCCGAATTACAGCATCAAACGGGAGCGCGACTTCTTGAGCCGCCCGGTGGCGCCTCCGAGGCCGTCTCCGTTGCCGTTCCACGACTTCGACTTGGCACGGAAGTGGCGGTAGGCCTCGTTGTAGGCCGGGTCGAGCATGGTGCGGTAGGCGTGCGGCTCGCAGTGCTCCACATGCGACTCGAAGAACTCCTTGTAGCCATTGTGCAGCAGATAGATCTCCGGATAGTGCAACGCCGGATAGGCGTTTGTGTTGCGCTCCCTGTCCAGGCTGCGCAGGAAGCGCGACATTTTGGGGCCGCGCTCCGAGCTGAACTCGCAGTGGAAGATGATGATGTTGCGCTTGTGTCCCGACTCGGCGTTCTGCTGCTGCTGCAGCTCAGTCTGTTGAACGGTGAGGAACTCCTCCAGAATCTGCTCGGTGGTGTACAGGTTCTTGGCGCCCTCGATGTGGCCGCCCTCGAACTCGTACGGATACCGGCAGTCGATGATCCGGTAGCTGGCCACCTGCTCGGCAAACTCGCCGCGCAGCAGCCTGGCCACCGTACCGCTGGAGATGCTCTTGAGGTCCCGATGCCGGCCGTCCATCAGCGGCAGGGCGTATGTCTTGCTGAAGTCTCCGATCAGCTCCGGCTCGTTGCGGTTCTCGGAGCGGGCCAGGGCGGACATGATCTCGGCATCGTTCAGCGACATGCACTTCCTCAGCGGGGGTGGGTGGGATGCAACGGAGGTGGCGGAGGAGGAGGCGGAGGTGCTACTGCTGGCGGGGGCCGGGCAGTTCTCCTTCTCGGTGCAGCGGTGGCGCTTGCTCTGGACGGGCGAGCAGCTGGCGGATGCCGGCGGTTCGGGGCGCTTGAAGCAGTCCCGGGCAGTCTCTGGTGTCTTTGGTGGCTGTTGATGGGCGGGTGGTGTGTTGCTCTCGGTCATGCTCAGGCACCGGCGCACCGATGGCCGGCGCATGGTCAGACCCGGGGACTTCATGGCCACGGGCTGCTCCTTGATCTGGCCGCTGATCAGCGAGTTGAGGTTGCTGGGGAAGCCCAGAACGCTCTGCTGCTGCTGCTGCTGCTCCATCTCGAAGAGGTCCAGGTACTCATCGTCCATGGAGGACTCCATCGAGCAGGTGGAGGAGAGGCTGTTGAAGACGCGGAAGCTGCGCGCAGGCGTGGCCGTGGGCGCGGGGTTCTTGCGCACGATCTGGAAGCGCTGCGGCGATCCCTCCGGCGAGAGCAGACCCATCAGCTCGGGGCTCTGGGAGCGCGGCTGCTGCTGCGCCTGCTGCTCGTCGTCGTAGAAGCAGAGCTCCTCCTGGTCGAGCGACATCATTTCCAGGGAGCGACGGGCCTTGTTTTGGCTGCCGTTGCGGGAGCTGCAAGCGAAGAGGGGAGGGTTCATTAAACTCAGGCCTAAAAATACAGGCGGCGTTGGCGGGGCAAGCGGGAAGCGGCAAGCGAGTCGGCGAGTCAAGCGAGTCAAGGGTGGTTGTTGGTTCTTCCTGAATTCCTCACTTTTTTACTTTTTCCTCTTTTATTTTCTCGGGCATCTGCAGCGGGGCAGAGGCGAGCGAACAAAAAAGCAAGAAAAGCAAGCAAAAAGCCGGTTTGATGAATGAAAAGCAGCTGAGCCGCCTCAAGAACTTTTACTTTTCATGCACGCGAAACTCGGTTTTTGTATGGAATTGGCTGGATATGCTCCACATCGACTGCAATAGCCGATCAGATGCAATATCCCCGTCCGTTTGTTTGTCCGTAAGTTCTGTCCAAACTGGTATTCCTTTGGGGTAATCCTTTGGCTTTTCGGGTGCGGATAATTACCTGATATTCATATTGCATTCCATGTTGCAGTTGTTTTCCTCGCTGATCGTTTCCCACAGCATTTTTGGATGGTTTTTGTGTGTGTGTGTTTTTTTAGAGGAAAAGAGTGAAAAACCCAGCGGGCCAGAAGATATTGAGATGTTTGCTGGTCACTCTATGTGCACTCGGTTCCGATTTACAGTTGCTCCTTGAGCATTGTCCGTTTCAGCATTGTTTTTCTTTCGATTGAATTTTCTTTGCGTTTGCACTTTTCCACTGAGTCGCGAATGCGTTCGAGTTTTCTTCGTTGATTTTTCGTTTGGGTTTGGAGTTCTTTGGGGTTCGATTTTCCGTTCGAATTTCTTGCACTTTTCCGGAACTGCTTGCGAGTTTTCTCCTGGACAAGCGAGTGACTGTGACGTCAGAACGAAGTAACTGTGAATGCCGTCTGCTCCGCTGCGGGCTGCCTTTTATAGCAATCGCCGGGAGAGCCGGCCAGACCGGAGCAGCTCTCGCGCGAGAGCAGCGATGCTCTCGGACGCACCACCATATGCTTCGATCGCACACACAGCTGATGGGAGAGCGGCCGTTTTGTTGCTGCACTTTGGATTTTCCTTTGAACCCGTCTTTGGCGCGCGCGCGCTCTCTCCCTCGCTCTCCCGGACAGTGGATCGAATGTGGGATAATAGTGCAAAAGGGAAAAATCGGAAAATTGTAAAATCCCGATGGGATAGTAATAAGAAGAAATCTGGGCAACAGGTAGACCTATCACTAGTTCCAGTCCCTGCCCCTGACCCTTGTATATTATGTACTTCTTCCCCTACATTCCCATTTCCCCTCCCGGAGCTGAAACCGATTTTCCGCTCGCCGTCCGCAACAATTCAGGAGAAGCGCCAATTTGGGGCTCTGATTTTGGCGCGCGAGCTTTTATACCCTGACGCTCGAGCCCGAAGCGCGCGATGGGGCCCGAAGTGGAGCCGAACGATCACATGTGATTTGCGCCCGCCCGGGAATAGTTGGCGCAAAAGAGACGGACGCCGAAAACCTTTAAGCAGAATTTCAAGGCGGCATCGATTGTGTCGTTTGCAGGTAATAATGCGAGATCCACGCATTCCTGGAGCCCCCGCCGACGCCCCTCCACTGCACTGGCCCATCAGCAGGTAGTGGCAGTCATATGATCGCCGCACCGGCGGAGTGGGGCGGCCGCGGGGGGCGTGGCTCCTTTGTGCTCTGCAGACCCAGACGCCAATGTCGTTAAATGAGCAAAGCTTCCAGCTCCAGATCGGGACCGCAGATCCAGGCACAGTGGATGCTGCCTAAGAGCCACAGCACAGAGACGGTGCGGGGGACATGTTAGAGGGGCTTCAAAGCCTCGCTTGTAATTTAATCAATATAACTATTTCGATTTATTTGCAAGTAATAGGAATATACATGGAAGTATGTGAGATAATAATGTCTCTCCGGCCTGCAAGGTCACTATTCCACTATAAAATACTTTGGGAAATCAAATGAATTAGGTTAAAATGAAAAAAGGAACCAAAAATCAACATAAATTAAAAGAATACAAGTTTTACTTAAGGTTACAAACTGCATCAGAGTTTAAAATTATAAAGTTTTGATATTATTATGAATATATGTAAGTACATATTCTTTTTTGTCAACTAAAGTTTTGGGTTGAGTACTTCTGGGAAGTGTGTATGTTTTGTTTATAGTTTTTTTGAACGTCTGCATATGCTGGGAAAATAAATGATAAGGAATATGAATTTGTGTGATTCATTTGTGGATAAATAGATTCATGGAATTCCCTTAAACTTCCATATTACATATTGCTTTTCATTGAATATTGTGATGTTGAGCATAGAAGTGTTTTTTTCCTATACGGTTTTGGGTAAAGAATCTTTTGCAGTCCCCACTGCACCTTGGGGCTTTGTTTGGAATCGCGGCAAAGTTAAAGCAAAATCGAGTTACATATGCAGCGTCCCTGCGGGAGTCATTTCGATGGGTGCGAGGGGTCGGCCGGGTTGGGGGGAGGGGATGGACACCCATGGACTGCAGTGCAAGTGTCTTGTTGTTGTAAGATCGCCAAGAGACGCAAAACAACAGGAACAGCCAAACGGCGTCCGCCCATATCATTCACCTCCGCCTCGAAAAGCGCGCGAAGTGAGTGATTTTGTCGCACACCGCTAGCCGGAGCAGCCAAATGAGCTACGGTTTCATTCCGCTGAATTCCTTTGAGCTTTTGTTGTTGCTGCAGGAAGAGCCGAGGATCATCTTTATGGAAAACAACCAACACACAGGGCAGCGATAACCAAACAACAACAAAAAGGACTTCGAAATCATAAAGTGGTTTTGAACAAGTTAAAAAAGCGCATAGGGGCAAAAGGAAGGGAAAAAGCTCGAAACCAAACTCATTCATAGCGAGATGCTGCGAACAGTGGGACAAAACGGGAGAATTCTGCCCGCCAAATGGGGGCCCACTTTCATGGGTTGCAAGCTGTCGCATCTCTTAGTTCATGTGTTTACTTATTCTTGGGAAAACCTTATCATAGTTGTGGGCCTATTCAAATGCCGTATACCACCGTGCTATCGCAGGCTCCAGAAAAATCGGAGAGCAAAAAAGGGCAAAGCAACGAAATCAAAAACGTATGCAAAAAACCCGAGAGCCGGGGTTTGATTGCGGGCAAAGAATGAGAATAGGCTGCCGAGAAAGAAATTGCAGCAACAATGTGAATGGCTATGGCGCACAACAATACCCAGGGCAAAAAATATATATTAAAAAAAAAACAGGACCAACAAAAAAGCAGAGAGCTAAATTGTAAATCGAAATTCCAAGAAGTGAGCTTTGTGTGTGTGTGGTTTTAAGCCCATGAAGTGTGCGAAAAAGAACGTTTGAGATACATTTGCGCGCGCGCGCGCATTTCACAAATCACGACCAAAGGCCTAAGGGTGGTGGTGGGGCGGGTATGGGTTAAAGGCTGGGCGGACCTCCCATGCGTGTGTGTGTGAGCGGCAGGCAAGGCAATGCAATTAGAGGAAGGCGCAAAGAGGAGCCGGCAATTGGGCGTCTAGGTGGGAGAGTTAGAGATGAGCTTTGCTAATGCCAAAATATATAAAAACAGGTAACGAAAGTCATGAATCTTGTGACGTTATTATATTATTTCGTAGCCACTGTCCTAAATTTCGATACTATACTTTACTTAATTAGGTCGCCAAGATATCATTCAAGTGCGCCCATCTCTAAAATAGTAAATTATTTAAATTTCCTGTTATTGTCCTAAACAAATTAATGTGGCTAACATCTTTTACAATTACATCTTTGAAATCTATCGCTCTAAAAGGTTGCAAAAATAGGTTACGAAAGTTTGCCAAGATATCCTTCAAATTCCTTGCTAATTCCCAAGATATTCATCGAAATTCGAATGCTTTCCCCAATTCGATCGCTCTAAGGAGCAGCAAGAGTAAGTTACAAAAGGCAAGATATCCTTCAAACCGCCTGCATTCATCAAAAGTAAATATCGAAGGATTCCAATATATCCTTCGAATACTGCCCCAAATTCCAGCACTCTTTCCCCTACCACAAACCCAAAATCTCAGGGGCAGGGGACTATGTACATTGGCAGGGGAAATCAGTATCCTAGTACATAAGGTGCGAAGAGCGGCGCAAGGAAACTGATTAGAACAAATATCCATCGTCACTAAGGCGAAAAAAACAACAAAAAACAGTTAGACAAGGATAGCGGGACCCTCTCGATCAGCTGACCGAAGGATACGAACAGCAGGGAGAACGAATTTGTCCTGCTGCTGCGTGCCGGGGGAGGGGGAAAAGGAGAGGGAGAAGCAGAAGGAGCAGGAGCAAGGAGCAAGCGTGCGCGCGCAAATTCCTTAACACGAGCTGAGCGACAGGGACGGAGGATGGAGAAGGCACGGCGCTGAGATTTCCAGAGAGAGACAGGGCGAGAGCGGGCGAAGGAGCAGGCGCAGGAGCAACGAGCAAGGAGCAGAAGTGCAGCACACTAGCAAAGAAGTAGGTGAAGAGCAGGGCCATGGAAAGAGCGTGCAAGGCGGAATGGCCGTCGGTTCTTTTTTTTGCGCCAAAAACCTTTTCGTTTGAGAGCAAAAGGGATCCGCTCCGTTCGACATGTATTCTGTTTATCTTTCGCTGCCTTCTTCGCTGTGATTGTGTTGTTGTCTTTTTGCCCTGCCTTTGGCCGCATATATTTTGTTGCTATATTTTTTTAGTCGCATCGCCTCGCATCGGTTCTTTTTTTGTCTTGTCTACAAACTGATTGTGAGAAATATCTTCAAGATACATTCTGTTACTTGACTTTCGTTCTCCCTTTTAACCACCGCCCCCCACCCTCCTCCCCACCGGACAGGCCGCAACTCTTCGTCTCCTCTCATTTTTCATTCGTGCCCCACTAATTGATTCTCTGCATAAATTTTATTTAAAGCTTTAATAAATGTCAAAATAAGCAATTCATTTCGATGTTAGAGAACGACGCACACCCATATACTATACGCCGGGGCCCATTGTCCACCAAATGAAGCTCTCTCCGGGACAATCAATTGCCGGGTTCAGAGTTTAAATGTGAAAGAAAGCAGCGGAGCCGCAGAAGAGGAAATCAATTGTCCATTAGCGCCGAAAGCCCTGGGACCTCCATGGGTGGGTGTTCTGTCACCACGCGATTTGCCGAAAGGAAGTCACCTTAATGATCGCATTGATACGAGTGCACTGATTGAGGAGGATGCGAAGATACGGAGAATTTGCTTGAAATATGTGGAATTAATCTCCTTATTTGATCATAATTAGCAAATATTGTATGATCTTACATCAGCTTAAGCTTGGAAATCTATTATTTATGACTATTATACTATAATTTGTACTATGGTAGGTGTATCTTGTTTCTAGCACTATTATAAATGCTAGTTTTTTATGAGAAGCTTAAGAACACATCTTGTTTCTGACCTTTTTGGGGTTTCCCAGACTGCACAATATTTCTAAATATAATAGACTATTCTACTTTAGATACTTAACGTAATAACAGAATCTTCTTTATAAATCTTAAGGAACTGCCAAAGATCTTTAGTGAGATACCCTTATGGTATTTGAATCTATTAGAACTACTAAAGTTTTTAAGTCGGAATATTCTCTCTTAGACATCTTGTATCTGAATGCATCCATACTGAGCAGCTCCTAGTGCAACTACTTCCATAACTACTACGAATTTCTGCTTTGGATAGTCACTCTGATGCTTCCCATTCAGGGGACATTCCTGCTTTGAATGGGCTCCCTGATAAGCAAAGTTCAAGCTCCTCTGTGCACCCCAAGTTCCTGTTGCAGTTGTTTGCTTGTTTTCGTGTTTGTTTGTTTGTTGGCACAGCTCTATGCCAATGTTTTTTTTTTATGGCATTGTTGAATGATATGGAAATACTGGCGGTCGTATCTGGACTATACAGCAGCCTCAGGAAGTACTAATCAACGTTATTTCTCAGTATTTCCAACGGCTGAGCCGTACAACAAAAGTTATTGTACCACAGTGTGACAACAACAACAATGTGGGGAAAGGGGGGTGGTGTATCCCATGTGTAGATCAACATACATACATATTCGCTAATAGGCGAACAATGTTCTTGACATGCTTAGATATGGCATTTGCATGTATGAATGTTTTTCACTGCCCTTTGTTGGGGGTATCATGATTTGAGGGCTATTTTGGGGAATATCAGGAGACGAAATGATAAGAGAATCATATTCTAAGTCTTAAGAAATATAGGCTTTAGAGAGTGCTGTTTTAGAATCAATTTCACATCAATCCGATTCGTTAGAGTATTCCAAACACCGCCTTGCCCTGAGTTGGCATATTTGTCATGTTTATTTTCGCATTTTTATGAGTTGCGCGCATTTCAATTCGATTTTGATATGCCTGTCGCACATATCGGGGTTTCCAGGCCAGTTCAGGGTGATGCGAGAACCTAGATTAGATTGTAGGGCCGGCTCATCTGCCTGCCATATTGCAGGCAGGCAGGCTGGCAGGCAAAATAACATCGAATGGGACCCCATCAAAGAGCACACGCTGAGGGCCACTTGAGTTTCCCAGGCCATCTCCACTGCGATCTGCTTTGCACTTGGAAAATTTCCCAGGGCACCCCCTCCCGGCCACGCAATGTATTGGCAAACACACAATTAGTTTGTGTTTTACTGGCAATTTTCTCTATAATTTGAATAGTAGCAGCGGCCAGTCCTTTGTCCCCGTCAAGTGGCTGGCCAGTTATTCAGGACATTTGCTCGCCTTGTGCCCGGCACATTGCCATTTCTTTCAAATTCGGCTGCAGGTCCGTCCGGGGCCGCTTTGTTTTCGCCAAAAAAGTAATTTGGGTCACAATGTGTGCTACAACACAACTAAAACAAGTGCTGTGCACAATGAAACAGTTCTGATCTGTCGTCCGGCCCTCGGTTTGCCAGGCAGTGCAAAAAATATTGTTGTTCTTGTCACATGCAATCGGAGCGATTTGGTTCCCACACAGCAGGCAGTTAAGATCTTTCCTTTTTTCGGTTTTTTACGAGCCTTGGATGACTTCTCAAGTGGCTCGACTTTTTGGCGCGCAAATCGTTCGGTGTGCGTTCCAGATATAGGGGTTCTTAAAATAGCATCCACACTAACCTTGTCCCTAAAAGGCCAGATAAGAGTTGGGTATAAATTGAATTGGCCTTCAGAGAGCTGTGATGCAATCTGGGTATCTTAATATTTTACGATGCAAGATTGTTGGGTTTCTTTGCCAAAGTCTCTATAAATTTAGCAGGTTAACTCTCGTCTAAAAGTCAATATCATGTTTGAAGGCTACCTCCCTCTGTGGTATCCCATTCAACATTTTCTTTGACTTTACAATCCTGTCTTGGAACAACAAACCCCTGGGCTGTGATCTATTGCACACCCCTTTTGACTGATGGTCAATATTTTATTTGTATATTAATATCAGACACGCGACTGGCCCACGAACTGACCAGTGGTCAAGCTAATGACGGAAGCGCGTTGGTCGGCCCAAGCAAATTTATAGATAGCCTTGGGAAATGTCGGAAATTTATCAAGAAAATGTTAGAGGCAACCCTTTGTTGGTGGCGAATCCTTTTCCCCGGGCCCTCCATGAGTGCACAGCATGTAATTAATTGATTAACGTTCTTAGGGATAGCCTTTCTCGGGATTGATGTGATCCGATCCGAACCGATCTTATCGCGTTACAAACCCGAGAGCGGCACAACCATCAACACGTTTGGGCCCAACCCTTTCCTTTCCGCTTCTTGGCAATTTGTTTTTTTGCCTGACCAGATCTGGGACAATGAATATGGAATAAGATGACGAGGGAGGGTTGGCGGAGATGAATGTTGAATTCTGGGCATCTCTGGATCCACACTAGTTCGCTGATTTTGATCTTGTCTAATGCGCAGTTTTTGTGGTTCTCGGAAATGCTCGGACTCCTGACAAATTCCCCATGACACGGGGGTTGGGCCAAGTGAAATCAGTCAAAAAATCAGTCCTAATAACGTCTTGGTCCAGTAATTTTTCAATGTCTTGTCGCATTACACAGCACATTAGGTGGCCTCGGTGAGTTCGTGGTTGTTGCATAATCAGCAGAAGCCGTCTTCACCGCGGCAGCTGCACCCATTTTGCACCATTCCCATTCCCAGACTGGATGGGAGAGGTCCTGGGATCAGGATAGCTCGTTCACCTTGGAAGGGGCAAGAAAGCCGAAAGATGGCAGGGCAAAAAACAAGCAAGCGATCAAGTCTCAGCAGCAGGACGGCCAATTGCATTGTTTTACTAACAACATCAAAGTTATGACAAGATTTTGTCTATCATGTGCCCCTTTCCATTTTCCATCGGCAGGAGGAGGGTGACTAGGGATGCCAGCGATCGACGGACTGTCTGTCTTTTCTTCCCTGACTGACAGGACCTTTCCTTGCCTCGCCACGAGATGCATTACGATTCGAATTTCAAATTTAATCGCATATACAAATTTTATTTATGTGACATGGGTGCATTCTTACCCCGCACCCGTGGGATGCGAGTGGGAAAACTTGGGATCTTCAAGTCGGCAAATGGTCCATGTCAATTTGCAATCGCCTCATGTCCTTATGCAGTTTCCACTGTGTCTTCTGGTTTTCAGGATGTGGGGTGGTGGTGCAGAGTTCTTCGAGGGGGTTGTGCAAGAAAGTTGATCTTCTGGGAAGGCATCGATATCAATAGGGATTCTCCACATTGGGATGCGCTCCTTAGTTTCGGTCTAGTTTTTTTTAATCCCTGGGAAAAGTGCCTGCAATGGACAAAGGTCACAGAGTCTTTTGGACTTAACTAAGAAATTGTGTCTTGAAGGTAGTTTTGAACAGATTTAAAATATTTCTACTATAATTGATAAAAAATACCATTTTAATATGGATTTACTCCCTGAATGAGTTCGTATTCCTCTTGTAACAAATCTCCTATAATCGAAGAAGATGGTAATCACTTGAAAACCTATATCTTCATTTGAAAATTTTTTGTAGAAATCTTAATGAAAAAATTAAGTGATCAATAACTGATAGAGTCTTTAAAACCTTTGGATAATCCATAAGATTATGGGTTTCCTTTTTGAAGGAAAACCGCTGCGGCAATTTTCAGATTCACCATCCAGAGTTCGAAGGCGTTACAAGTGCAATCACATGCTCATCTCATGGATTGTTGGCCCGCAATCTTTCGCCAGAATATCGGTAATTGCACACATTCAGTGCTTTGTGGCCCTGACAATGGGCACATGACGTTTATGAATTTCTTCGACAAGTGGTGTACATCGATCCATCAACAGATCTTAACCATCCGCCATATGTGTGCAATATTAATCTGCAAAACAGAATTTTGGGAGTTTGGCCATGTCATTTTTCCTTGTTGGCTCGATGGATTTTATTTTTGTCATTTTTGGTGCTTGTCAGCGCCTGCCGTTTGGCACACAAATGAAGTCATTGTCAGCAGTTGTCAATGCAGCCACGCCCAAAGGGCCGCCCCCGCCCACGCACTGGGCACTGCGCACTATCGGTGCTAGGGAAAATTCGAAAAAATTTTAAAAATAATTCCCAAATTATGGTTAAAAATGCTTGTGGCGGCAAAACAATCTGAGCTGCCACTGCCTCTGCGAGCGGGATAAAGGCTGCCTCATTGTTTTCGGGCCCAGGACCTCTCGCTGCTGAAAGGAGTGTCCGCCGATCCAGCCCATAATTAACTATTCAAACAATGGGCACACACAAAGGGATCAACAATCAAATACGCATACGCACACTCGGAACTTGGTATTTCGAGTCACGTATGCTGACACAAATCCTTCTTAGGAAAGGCAATATTTCCTAGTCATTGCCGATGATCAACATCAAACATCATCATCATCAGCGGCGGCAACAGCAACCTGAGCAACCCGAAGATGCGAACAGTGCTGCCGCAAGGTGCGCACTGCGAGGTGTTCATACTAATAGCTAAAAATATATCTAAAGTGAGGGTAATAATATTGGACACCTAGGGAATAAATTACGTTCAAGTAAGAGGAGTTACAAAAAATATGTGTACAACAAGAAGGGTACTTTGAGAGTTTAATATCCTTTTGAAATACTATATGTAGAAGTTGATTAATTAATAGTAGGAAAAATCAAGAAAAATGTGTAGGTTTTTTTGGTAGCAAAATATGCATTTATTTGTTCAGATTTTTTATACATATTTTTTAAATATAGCCTTAAATTCAGCTAGCTATTTTGGCATCACAGAATGGGAAGAAAGCCTTATTGACAGCCAAGTCCGTGCATACCAAAGAAGATTGCGCAGATTTCGAAAACGTTAGAAACGAGAAGGCACCGCTGACGGGATTTTGGGTACGTGAGTTTGTCTACCTATTGTCCGGAATCTCGGGGCTGCAACCTGTTCTGTGCATGCGGCCAAGGTGTTCCCCTCCTCCGCGATCACACCTATGTATCTGGGCATAATACCCCGTTCCCCGATCCGAGTTCCCAGCGTGTGTGTGTCGCTTGCCGAGCAGCAGCCCATTCCCACATAGCCTTGACAGCACTGCCTCATAATTCACTCACTGCAGGTTTGGATTTCTACAAAAATAACTTCGTTTGCATGGCATGTCTGGGACTCCGACTGCGACTCGCCTTTGGTATGTCTTTTGGTGTCCGATATGGTGGCAAAAAATACATATCTTCATATGTATCTATAATCTGCACACACTCATATGCGAATAGTACTGCCTGCTGACTGCTGACTGCCGATTGCTGAGTGAGTGCTTTGGCCAAAGCGCTTTTGTGGAGATCATGCCTGAAAAGCGATCCACTTATACATAATTATTTGCGTCATAGAAATCTAGGAATGTGCATGCAAAGAAACTAGATATGATTGAGCAACGTCTTAATGGGATATTTTATGTGCCTAATATTTGCCAAGGTTTCATAATACTCAAACTCGTACCTACGAACTTCCTTCCTCTGGAATTGCCCAAAATATTTGAATATTAAGTACTCTATTTGTTAGGTCTCTCCTCACGCCCACAAAATCCTGAATGCCCAACAACCAAACCGTGCACCGTGGTGATCTGCATTTTCGGGGAATCCTTTCAATTTGGCACGTGTGCCGGATACAATATTGTGTTCATATTGCCATGGAAATCGCAGGGCACGTTCTGCGTTCTATTTTCTATGCGCACTCGTATTTGGCCCGCATGGAATGTATTTACTTTCGACAAAATTGTTAATATGCGTCCCTTTGTGAGGGCCAGGATCGAAAGGATGTGCGATTGTATTTGCATTAAAAGTGGCATTGTTAGAGGGCCGGCATCAGGATATCAAATACAAAATGTGTAGAGGGTGTGTTATGCGCCAGCAGATCCTTTTGTCAGCCAGCCAATGCGCGAAAGTGTGGCGCAGGCGCAGCAGGATCAAAATCGATGCCAGGACCCAGCGCACGTGCGTTGTCGGTTATCCTGCGCGAAAAATGGGAAGCGTTCACCCCCGGGCTGGAAAATGAAAACAAGTGAACGCCGTTTCCGCACAACCCGAGTCGCTTAATTGATCCTCCATGGTGGTGGTGGCAATTTTATTGGTGCTTCTGCTGGTGGTGGTGGTGGCGGCGGGCGTCGTTATCCTGGTACAGTGCGCAAAACCAGCGCCAGGATAATGCGCGTGTGAATCCAACGGCTGAGAGTGCGCGAGAGGGTGGCATCGCTGGTGCCCAGGACGACGAGTCCTTTTCGAAAACTTCCACATGATTTTCCAACGGCTTTCTGTTTAGTTTGGTAGTTGGTGGTGGCGATGGTGGTGGTGGTGGTGCTGCTGCTTTTTTGGGGTGGCTGCACAACCCCCAGGATATGGCACGTTCCCGTTGTTGTAAGTTGTAAATAGGCAGGTGCAGTCTCATGCTGGCGGCGTTTGATGATAGCTCTGATTTCGAATAGCACTCAGTGATGCTGCTCCTACGGGCGGCAGCTGCACTCGATTGTCGTTCGCCGCCCGGACGAGTCCTTGCAGAGTCAACGACCGTGAGCAGCGAGCAGCTTAATCAGTGCGGCGATTACATGGGTGACATAAATCAGGGCGGTGGCATGAGCCGGAGCCGAGGCAGGAGCAGGAGCGGCAACAGCTGCAAAAGCTCTAGTGCCCTGCGTCTAAACAAACTCGAGGCTCGCAGCTGGGTACAGTGCGCTGGCTGGCCGTAATATTCGATTCGAGCCGCAGGACAATAGTCAAATTTGTGCAATAGAACGGCAAGCGACTGACCACAGAAACAGAGCACATTGTCCGGCACACCGGGCCATCGGCACGAGGCAGGGAAACACTCTTCCGTCTGCCATTTGCCGTATTCCTTCTTCCTGCCAATGTCCCCACCTAAAATCATATAAATTACTGGCAGGACATTAGCTCCGCACAACGGTAATCATTGCGCAATGTCACCAAGAACGTCTGTGTGCAAAAATCTTTGAGGAAGAAACGGAATCAAGAAATCAACAATGCATCGAACAAAGGGCAGCCAAGGAAAATCGGTGCAACACCGGGCTCCTGGCGCACATCTTGCAGTTCCATTAACAATAGGGTCCAATGTTTATGCCATTATTCTTCCGGCGCACATCGGCTATTGTCCTGCGATCGCTGCGATTCTGCTGCCGGGCAGCTTCCATCCCCGGTTGCCTTGGCCGGCTTCTTCCGTCTCCAAAATGCAATCATTGTAATCGATTTTGCACAATTTCCAATGCTCAAGACAGTCGTTAAGATGTCTTAGGGGTGGTTAGGGTTACACTCGAAGAAAATGAGTGCAGGCAGCTGGTGCTCGAGGCAAGCCATCAATTTCTAAATTTATAAATGATTTTAAATATGTAGGCAATCAATGGAAATGTTGAGCGTACATTGGGAGAGGTAAAACTTTGTAATTCATTTAGACCAGAAGCTTTAAATATATTTTCTTATGTGCTTTTTTGTCACATCCTTTTCCCTGAGTGTAGTTGGCTTCCTTGGCAGGACGAAGCTAGACGCCGCCACCTGGAGGACTCACCGTTTCATCCCCCTGACTACAGCTGATCGTAGCTCGTGCCAAAGTGCGCGGGGTTTTCGTCTTAAAGGAGGCAAAACTGTAACACAGCCGAGCTGCGCCAAGCGAAGCGAGCAAATGCAGCGAATAATGAGGTCCTGGCAGCCGGCTTTGCCGCTCCTTCGTCCTCAGACTCACCCTCTCCTTGTCGCCCCGATCCGATCCCACTCCTTTGCGTCAGAGTCAGCCTGACACCTTCAATTTGTGTTTTCCTTGGCGCAAGCCAAGAACCTTTCGCTACCAAACATCTGTCCCATATTTTGTGCGGTTTTAATGTGCCGGCCGTCCGATGTTGTCTACTCCAAGGATATTTTCTAGGCGGCCAGCGGTGTTCTTATCGCCAGGCGACAAATTCGGTAAGTGATCCCTGCCTAAAAGGGGTCTCCAAGTGGTTTATCCCCCAATCGGTTCGACCATCCCCCAAATGCCAATTGGCTTAATGGCCTACCAATGCTCTTCGGATTATTGTTACCACCGATCGGGCATTGCTGGGTTAATGAGTGCGATTGGGGGCAAGAATAGAAGCGAACTGTAGGGAGCCACAGGGGTTGGAGCTGCGCCAATTGAATCGAACTCTTGTTTAGCATAATTGAGCTTAATTTGGAATTATTGACTTGCTCCACCAAGCCGATCCATTTTCATAAATTGTTAATGGGCACAAGGTGAAAACAGCGTTTACTTGCAGCTTGCCGTTGGATTTTCCGTTAAAAAAATGCCCTTAGACTCAATTGGGACTCACAAAAAGAAGTTTAAATATTTAATTTCCCCCGAAAATTCCTTTTTTATAGCTTAGAAGCTACTCTTTCATGTTTTTTAATTCCCAGATACCTTGAACAACCCAAAACCCTTTTTCATGCCAAGTAGAGCAAATATTGACAGAAATATTTCCAAAGTCGTGGGTCGCCTTTCCTCTTTTAGATCTATCACAATCTAAAAATACTTTGGTATAGTTTGTTTAATCCCCTATTGCTTATCATGTGCAATGGATTTCTGGGAAGTTTGTGTCTGTTTTTTTATATCGCCCTTAGATATAGGGGGCCTATGTGGCACGCTCTAAGGAAGTTCAACGAACTGTTTGCTTTTGATGTCCCTAACCTAAGACAGTAGCAAGATAAGTGCCCCACATATGCACGGTTCAGAATAATTTCTTTCATTTCCACCACGACTTTTCCGCCGTTTGTCGCCTCCCTTCAGAGTTCTCGGCTAGCTGCAACGGAACTGCTGCATTTTCAGCAGCGTATTAATTACACTTGGGGTCATTGTCACCCCGGCAGTTTCATTTATTTATGTAGCAGAGCCCGCGCATTAATGTCAACAATTGTCCCAGTGCTAACCAATATCAAGAATAGTCCAACAAATGTATTTAAAAAAAAAATACATCAATTTAAAAAAATATATATACTACGGAAACAAGAAAATGCACTAAAAGCCACTTGTGAGTAAATTTTGTTCTTTAATAGGCCAAAAAATCAGAAAAATCAGAAAAAATTGGCTATTTAAATATGAAATTACAAAGAATATCGAACTAAAAGAAATAAATTTAAAGATTCCCAATAGGGAAAATGGATCTATTAGAGAATCAATTGAACTAAATAAAATAAAATTGTTACAATAAAAACTATAAAGAAATAAAAGCCCCATCTCTTGGTTAGTTTAGGTTTCGAGTCCATTAAAATAAAAGAAAACAAAATATAAAGTAAATGTTTGTAATCAAAATAAATTAAAATAACTGAGAGGTCTTGACCGTCCAAACGGCAGAGGCTAACTAATCCAGTCCCCAGCTCGAAAAGCTTCTTATAACTTGGAAAAAAAGCAGTGTTAGAAAATTGTTTTCAGCACTGGTTTTGGGGTTGTCATATGCTTCGATGGAAACTGGAAAAAGGGTAGCCATTTGATTTAAACCTCATCTATAGTTTGTAATATATACTTGGCATATATAGTATGGTGGTGCTTGGGCTGGTGGTGCTCTCCTGCTTATACGAGTGCGAGAATTTTTCGTGAAGTTCAACATGAGTGGATTGTTTATGGCTGTGCATAGCTTTCCCGAGATCACAAAGTCGAACCATATTTTTAGCTTGCTTATTAATTTGGTATACAATTTTAAGTTGTTTTCTTTCTTGCTTTAAGAAAACAAGAAAATACACTAAAAGTTACTTGTTTAAGTTGGGTCTGTGATAGGTAAAAAAAAAAAAAATGGAGTGAACATACTTTTCGAACTTTACGAAAAACGCCAAAAATATATTAGAAAAAAAATAGTTTATTTGTCACCTGCGTGCGGCTAATGCAGTCAAATCCCAAAAATTGTCTATTTAAATATGAAATTACAAAGAACATCGAATAAAATAAATAAATTTAAAGATTCCCAATAGGGAAAATGGATCTATTAGAGAATCAAGTGAAATAAATAAAATAAAATTGTTGCAATAAAATCTATAAAGAAATAAAAGCCCCATCTCTTGGTTAGTTTAGGTTTCGGATCCATTAAAATAAAATAAAACAAAATATAAAAAAAAGGTTTGTAATCAAAACAATTTAAAATAACTGGGAGGTCTTGACCGTCCAAGCGGCAGAGGCTAACTAATCCAGTCCCCAGCCCGAAAAGCTTCTTTTAACTTGGACAAAACAGTGTTGGAAAATAGTTTGCAACGCTGGTTTTGGGGTTGTCAAATGCTTCGAGGGAAACTGGAAAAAGGGTAGCCATTTGATTTTAGAATTGGGTATTGTGGGTGCAGCATCGAGCATCTTTCCCAGTAAACCTCATCTATAGTATGTAATATATACTTGGCCCGTTGTACTGTGGCCAAGTTGATGAATCGGGTGGCAGCGAGTGTGATGGTGGTGCTTGTGCTGGTGGTGCTTTCCTGCTAATACGAGTTCGAGTCGAATCCGAGGATCAAGTTGAACCCTCCGCCTTGCCAGCTAGCAGCTGCTCCTGCTGATGGCTCAGACTTTCGAGAGGAGAGTTTTCCCTGAGACGGCCACGCATGTCTGAGGCTGTTGGTGTTGCTGCTGTGGCCCCTTGCCACGATTCATTAAATTTTTGCTTCATTTCAAATGCGATTGCATGCCCCTGCCTGTGTGAGCGAGAGTGTCCTTGTGCCTGCAAGGAGCAGGATTACCGATGGGCGACTGAGGTGGCATATGCGTTTTCTTGGCGCGAGCTATGTGGCAAATGCACACGCAAGGAAGCGAGCAGGGGCAGCCGAGCGAATCAAGGAAGCAAAGGAGCAAATAAGGAAGGAAGCCGGAAAACAAGGAGGCACACTCGAAAATAAAAGGACCTCGATTTGGAAATGAAAGCCAAGCATTTTGAATATACAAACAGTTGTTATGTTATGGTTAGTTTTAAAAGTCTATATTTTATTAATATATTTTATTGGTTAGACTTGTTTTTGGGAAACAAAACCGCATATTTTATTAGGTTTACTAAGGTACTATATCTTATTGTTTGGGCATGCAGGTAAACAGCGACCTGAGAGTAAAATATACAGAAATTAAATTTGGATTTTTGACAACTTTTCAGCGAAAATTTTATTGGGGTAATTTATTTTTCCGGTGTACGAGCCGAAGGGCGGCAGGAGGCTCAAAAAACTAGGGAGAAGGAGAAATGGCATAATGAAAACTTTGCCCATGGGGTGACGATGACGGGGTTCTCCTGCTCCTTTGACGCTGCCTTCGCTTCCTCTTTTCCAGGAGCAGCCGCAGGACCTGAAGGATCAGCCGGTGGTGCTTTTTTTTGGTGTAGAAATGCGCGCAAAATGCAAAAATCTCAGTCTTATACAAAAAAAAAACACACAATCAAAAAGTGCAAGCAATCCTTGTGTGTGAAAATATACACGTATGCAAAAATAATGCGCTCGATATAAACAGAAGAAAACACCAAGACGCGCTGGGCACAAGAGAACCATAAATAAGTGAAACATTTCCCTCAAAGAGGGGGCAATTGCTCGAGGTCCTTGGCACTGCAGCTGCTGATGCGGCTCTGCGGCTGTGGCAAGGACCTGGCTGCTGTGCGCCTGCAAAATGGGAGGATGAAATGAAAATGATGAAGCTGCAACAATGCTAGATGCCGGCTGGCTGTCATTTTGATAATCTAGGGGCCGTTGTCCCGTGCCAAGACATTCGCTCCTTTTCCTCATTCTTCCACCAACTCGGTTGACTTTCTTTTTGGAGATTTATTTGCCAGCAGGCAGCAGCCGCTCCAGTCTAGGGATCTCGGATCGCTGGCGGGGCGTATGTGGATATATTGTGACGTGTCACGCCCAGGGAGTTCCGTGCCAACACCATCAATAGGAGCTAATTATTTTGGCATTGTTCCAACAGGGGGTGCTCCATCCGTTTTCCGTTTTCCGATCCCGGTTTTGGCAAGCTGCCTTCCCGCTTGTGGGGGTTTCCTTCTCTGTGTTTTTGTCGGAAAACCTCTCCAAGCGGGAGATCCCAATTAAGAGAAAGTGTCAACTTAGTTGAAAAATTGGCAGCCAGCTTCATTAGCAGGTTCTTACACACTTTTCAGCTGCCAAGCTGCCAATCTGTCAAGGAATTCCTTCGGCCACCCGCCAGCCTCTTAACACCTGAAGAGCAGCGGCAACAAAAGACAGGCTCATTTGACTAATCTAAAAGTTCGATTAAGGGAAAAATCCCCGGGAAACCCTGCGGGAACATGCAAATATGCGCGCTGAGCAAAACTTCAAGCCAATTAACTTGCTACCCGAAAAGAAAGCAACTTAAAACGCCTTGCGGCAACATCGGCAAGAGTCTTCGTCTTCCAATTTGAATGAGAAAGGGATCCCCCGGCGGGAGTTTGGAAAATCGTAGGCACTGAAAAGCTGGCACACGCGCTTTTCAGCGGCGCCAACGAAACGGAAAATTCGAATTTTCCAAAGCTGGTGGAAAATGTAAATGGGCTTTTGCCCCTTTAGGCTCATTAGGGTTTATTGATCTCCGGCAGGAGGCAATCAAATCCGCGTTTCGCAACATTACCATGACAAAGGACGAAAATGCAGCCACTGGGATGTGCATTCGAGCGTTTCTAATCGATCGATCGGTCGTCCGCGAATGCAGCGAGCATGCTGATCCTTAAAGGACTCCTCGGGAGTTCGCCAAATCGAAAGCCAGCTGAAAATTCGCAAAATCGCAGCGCGCGCGCGCTTAAAAAATGCAATTAAATCCCCTCACGGTCTGTCTGGTTTTCTTTCAATTCAGTTTTTTAGATTCGTCTGCCCCTTCCCAGAGAAATTTGTAGCAAACGTCTTTGGTTTTTCGGTCCCCGGCATATCCATGTTCAGGAAATCGAAATCCCTGCCAAAGGCAACCCTTCCTGGTTTCTTACCCTTTTCCCTCGCCCTTTGTCTCCGGCGCAGGAACGTCAGGGAGTGGCAAGGTGAGGCAAGGTTGTAGGTTCGGGATCGCCCAGGTGAGGTGAGGTGGGCTAAGGTTTCCTCCTCTTTGCAGCGCAATGTGTCATGGGGTTTTGTTTGTGTTTTTTTCGCAATTGATTTGCGGAGAAAGCATCGATTGTAGGGCAATTGTGCAAAAATTGGAAAAAGTCACAGGAGACATCCGCGTCGGAAAATGTCAAAAGGGGTGGGACATATGGTTGCGATCGGAAGAACACGTGATAAATCAGAGCTTAGGGTAGCGTAACTGTAGTCCCAATATATTCGTAGCTCTACCAATATTTGTCTACACCCCCGATTCCCTATTCCCAGCTGTCCAAAGTAACCTTCTTTGATTTACTACACCTCACCCAATAATACAAGTAATGGGGCAATACAAGGCTCAGCTCGTGTATTCTAATTGTACTTACATAGAGCTAATCTAGGCCATCGAACAATGTGCGTGTCTATCTGTCGTAGGCCAGGAAACTGATCTACATTCCCCACCAAAACTTTCCCATCGCATTGCCTGGAAATCCCACGACAAACTCAAGGAAAGTGAAATTGTAGCAGTCCCATCGCCGTGATCCTCAACCCTCTGCCTTCGAGTCGACACCCCGGAATTGATCAAAGCTGCACAGCTGCTATTTATTTAATTACCAAATATTTATTGAACATACATTACGGTTAATATCATGCTGCTATCCCCTCACTCCACTCCAAACCAGCCCAATCCAATCCACTCCACCACAGCTCTCTTGGGAAAGGGATCGCGATTTTGGGTGCGTCACGAATGAATTTCGCAATTTGCTAGGTCTCTGCCAGGACAACAATGATCATTTCGCATACCCCTCGGATCTTAGCCCTTGCCCAAGATTAGGTAAGCAGGGTGGCCAAGGAGGCAGCGCCTCAAGGGTGGCGGTTTGCATGGATCGATCGGAATTCGGTATCGATCCGTGCACCCTTCGCCGATGTGAATCTGCATTGGCAAGGGATTTTCTCGTTTTTTCCCTCTTATTCTTTTGCGAATAATTTATTGCGTTTCTTGAAATTGGCAATTTGGCAATTTGAATTTTGGGCGTTCGTGAGGGTTTGATCTGGGATTCCCTGTAAAGGGATAATTAAAAATCCAACTGCCAGATGCACGATTTTTCTGCAACGCAATAAACCCTAATTAATATTTATTTCAAGAAAAGGCCTAGGTAAAAATCGAGGAAAACCTATATTAAATTGAGTGTCATAAGCTCTTTCTGCCTTTGGCACTTCTATTTACATTTATTACACAAAAAACGGCACAAAAAATGTCTCTTATTGTTTGGTTGTTTTCCCAAGTTTTTTTTTCCTTTAAAACTTCTTGCGCCCGAACACGCTTCCGTCTGCCAAATAAAGCATTTTGTTAAGCTAATTTTTATCCCATTTCGAACAAAACATTTCCCCATTTATAAATGCTTTTTTGGTGTCTTTTTTTTTCAATGGGCACCCCTTGTCATGTAAAGAAAGCATTCCCCTAGGCCTTGCCATTGATAGGTCTATGAAAAAATATAAGAAAAACGAGTCAAAAATTATGTTATAAATTACAGGGAAAAAGGGTAAATTCATGTTGAAAATTTCAAGTGCTTTGTAATAAGGCGCAGTACCTCGGCCCAACATAAGATCATAAAAAATGCATCAACCCTAAGGGATTTTCTATAAAAAAAAAGACAGCAACAAAAGACGTAAAAAAGAGAATATGGAAAAAGTTTGCTGATTATATAGCCTTTGCTACCCTACGAACTATGGGAAAATATGTCACTTTTAAGACCATTTTTAAAGGTTATAAGAAATAGTACACATTTTATACAAAATCGTCCACATGAGTTATAGAAAATATCCAGTTTTTCCCGATACTTCCTGTGAAAATGTATTTTTTCAAAAGTGTATTACTTTTAAGACCATTTTTTTACAAAATTGTAATTCCGAGTTGTACAAAATTTAGTTTTTCTCAAAAATTACTGTTAAAAGTATCTTCTCAAAAGGGTGTCACTTTTAGGAACATTTTGTAAAGGTAAAGTTACTATTTTATACAAAATCGTAACCCTGAGTTGAATCCTTTCAAAGAGTATCCTTACGTCTTTATAATCTTTTGGGTGTATGCCCGATGGCTGATGTTCTCAGAGGTGAATACTGATTAAAATGATACCCAAAGCCAGAAACCAAAAGCCAAAACAACTACAAATTGCCGTTACCCGCGAATGCAGTCAAGCAAAAGGCTGCAATCCTAAAGGAAAACATGGAAAAAAGCTAAGAAAGAGTTGGGCTGCTCAAAGGACAAGAACCAGTAACCTTGCGACAGTCACTCACCCAGACCCAGACCCATACCCAGACCCGACCAGGCCTGCCAGACCACCACCCCTCTGCTGCTGCCTGGCAATCGGAGGCAGCAGCAGAAAAAATGGAAAACAAAACCGAGCTAAAGAAATCCTCACCCTACTGGATGTGCCAGAAATAGCATCGCTGCTCACCCAGTCCTGCACTGAGTAGCTCTAAGTAAACCCAAAGATTTCACACGCCACGCCATCAAAGGCGTCAGGCTCATGTTTTTTTTTTTGTTTCTTAACCCCCCACCCATGACGGTATCCCTGAGGTTGATGGTTTTCTGGGAGGGTCTGGCGGCGGGATGCTGGCAAATGCATTTTTTTACTTGACGCCTCGGCACAAAGCTGCTGCATAATCATCGAGGCAGCCGGGCGGGACCCTTATCATTCGACGAAAGTGCGAAAAATCGGGAGTCTGGAAAACTCTCATTTGAATATGCCGATCGGGAAAACGGGAAATGTCTCTGTGCGGCACAAATTAATGAATATTTCCGAATACTTTATGAGCCGTACTTAAGCGATGGGCCGAACGCATTACTAATTTGCATTCGGGGTGAGGGAAAACGGGTTTCCGATGCAGATACAGCAAAAACTGCGTTTATAGATCGTTTTTTACATTTCCTGCGATGCTCCCTTTTTGAGTGGAGCCACCTGTGCTGGGGCTAGACCTGGAGCTGGAGCTACTTAAAACGCAATTAAGACCATGTGGCCGTGATGAGCATCCTGGGAAAGTGCGCCAGATCCAGATAGGACAATGGCCCTATTTATTGATCGCAGGAAGCGCTTGTCGCTATATTACGTGACGTCTAACCCATTTGCGGCAGCTCGTAAATAATCAATACGAGATGGTCTCCAAAGTAGAGCGGCAGCCCAACCCAACCATACCATTTCATTTCGAAAAGAACACGATTCAAGCTCGACAATCTTGAGTGCCTCGCATCGAGCTATCGGATTTCTCAAGTGTTCGTTTCTTAAACAAAAGTTTGCCTCGCTCTTCCCCAAAAACCCTTCTTTGATCTACTACACTTAGAAAAGATGAGAAAATATGAATTTAAATCATTTTACTGTACAGAAAACTACAGATATTGTGAACTTTATTAAAAGAGATTGATATTACTGGCACCGCTATGGCACTTCAATGATCTAGTTTTTACAGATTTGTTTTAGGTTTTTAGAATGTTTAAATATTCAAAGTTGTCCTAAATTTTCTTCAAGTGCCGGGGTAAGCTCAGAGCACTTGTGTTTCCTCCCTGTTTAGGGGATTTCAATTTTGTAGATTTCTATGGATTCATATGCGGGGGTCGCTGTATGTTTCGGTGGCCTCATTTCGTGTCGGGATCACACTATTTTCCTTTGGCCTGGGCGTTATTAATTGAAATTTATGCTGGAGCATTTTTAATAGATTTCTCCATGTGCGTATTTAAATTTGTTTCGTTTTCTCAATGATTTAGTGTAATTCGAGGGGGAACACATTTCTTTAGCTCAGCCTGTGCGATGATTAAGATCTCCTTTAAGTGAATTGAGCAAGAAAGTGGGTTGATTGTGAGATCATCAATGTTCCATATGTTCCTACGCTAATTGATCAATCGTAGTTGGGTTTGCTGAGTGCTTTCACTGCCTAATTGAGACATGTGGGAAACAGCCATTAAAGTTTTGTTCTGCTCACATTCTGATCTAATAAATGGGGGTTGACCACTCCTCGTTTGCTGAAATTGACTTGTAACCGAAAAAACGGAATTTCGAGTCTTAATTCGGGGTTTCCTTTGTGGAAATTTGTGTACCAAAAGTGTTTTCCATTATGTCTTGGCGCAAGAAAAGAGTAAAAACACAATAGAAGCATCCCGCCTCGGGAATCAGCAAGCAGACAGCTTTATGTGGCATTTCATCTTAAAAATCCGGGAAAAAAATGTAAAAAGCTGTAACGACCTTTGTGATCCCAACTATTTAAGGTCTGTCATGGGCCATCTGCAAGGGCGAGCGTAATTCCCATAAAGCAGCTTAAGACACTTTCCATTCTTTTTCGCTTTTCCGGCCTGAAAATAATAAAAAAAAAGCCGCGCACTTAAATTAAGCATAACATTTTCTACTCCGTTTGAGCGCTAAGCAAAATGATCAGCGAATGGGATGCTGATGCGCCTGTCGGAAGGGTAAAACCCCGTAATTTACATGAAGTGCTGGCCCCTTTTTTCCATCCAAACAACCCAAAAACTGGACCAACATCTATCCCAAACTCAAACAGAAAGTTGCTACATTTGATTGCCCCGAGGTCGCGGAAAACGGGGTGGAAAAGCTGCGATGGGAAAGTGCCGCGGCAGCATCCCGCGATCATCTGGCAGCGAAGGGATCTTCAAGGATCCCTCATCCCAAGGACCTCTAGCCAAGACGAGTGTCCGCTGCGAGGTCACGGATGCGGCTAATGACCGTGCAATGCCCAGTTGCACAATTAGCAAGACAATGCCGCCAAATGGCCCCTTGGAGGATCATTTGCATTTGAAATCAGCTCAGCTTAGGATTTTTTTTCGGTTTTTGATTTTTTATTTGGGCTTGTTGTCCCCGCTTGTGGACACTTTCTTTGGACATTTTTATTTTCTTTTGTGATTTACTTGGCCACCGAGCCATCAGCGAGATTATCCCGAAAGGGGTTCACCGCTCATCCTGTTTTTTGGGAAGCTGCGTCATCATTTATCGGCTCGACTTGACCTATTTTGCCCACTTGGCGGAGGGGCCATAAATGTCAGTGACGTCATTAAAGTTTCATAATTTATGAAAAGCCGACTCGCCGAAAGTATTTCGGTTTCCTTTATTTTTGCGTTATCTCTCCCTGTTTTATTTATGGACCGGCCGTTGACTGTGTTGTTGTAATTAAGAAAATTAGTTTGATTTTCACTTCAAGTTTCAGAACTGGCTGCTTTGAGTGGTTCCGAGCACGCGCCAAAACCGGAAGTGGTTCACTTACAGGCAGGCTGGCACCTTCTATGCCCCATTTGAGGCGTCTAAATTTAGCCGAGGTCTTGAAAACAGTTTCAGTCTTTGGTTTGGTTTTTGGGGCGGCGCGCCCTCGTAATTTTGAGCCGTATGTCAGCGCTGCGGAAAATTGGGGCGATCCTGCTGCATTGTGCCCATCAACAGTCACTTATTTCGAGATCCCCGCGAGACTCCCGAGTCACGGGCAGATATCTTTCTCTGGGGGAGTGGGGGCAGGGGATACCAAAGATATCCAAGTGACTGACAGCTGCACAGATACAGATATTTCTCCCTTACTCTTGGGCTGCTGTAATTTTGCGGCTTGACTTTTGTTAAATTTCATTTGTGGGAAATGGGAGCGAGATGCGTGCGGCATTTGCTGCAACAGTTGCCCTACCGTTAGCCCAGCCGCCCCAGCCACCCAGCAATTACAATTTGAAAGGCTTCAAAACAGAAAGTATATCCTTTTAGCCGCATTTTAAACTCAATTAGCGCTCATTAGTAAATAACTGGCGGCACTAAGTGAGGGAATCATTCACAAAAAGACGCTGTCAATGGATACACCTAAAGAAAGTGCTTAAAAATTATTTCCTTAATAAGACCTAAGGAGTCTTATTCTGTTTTGAGTATTTCCCAGTGCATTTCAAGGAGTTATTGCCTCGGAGCCTAACACGCAACCTCGCAGGCTCGAATTGAAGCCTCCGCAGAAGCCGCCTTCCCCAGTCCAACCAGCTAAACGGAAACGAACATTGACAACGACAATTGCTTGTTATTTGCAAAGCGAATTCCACCGCTTCATCAAGTTCGAAAGGGAAGTGTGGTCCACACTGAGGGGGGAGACTCCTCGGGGAGGACCGAGGAGCCGGTCACACAGTTGGAGCCCTTCTTCTTGTGTCGGTGCCGGGGCGTAATTATAATTATGAGATGGGATGGGATGGGTTGGGTTGGGCTGCGCTGGGTTGGACGGTTCTGGTCTGATCTTCTTGTCTGGCGATCGAAGCGGAGGGCCAAAGAAAGCGCCTGGGGCAGATGGTGGGGCAGCATCATTACCGCCAGCCGAGAAGCGACTTGGGCTCATCATTGGCATGATTATCGGACGGAGAACGACATCATCAACAGACGCGCGAACTGGTGCGAAACGCACTTTGACTTGGACAGCAAAAAGCTCTTTATACTCTGCCAGGAAATTAATCAAGTTGCCTCGAATTTATGAGGTTTACAAAATAATTATTGACAAGCTTTAATATAATAATGATACTTAATTAGTAGCTGATGTTTACATGATTTACTTAAAGTGAAATTAACTCTTAAAACGTATTTTATGCCATTGCAATTCATTGAATGCTGCATTGAGATTATTAAGTCTTCGACTTCTGGGGCAGTTAGCATTTTGCGATGGCAGTGCGTGGCATGTTGTGAGTCTTTGCAACACGCTCTTGTGTCCCCAGCATCTTCGTCACTTATGCCCCAGCAGAGACTCCAGCGCGAATCCCCAGAGGAGGCTTTGTTCTTTGTTGTTCTTGATTTTTTGCCTTTGTTTGTAATGCAATTTTCAAAGCGCGAGTTTTACAGCGAAGCAAAACAATGAATATCATCTGCAATATATGTGCCAGTCACAGTTGGAGTTTCATATTAATGCAGAGAACGAAATTGGCATGATAATGCAATGGTTCTTGAAGAGTTTCAGTTAATTATATTCAATATAAGCTACATGCTTAAAGGTGGGATGCAGTCTTTTGGAAATCTTCAGTTTTTGGCTGCAAGTCAATAGGTTTTTTTGAGTGCAGGTCTCCAAGTCCGGGGTTTTCTGTTTGTACTGGCAATGAGTGGTTGCGGTTGTGGTTGTGGAGCCTGCGGCCCACGAATCGGACAACCTATAGCCCGGGGCCTGCGAGCAGGTCCGATTTGGATCGGATCGGATGCGGAGTTGGAGTTGCCAAGTGCATAAGTGTGTGGGCCCGGACTTCAATTTCAATTTAAATGAAAACAAACTGTAGTCACTTTGTGTTTATGTATTTTGCCCTGCCTGTGACCGTCGTTCATTCAGCTTGTTTGCATCTTTAATGCTTCGTGACTTTTGAGTGTACTTAACGACACAGATGGACGGGCCGAGCTTGGTACGTGTGCGATGCAGTTACAGATACAAAGATACAAGCTGCACTTACAATTGCATTGCGAAAAAGGAGATGTAAGTTCGCAGCCGGAGCCTGTGCGCGAGAATCTTGGCTTTTGATCTCGCCTGAGAGTGTTAATTGGTTTATTATGAAAGCTGTTAACATGATATTCCCTGAAGCAATAATGTGCGGGTAAATTACTAGTTTGCTATGTTATTCCAAGAAAAAGAGATCATTTTTCACAAGCAGTCTCAACTAGAACTTATAAAATATAAAAAGCCAGAGTGTCTCGACCACAAATACCAAATACTAAATCCACCGGACTTTTAGAACATGGAAAAACCTTATAGGTTTAAATAAAATTATCCTTTTCCATCATTATAGCATTACAATTGTGGGTCTAGGCATTTTTACTGACGTATGGACAGATGGAAGGATGAACGGACGGACGGACAGACAGATCGACTTGGCTGTTGATGCCGATCAATAATATTTATGGGGTTGGAAAAGCTTCCTTCTCCCGCATGAAGTCATATTTCTATTCTTTTTAAAGCCGGATAAAAGAGAAATGCAGATTGTAAACAAAAATCGGTAATCAGAATGTAATAGTGAAAAACGTATCTCAATCTTTCGTTGTAATTCTAGCTAAAAGCGCCTTCCTCCTCTTCGATTTGAAACCTCCCGGTTTTGTAATTTGTATGGAAAATGTTTCTTTTTCTTATTTTGCTGATAGGCGCTAGAATAGTTTCCCGTTATGCGAAATGACTAACATCCTCCGACTTATCTGAAACGCATTCCCTTTGGCCACCCAAGCATCCCGAGGTCGCTAGCTTCACGCCTTACGAAAATAAACAAAAAACATGAATGAATCTGAAAACTTGAACTCGCGCCCAGAAGTGCGATGGTTGTGAGAATTACGGGGAAGCCCGAGGAAGCGGAGGTGGCGAGGAGAAGGCCCTGGGTCTGGGACTGCGAGTAGCGCCTAGGCCAAGTGTGAAGAGCATTTGACGCATTTTGCACGCCTTCTTCCAGTTAAAACAATTGTTTGTTTCCACATTTTCCGCGAATGCTTGCCTGGCCCGGAATTTGTACCCCAAGCAGCGACAGCATCCACCGAGCGAGCACTCGAATCTCGTATCTCATATCTGGAGAACTCCAGACACCAGATCGCGAAAACCAGCTGACGAACGGAAACGCTGAGCGCCGTCTGTCATATTGTATGGGGCTTGTGTATGCGCCAAAGTTATTTTGAATATGCAAAAAATTATGAAAATACATTGCTCACAAAAGGCGGGGAAAACGGAGATGCTACAGAAAAGGGCGCCAAATCTGAGGGGTGACGTTAAAGTTCAGCAAAGAGTTTGCTTCGCTATGAGACGTGAGGCAAGCTGCATACACTTTTTAAGTAGGCAAGGTGGATTTAAAAGGCATCAAATAAAATCAATAAATCTAATAAAATCAAGTGAAATAACCTGGAAATAAAATTTTAATATGCTTTATTATCCACTATTATTTTAGCTATGCGGAATATGTTATTAGTGTTGCTACGGCTAGAGAAAGCAAAAGTATCTTATCATGTGAGTGTTTCTTATGGTATAAAAACTCATATGATCTTTTTAAAGTGTACACAAAAGATTTCCAACTTGAAATAAAGAATATTAGAAAGATCGTAACACAAAAATCGTATCAGCTTACATTTTATATACAAAATTTTTGATATATATTCGTATTTTGACGAACTTAATCAACTAATAAAATTCTCTTCAAGTTTTGTATTGCTTTATAAGTATTTATGAGCAATCATTTGTTGAGAGTATCTCCGGGGTCGAAGTTATCCATTATTGATCTTTTTTGGTTTTTTGCATAACCATCGCTGTATATATTTGCTGTCGCTGTCGCTGCCTGTTACTTTGTTGTAGAACATACACAATCCGGAGGGTGCGACGCGGAGGGGCCTCCAGATATTCGGACGGACATCGGGACAGACCTGCGACCGTCCAAGGGCTCAACAATGCCAACAAGTCGATGAGGGAGCTGTGGTTGGAGGTGGATCTGAATGCGAAGACGGCAATGGGACGGAATGGGATGGGATGGCGAGTGTACGAGTAGTATGTAGCATGGAGACATGCATATTTGAAGATCATAAAACAAGCAACCACGGATCGAGGGGGCAGGGCACGGAGTAGTGGCCCGTCAGTTGTTTCGCTTCGCAGGCGAGTGTGAAATTGTCAAGTTGTTTAAAGTTTACGCAGCGTATTAAATATTTGCCAATCGGCGTTTATAGATCTCCGCTGATCTGGTCTTGGGTCGTTTTTTGGGTCCAGGCCTGCCCTGCTGCCCGAATCTCCTGTCTTATTAGTTTTGTTCTTATTTCTTCGCCTTTCGTGTGTTTTCACTAATTTTTACTGTAGCAAAATTGTTAAGCCGATGGAGTAGGCGGAGGCAGAGGCTTCAATTTGCGTGGGAATATTCTAAGCATCTGCCTTGGTGGTGCCTGTTATTTATTTGCCTTTTTTGTTTTTGGGATCCAGATATCGACGGCCCACGATAATGATGATGTTTATTTGTGTTGACAACAATGTTTGGCGCGCAGCTGTTTGGGGACGATCTCCCTTTGCAGTTGCTGTCCCGCCTTCAGTTTTGTCCGTTAAAAAATAGAAGTCCCTTTGGAGCTGCTCCCCATACATTAGGGTAGATACAACAGCTGAGAGTAAAGCTTTCTTTCTGGTTTTAAACTGATTTTGCTTTGCAATTGCTCACCAGCTTTCGGTTTTGTCCGTAAATATCTGTCCTTATAGGGGAGGATGGTTTAATCTATAGGTAAAACACAAAGATTCCATGTAAATCGTCTAGAGGGCTTAAAACACAACTAAAATCTAAAAATATGTACTACAAATTGCTTTGCAAGAAATGCTGTGGAGCTACTACCAGATCGCGCTTGTGCGCCGAGCTGCTGGCATCTTAGATAAATGGCGAGGGAGTTCGGAGAACAGAGGCCTGCCTTAATATCGCTCCAGTGAGGGTCTGTGGGGGCTGCTGTAAGTACATCAGCACACACAGCTCCAATGTAAACACTCTCCGGCACAACACAACAATGCTCTGGCATGGGTATAGGCATGGGCATAGGCATGGCCTGGGTTGCATTAACTAAATGCATTGACCTTTCGGCTCCAGTCTCGGTCCCCAGCCCTCAGAGCTCAGCCTCTCGGCTCTCGGCTCGCTTGGTGGCAGAAATACGAGTTTTCCGTGTATCTATCCCCATGCATGTAACAACCTAACTGCACGACTTCGAATTGGGCCTGTGTCTGTTTGTGTGGCTCTCGATGTATTCGTATCTGTATCTGAGTCCCCCGTGTGTGGGGAGTTGTTCTTGAAGTTGTCCTGCATCTTTTCTATGTATCGCTCGCCTTGCATTTTCTTCGGGTTGGCGGTTGCTCGATGGCCATGGGGGCATTTGATTTGCTCTTTTGTATTTTTAGATGATCCCCGAACCAGAAGCACCCAGGAAAGGGGAAAACTCCAACTTGGGGGATCAGTTTTAGTTGAGGGCGGTGGCCGAGTTGTAATTGCCTCATATTGTTGAACTCTACGATGGTTTAGAGATAGGGAAATGCTCTCCAAATTACTCACTCGCTTGGCAAACCTTCAAGATTTCTGCCTCCAGTTCGGATCGGAAGTAAAGTGGCATGCCCGATGAATATTAAACATGAACGCAAAAAATAAAAACATAAATCAGTCAGACGCACCAATATTATTCCCACGGGACCCATGGACAAAGGCACAAAGCGAAAACGAAACGGCGCAGAGAAAATAAAACTCACATTATGCCGATATGAGGCGATGGAACAGCCGTCCTAATTGCCAGATTCCCGAATAATCGCGAAATGCGCTAAAAACCTCTCTAGTACAAACCCCTCGATAAAGAACAATTGTTGGGTGCGGGCGTACTCTTCACATTTGCTAATCTTCCAGTTTGTTTTGCGGGAATACAGGTACAAAAGATTGGTGGCAGGACCACCCGATCACATCGTCCGATCGCCGACCACCGGCTACCACCAGTCAACCACTAATTGAGGGGCAATCTCTTTATTGGCCGATGAATCACAATCACAGGAAGCAAGTGCACAAAGCGGAAATCTCTCTATTCACAGGGCTAAATTCTGCATTTATTTCGCAGGCACAATAGACGAGGATGTACGGCTGCCGAAAATGGCAAATGAATAGACGGGAAGAGCGATCCGAAAAGGATCGACCGGGCGATGATGACGTACAAGGACCTAATCCAGGTTTCGGGTCCAACATTGTTGCCAATTTTGCCCGGGGCTGACCGCAAATAATCGGACAGGAAGCTGCCGAGCCCCTCGGAGAATAGACGGCTCATGTGTGTGGGCTTCAGGTTGGGACAATTTCATTAACAAGTGTCTGCTGCCTGCAAGTATCCTCGTTTGGGGAGCATCTTCGGGCAACCTGCCTGGCCGATCGATCGGTTAGTGCGTGCTCCGTAAATTTAAGTGGCTTTTAATGCCTCTATCTTGGCGCCCAATTAATTTTGTCCAATAAAACGAAAATAATATGCATAAAGGGTATCCGCAGCGTAAAGTATCTGAGCCAGCGCACACACACACGAAGGGCGGCCAAAGCGTGGCGTGGCAACAAAGAGATTTGCAGAAATTTTGGCGCCAAAATGCAAGTTGATAAACCAGTTGCGTTGCATATTTGCCTCAAATCTTTTTTGCGCCTTTTTCAACGTCTGCACGTTCCGCAAAAAGTGAATCTGTGTGCGAGTGAGTCGCTTATCGGCGCTCGTCATTGAGGCAGTCAGTGCGGTCTACATTTATAGCGAGCTTTCGCACACACAGCCAAAAAAACTCGTGCGTTTGAATTGCGAAAAAACCGGGGCCAAACCAGAATGAATCCCTGATACCCTTCCACCAGACTGGCAGTGAACCCAAGTGACCTTTGGGGAGGTTCGGGCACTTTTTTCGACGCTTGCTAAGGATCTAAAATAGGAGTAATAACTAATCTAAAATATATAGATTTTATAAAGCTATAAACAATGTGAAAATATAAGTATATGTGCTAAAGATCTAAGGTAAATTCGGAATACAATTTAGAAAATTAGAACGAAAATTTAAATGTATTCGGGTTATTAAACATGTGGACCTGCAAGAATAATTTGTTTAGAAAATTCAAAGACCATTTAAGATAGCTTCGGTATTTATATAAGGGATTATAGAAATTAATCCCTGTCTTGACTGTATGTTGACTACATTTTAATTATTATTACAGTGCTCCCATTGAAACGGACAAATTACTGCATTATCACCTAATGTTCTTGTACCCGAAACAGGATATGGATACCCCTTTATTCAAGAACTGTGAGATTAATCTAACAAACTAAGATAATTGATAGTCTCTGGTGTACTTTGGGCCAGACAAGGGTATGGGGCCCTACCCATAAAAGGGATCCCACCGCAGTCAGAATCAGACGGCGAAGGCGACGCATAATTTGTAATAAACCTCCAGGACTAATGTGTCTCTCTGCCTCCGATGTCGGGTCCGGGCCAACGCCTCCCCCTTTGGACCCTTCGCAGGCAACCTGAGAAAACAAGAGAGTCATAAAAATCAACTGCCAAGAATGAACGAAAAATTTGAGCCTTTAAACTTTTCACTTAATGAATCTAAGCGGAGTGAGCGGAATGGAGTTGGACGTGATCGTCGCCGTCATCATCCTCTCGCAGGTAGTAAAGTTGTGCAACATTTTTTCCCAGGAACTTTTGCCTGGCTGGTGCTTTGGCTTTGGCTTTGCTTTGCTTTGCTTTGGCTTGGTCTCCAGCCATGGCTCCTTATTGAAGCATATCGAGAACTGGTGCCACAGCATTCCATGGGACATCCACCGAAAGCCAACAGCCAGGCANCTGGTGCTTTGGCTTGGCTTTGCTTTGGTTTGCTTTGCTTTGGCTTGGTCTCCAGCCATGGCTCCTTATTGAAGCATATCGAGAACTGGTGCCACAGCATTCCATGGGACATCCACCGAAAGCCAACAGCCAGGCAGGCCATCGCAAAAACAAAGTAAAAAGGAAAGCGATGGCAAAAACTACCAAAATGCATGCCGGCAAACACCGCGGACGTATCAAAGACCTAAGCAGCCACGGCCATTGATCAATGCTATTTGTTGTTGCACTGTCTGGTTAGAACTGCAAGTTTACCTGACCAAACCATTTAACGTGCCAGACACATTTTCGGCGAAATGTTTTTAACAGCCAAAAGTGCAGGGCCGCCAAAGGATCGCAAAGGAACGGAACGAAACGGATTGAATTGGATTGGATCGATACGAATCCCCGGACAAGCAATATATATTGCAATCTGGTGGATTCCTTATAAAGTTGACTTGGTGGCCTGGCAATTGTCAACTATGTTACATTTACTTGAAATTAGAAATTTAAATAAGGATATCATTTGAATTAGATCCCTAAATCCAGTATCGTGTTACTAAAACAAGTTAGCACGATCTGTTAATTTAGTATCTATAGTTTCTTAAAGAAATCTTTAGGAGGTATGTAGCCGTCGAGTTACATGACTGCAATGTTCATATTTATATTTTCCTTTTTTGGCCGGTCGGCTTTTCGAGACCGAGAAGAGCCCAAAGAATTCGCCAATGCGAGACCCTGCGTGATTAGAGAACCAAATTGTGCATTTCGCCGAGGTTTGGCCCCATCTACCGGCTTGGGATCGGCAATGGGCCTGGGCCTGGGCCAGGGTCTGGAGATCTTGAATTGGTCTCCTCGTCTCACCCACAATCGCGACATCTTTCTCGTTTATTGAAAGCAGCAAGAAGTACATGTCTGTTATCGCTGTTTGCCAAGATCGTTATGTGTGGCTCCCCCATCTCTCCGGGATTGGGTTTGTGTGTATGCCGGGCCAGGCGATTGGGTTTGTGTTCTGAGTTTGTGAAAGACCGCCAAAGCGAGGTCCCCATTCGCTTTCGTGGTGTGGGACGCAATTTTTGGCGCGAAAAGTTGGCGTCTGTGCATTGGGGGCAGTTCCAATGTGGATGCGATTTTGCAGCGAGAAAAAATCCAAGGTATTGGTGGTTCCCATAGCGCGATCTCTTCCGTTTCCGCTTTTCTTTCACCTCTGTTTTCACTTTCGCCGGAAGGAAATCCTGTGCCCTTCCTCACTAAGCAAACTTTTGGCAAACTTCTGGAGTTCTTCTCGTGGCAAGAAGGCCTTAGGTTGTCCTAAGTAAATATATAGTAGGAATGCCTCCACAGAGACCTGACCACATCCTGAGACCCAGATGAGCACTGTGACGAACCGGAGATCTTGAGAAGCCGTTAAGCAAAGTTGGATTGACCGCAAAAACCCCAGAGAGTAGAAGTAGAACCGATGTGACATTCGGTTGTAATCCAATACGCTTGAAGAGGCTGCGAATGGTTTTGGTCAGGGCTTGTCTTACATAATCGATGCAAGCATGTCAGTTCAAGTTGCTTCGGGATGCGCAGGATCTAGAGGTCGGGAGGGCGGAACAAGGGACAGTTAGGCTGAGCAGGTTCCTTGCGAACTTTGTATTTGCCTTTGAAGTGTTTGCTTTAGCGGGAAACCCTCGAGATTTGGATGGGTGTGGCACCTGTGACTAACCGTTCTTGCGCAATGCAATCCCGGATTTTCCGATTCGTGGAAGCGAACCGCAAATAGACCTTTTGCTGTTCGGACCTCCGGTGACAGTTAAATGGGCAGAGAGATAGTGCAGATGACATACGACACTCTTTGGGGCAGGGAAAGTGATCCTGGGTTTAAGGATGCGCCTATCGGTAGGGAAAAATCTAAGCGCAGCACTTGTATCCGTTCGGGCACTTGAGGCGAAGCAATTTTCTCATCATTGCCAATGCACTGGGTCAATTAATGGACCGAGAGATAGAAGGACTCCGCAAAAGGATCCTCCTCGACCTGGTGGACAAACAGCAGTATCCTGTTGTGCACTTCGCTTAGCCGTTGACACTCCAAATAAAGTGCAACAACGGCAAAAAGATACTTTTTTTACGGCTAGTTAGAGATATCCCTTGTTGGACAGACAGTTTGACATTTTTGTGTTCCTGTCGCCGCCGTCCTGTGGTGTCCCGTTGTCCTGTTAAGCAAACAAGTGAACCTCAAAGAGTATTTGTCTGGGTCTCGGTGTGAGCTGAGCAGGATCTTGAGACGTGGGGACACATCAGCTGAGCCAAGACGTGCTGGGAAAATTTTTCCTTGATCAGCTGTTGACCGAAACATAAAAATTTTGTTGTTGGCGACATCGTTATGGGAAAATCGTTCCTTGTAGGGGATCGGTTTTTGGGTTGTTGGTTCTTGGGTTTTGGGATCTCGCCTGACTTGTCCTGAAGTGTAGCTAAACCTGTTTGACTTTTGTTGTTAGCCCTGGCTTTGGTTTTTTAGCTGTGTGCTCGCTGTGTCCAACTTGTTGCTGTTTTGGCCGGAGCACAAGTATTGGTGCCTTTGTCCTGATTTTCGGGCCCAACAAAGGCTCAGCAAATCATCAAGTGCTGCCGTCGAGGATGAGTATTGGGCTAGGATGATGATGATTATGGGAATCGAAGTCGGATTGCAGCATCATTTTTCCAGCTGCACGAGCGTGGCGAGTGGGCGAAAAAATCAGGGATCAGGGAAGAGGAATCAGGAACCAGAGCCTAGGGGTCCCTGGAATCGTACCTGCCGTGTGCTGATCTCACGCTCGCCAAACAATGCCAATGCCAAGTCAATGACAAAGTACTGGGCTGGTCAGGACAGGTTACTGGGTGTGGGGCGGGGGTCGTCTCCTCTATCCTTGCTGTGGATTTCCCATCACAAATAGACCCTAATAACGCTATTTCTATTGCCATTGTCTCTCCCCTCGAGGTGTTACAATTGCAGAATTATTGCCCTGGGAACGGGCTCCACCTCCGTTTCGTAAGACCACCGAGCTGATTCCGGATCATTTGGCTCCTCGGCCGTTAACTCACTCCTCGGACCATAAAACTTTGACAGTCGTATGACAGTCGTGGGCTCAAAAAGGGAAAGTAATCAACCAAAACAAGGACACCAGCCAAGATTGCACACTCGGGTCGTCTAAGGGGTAGAAATATTAACTCATATCGTAAGTTTATGGCTCCCATAGGGGCAATATCACAAACTCATGAGACCTTTATTGTAAACCTGTTCGATACCACTTCTTATGCACTATCTTATGCAAAAATTCCATGTCTCTATTAATTTTCAGATACTTTAAGGGATTAAGAGCTTCAAGCTTAAATATCTTGTATCTTATCCCATTTTCCTCTTAATCTTCACAGGACTTTCTCGATCTTTCCACCCGTTTTCCCTATTTTCGCTTTTCTCCCTTCGCATTGGGCCAAAGTGCAGGAGAAGAAAATGAATTTGTCCGTTACAAAAATCTGCCGCGCATGAGGGAAGCAGAGAACCGGAGAGTGATAGGGGAAGAGACTGCGTCGAGTGAGGCGAGTGTTTGCGAGAGTGTGTTTATGTTTGATAAAATGCGATATGGGCACATTCCCTTCATTCCGCCTGCAACTCCCCCTTCGCGGGCTTGAGACTGAGTCTCCCTGCAAGAGCGCGAGAATCGAGAATTGAGCAGTGCAAAGCGAGAAGCGAGAGCGAAGAATGGAGAATGGAGAAGCCGGGCGAACGTGACTCTCGCGGCGCATGTGTGCGTGCCCCATCTCCCGGGCAGGCGGAGAATCGGAGAATGAGAACATAAACGGGAATAACGTATTTTTGCTGTCGGTGTGGCAAACACTCGCACACAGCTCAACATTTTGAGGCAGGGAAAAAGATAGAGAGATACCCTCGCCACCCCACACCCCCCCGCACAAAGAATATGGAGAAAGCGAAACCAAGAGATAGTTCAAAGATCCAAATCTATTACAACCTACCTTAACAATTTGTGGAAATCAAACTTTTATGGAAAACAAACTTTGCCAGTGATAGTATGAGTGAATTTTTTCTCCCTGTGCACTTCAGCATAGAGTGTCAACTTTTCAGAACCGAAGTCAAGGCAATAAAAACCATATAATTGAAAACCAGACAGAGCAAAGGGAATAGAAAGATAGAGCCGAGTGCAAGAGCAACTGGGAGGGCACCACTCCGACTGGGGCCGGCTCTATTTGTGCCCCAAAATATCTGAAAGATTAGATGGCAGGCGCATTTAAGCAAAAGGGGTTCAGGCTCCGAAACTTGGCTCCATGTTGAGCGGAGGCATCAATTCTTTTTTTGGGGAGAAACCAGACGACGAAAGCAAGACACTTATGATTAATGTTCTGGCAAAATTGAAAATATATTTTTAACCCCACATGAACAACAAGCCGCGACGCGATCGGAGCGGAAATGAGGAAGTCTTGGTATGGTTTATGTTCTGGCAAAAAGAGTTGGGGTGGAATTGGTAGGTTAACTGATCGGGGGGGACGGGTCGGGTGAGTATTCTGGGATGGGATGTCTACCATTGCCGCCTTTGGGGTATGCTCAACATACGGGGCAGATCACCAGCAATGAGATTAGGCAAGGGGAGTGTGTGGTGTTCTGTGTGTGCTGCGTGCTGCGTGCCATTTCCATAAAGAGGAAGTTGGCGTTGTTGTAGATGAAATTCTCGGAAAGAGGCAGTTGCTTTGGGGGAGGATAGAGTTGGGAACGTACCGAAGGGGGTATAGAGTCGGGGGGAACATGCCAAGATTCACTTGAAGACGGCCTTAGTATTGAATTGCAGATCAACTGCCAAATATTGTTTGAAATCTCGGCGCCCTTAAAAGTATGCAATACTTTTGGCTAATCTTAATTGAGCAATCTTATAACGTGATTGGGATTTAATTGATCAATAATTAGATCATTTAAATGATCTATAATATACAAATGCAATAAATCCGATAAAAAATATAATTCTCTTCACATTTTTTTACAATTGCTTTTGAATCACCTTTTGGAAGTTCATTAAAAATGCATGAGCAATTATCAGAGTTCCACGAATCATTTCATGGCATTCGCCGTTCGGTCCGGCCCATAAATCTTTCCACTTCAAATCGAGATCAATGCACGTGCGAATACAAAATAGGAAAATTGCTTAGAAAGACGGAAAATTCACCAGCAATACGAGGGCAAATTGCGCAGTCGGCCAGGAGAGTGGACAAGAAGATAAATGACCCGAGCCCGGACCTGCTGAACCCAACCCCAACCCATAAACGATGCTGTCACTGGGCCAAAAGTGTGTGCGAAGATATTTTCCCAAAGTCGACCAAAGAAATAATGATAATAAAATAGATGGCAAACGGCGACAGGCAGACAGAAGAAAGAGTATTGTAAAAGTAAACACGCCAGGATATCAAGTGTACGTTCGGTTGGGATGGTATGGGATCGGATCGGATCGGATGGTGAAGAGCATGAGTTATGTTCGGTCTGCGAAGATCTCCAGTTTCTCCTGGTTTCTGCACTTGCAACTGTAGTCGAAATTGCAGGCATTGTGCCCACATAGATGGCCCGAAAACACCGGCGAGTCCGTAGTCCGCACCGAAGGAGAGTATCGTGGGAATGGGCATTGTGACAAAGAGTAAAAATGAGGAAAATTATCTGTGGGCTTCAAGTGTCGCCGTTAGTTTGTTCGTGTTTTCTTAGACAAATGTTTTCAACTTTTTTTTTGTTGTATGTACTTGTTGTTTTCCCTTGCCTTCCCACCGGCCACAAAGAAAGTGTAGTACGCGTTCACCATGCGACTCGGACACAGGAGACCTTCAAGTGGTCACCTTCGCTGGGAAAGACAATCAGAGACAGTCTAATTTGTGCGCGGGCCACTTGAGTCCAAAACAGAGGAAAAAGGAAAGGTTGGGCGTGCAACTGTCGCCGGACAAAAGTGAAGGAGTAGTGGGACAAGTCCTGCGACGAAATTTTCAATTCCTGGCCAGAGGCAGATGCATTTGGCGTGCGTGGGAGTCAATTTAGGTCTGGACCAACGTAGAAATATGACGCAATGGGAGAAAATTCCACAATAAAATCACTTTCTCACGACCTGTGGGGCAAGGTTTGTTGTTGGCTGCTATGGTAAAATGTATATTGCCAATTTGTTTTTATTAATTTTTTAATGTTTTCAAATTTCTTTGAAATTTCAAAATATTGTAGCTTATGGTTTACATATTAAGTGGAATTAAATTACGATTTCATAGTTTAAAACAATATTCTTGCTCTATAAACTAGACCTTAAATGCATGCAAAATTGATTGGGCCTATTTATGCAAACCATTTGGAATTCTTTTCTATATAAGTGGGGAAATCTGCTGAATAGGGTAGAAAAATGAAGATTTCAATTGCAATTCTTGCTGTTCTAAGTATTGTTATGGTGGTATTGGACTATCTCCCTATGGAATCTAAAAGTGATGCAAATTCTCCCAATTCTGAATAAATGTAAAAATAAAAACAATTTAAATATGTAGCTCCAGTATGTTTATCGTCTTTAACTTAAATGATAGCGGTTTGGGTTATTGGCAATCCTACGAGAATAGTGTCGTTGCATAAGAAATCTCGTGCACATGCCAACAATAAAATCACTTTCTCACGGCCTGTGAGTTAGAAGTCAATATAAAAAATGTGTTTTCCCTGCTATGGTTAAATACATATTGCCAAATTGTTTTTAACAATTTCCTAATGTTATCTAATTTATATTAAATTTCAAAACGTTATAGTTTATGGTTTATACATTAAGTGGAATTAAATTTCAAAAACTAGACCTTAAACGCATGCAAAATTGATGGTGGCCTTTAATGCAATTCATTGAGAATTCTTCAATATACATAAGTGGTAACATCTGCAGGGCTTATTGTTGGCTGCTATGGTTAAATTCATATTGCCAATTTGTTTTTATTAATTACCTAATGTTATCTAATGTATTTTAATATTATTTTTTATACTAAGTGGAATTAAATTACGATTTCAAAGTTTAATACAAATAGTTTTGCTCTATAAACTAGACCTTAAAGGCATGCAAAATTGATTGGACCCATTTACGCAATCCATTGAGAATTCTACTATAAAAGTCGAAACATCTGCTGAATATGCTAGAAAAATGAAGTTTTCAATTGCAATTTTTGTACTTCTCGGTATTGCTATGGAGATATTGGAATACATCCCTATGGAATCTAAAAGTGACTTTAACCCTCGAAATATTGAATTGTTTAAGAAATAAAAACAATTTAAACATGTAGCTCAGTATGTTTATCTTCTTTAAATGACAGAGGTTTGGGTTATTGGCAATTACTGTTTTTTCTATATCATGGCATTAGAAAATCGATTCTTCTCGTGCACATGTTACTGGCAACGTGCACTTTAACCTGTTGGTAAGGAATTTAGTATTATTTATGACGCCCTGCGACATTTTATGGCCATTAACAGGGGACTCTTCCGGTCGGCGGACAAGTTCAGCAACACCGAAAGGAAAAAGGTCTCAGGGCATCGTAAATCAATGAAATCCCAATCAAATAACTGCGATATATACTTAGCACAAAGGTACAAAATCCATCGACAGATATGACCGAGAGGAGATTGCATGAATGAACTGCGAGGAGAGGAAAGAAATTCGATTTGAACAGGGATATGGCAACAATGTTGCTAAGTCTTTGCAAACAGTTGAAAGTTTGTTGCTCTGCTATTTGTTCAGAGATAAATCCCGGGTCGTTCGATAAGCGTGGCATGGAGGAGCCCATGGTTCGTTCTCGGGCTCTTGAGAGCCCGGTCAAAAGGGCATCTTACCGATAAACAGTATCAACTCGGAGGCAGTAGAGAAAATCGAGAGAAATCGGTTGTGTCAAAAAGAAACGCAAGGAAAAATCAGCGTTTCTGTTCTTTATTCTCTGTGGGCTGGCGATAAAATCTTAACTAACTGCCAGCACTGCGTGTTTGATAAGCAAATATCAGATACCCAGATACACAGATACTGGCCAGATGCAGGCGCAGATACAGATACATTTGGCCGAAAGATACGAGCTGCCCGACAGAAGTGTGCAAACATATTTGAACTTAGTTAAAAGCGCGTAAAAAGTCGATAAATGTCACTTATCTGTTTGTGGGCGGTCAACAAACCATCGTCGGTCAGGGGAGTGTTTTCAACTTCTGCGGATGTATCTCTTTCTTCCAGGTAGTCAACACTTAATTCGGGAAAAAACATGATAATTACAATTATTAATCATATTATTTTGTGATCAAATGTCTTGACATTATGCATATATTCCAGCAAAAACAACAATTTATGCCAACTGCTTCTGTGTGACGTCATCATGCCATTATCGTTGCTTTGCCGGCTGAGTATACGCCCCCCGCCATAGCCCCTGGGGCTTCCCTCAACCCGCATACGCGCCCATGATAAACTCGGTTTTTATGAATGAAAGAAACTGATTTCTGATTGCCTTATAACCGACGCTTCGGTTACTTGCAGCGGCAAGCGAGTGCTGCTCTGGCAATCTGACGGATACTTTGCGGATTCGGAGGCGGCGTCAATTCTTTTGATGGCTGACCTTGAGTCGTGCCAGCCGAAAGATATATTCAAGAGAAACACTCGTGCATATGATACTCGTACTCCACAAACGAAAGTGTGCAAATAATGTGCGGACCCACAGCTACATTTGTGTATCAGCAGTGTGTGCACACATCTGGGCATGCAGTAGAGTATCTGAAAAATCATATTTTATCTTACTACGGAAATGACTGCGACGTGCTCAATGTGGCATTGTGCTCCTCCGGTTTCCCTTGGGTTTTAGTCAACCAATTCGCTACAATTTCAGTCAGCAATTCAGTCAGCAATGCAGACCCAGCGCACACATAAATGAATGTACATATCAAGTTGTATGTGCATATATTTGTATATATTTTGTGTCATTTTATTTTATTTTATTTGGTTTTCTACTTCTTTCAATATTTACTAAGTCTGGCGCGTGCTTTGGAACGTCAATGAAGCACAATATTTGTATAATTTGAGAGCGATTGCCGCAATTGATCGAGTCATTAGACACCCTGTAGCCTACCTTCATGCTCTCGGAAATATTAAAAGATTATTCTGTGAGAGGGTATCAACAGGTTTTGATCAATCCGTCGTATGCTGGCAGTACATTGACATTTGAGGTGCGGATTTTGCATATTCGGGTTATTGTATTAAAGAAAATCATTGTTCCAGGTCATAAGATTAACTTTTATGACTTTTAACTTCCGTTTGAAGCGTATAATGTCTTTAGTTCTAGGTCATTTATTGGAAATAAGGATTTATAATTGATTTGTGCTACTTATGTAACTGATTTCGTTATATATAAATTGCATTTTTTGCCAGCTTAGCTGTGAAACCATTTAAGATGAAACCGGCAATTGTTCTCTTGGTGATATTGGCGATATTGGCACATCCTTCCACAACGCGGAAGCCTAAGGCTGGCTAAAAGGCCATTTTCATCTGAAAATAATGTGACACAAGGTTAATTTCTTCAAATAATTTCTATTTTTTAAAACCTATTAAATCACATAAAATTTTTTGATCGAGTAAAATTATTAACTACAAATTCGTAGAGCGATGCGGAACCTAATGAAGATGGCAAGCTGTTATATATTTTTTTTAGCTCTCAGCAATTCCTGGAGACCGCTTCTTAAATTGTATAAAAAGCCTAATTATAATCTTTTTTAAATGTCGCAATAAATGAATCAGTAAATATATTACAAGTTTCGAGGATAAGTTGTAGTTCATTTTTATTTAATCCCATTTTAATTTTTAAATTCTTTGCTATTCTAATTAAGCGCATTACGTTCCAGGTAAATTTGCATGAAATTTGATTTATTCGTTTTTAATTTGTGAATTGTAAATACATTTTTCAACTGTTTGTTTCACATATAAATAGTGTACACAAACACGAATTTCATTCGTCCGCAGTGCAAAATGAGGTACCCAATAATTTTCTTTGCCATTCTGTTAGCTTACTTTTGGGATCTCCAGTATAGGACAGTGAAAGTTAAGTCTTAGAGCGATATTTTCTATTTTGCTTCTTAACTGATTGACAGCTTTGAAGCGCTTGTAATTACAAAACTTGTAATTATGGTAATTATGGTGTGCTTATTATTGAGCATGGCTGTCCTCCGGGCCCCAAAAAGTTCCCATCTTCCACCACCAGGAAAATAAAAAAGAAATATATATAATTAAAATTTAAAGGTTCAGTTGAAAATAAAAAGGGCATGTGTACATATAATTATTATATTGTATTCGTAGAGTGATGGGGAACCTAATCTTTTTAAATATCTTACATGTCGCAATAAAAAATCAGTTAGTATATCATCAGTGTTCAGGTTTTGTTAGCTGGTAGTTTATTTTTATTTACTCCCCTTTTATTTTTAAAATTCTTTGCTAATCAAATTAGGCGCATTAGGTTCTAGGTAAATTTGCATGCAATTTTCTTTATTGGTTTTTAATTTGTGAAGTGGGAATACATTTTTCCACAGTCTGTTTCACATATAAAATCAAGAGCGTACAAACACCATTTTCATTAATCCGCAGTGCAAAATGAAGTTCCCAATCATTTTATTGGTCCTTAACTTAACTATCATTTGGGTTTATCCACCTACCCCTGTGAGTTCAAAAAGATATAAGTTAAAATATAAAAAATAAATGTATAAAAATCATATGTAAAGACTCAATTCAAAATAAATATAAAAATGACATGTACACATATAATTATTGTATTATATTCGTAGAGCGATGCGGAAACTAATGAATCTGGGAAACTGTTATATATTTTTTTAGCTGTACGTTTTCCCTGGAATCAATTTCTTAAATTTTAAAAAATGCCTAATAAAAAACAAGTAATCTCTTTTAAATATCTTACATGTCGGAATAAATAAATCAGTAAATATAAAACAGGTTTTGAGGTTTTGTTAGCTGGTAGCTTATTTTTATTTACTCCCCTTTAAATTTTGAAATTCTTTGGCGCATTAGGTTCCACGTAAATTTGCATGAAATTTTATTTATTGTGCTTTAATTTGTGAATTGTGAATGCATTTTTCCACAGTTTGTTTCAACTATAAAATCAAGAGTGTAAAAACACGATTTTCATTAGTGCGCAGTGAAAAATGAAGTACTCAATCATTTTCTTGGCCATTCTATTAGTTAGCGTTTGGGTTCCTCCATATAAGCCAGTGAAATTTAAATCTTAAAGCGATATTTTCTATTTTGTTTCTTAACTGATTTATTGAAACGCTTGCGAATATGAAACTTGTAATTATTGTGTGCTTATTTTTAAGCATGGCTGCCGCGTTTCCTCCGGGCCTTTCAGCCTATTTGCCGTATCTGCCACCACCAGGAAAATAATAAATAATATATATATATTGTAAAAATCAACTGTAAGGAGTCAGTTTAAAATAAATATGAAAATGGCATGTGAACATATAATTATTATATTATAAAGCATATTTAAAGGTTATCTGTAGCTTGGCAAAGGTTTTATTTGCATATTACTTTGCACGGCACAGCTGCGCTTATATGTTGATTTGTCGGCAAATCGACACAGCTATATGATAACATTGAGTTGCTTGGAAGTCCTAAAGATTCCGGGAAATTACCGAATGAATCCATAAATAGTTTAAGGCGGTACGGGCTCAACCGCATTCCTGGGATAGTCAATATATGTAGTTTTATCGTCGCCGGGCCATCTCTCAATGGGATTTCCTGACCACTCCCTGCCCCTGCCCATTGACCAGAATCATTTATTGAATGGTAGTTTCTCTATCTGTGTCATGTTCCTGGAACGCATTTAGGTGACACAGTGAGAGCCCGACTCGCGGCCTCTTCAAAAACCATTTCAAAATCGAGCCTCCCGCCTGGCTTTCAAGCACTTGCCCCTCGAGGGTTTTTATTATTATTCCATACACCTCACAAAAGGATGAGTGGTCGGGTTCGGTTGGATTCGAGACCTGGAAATTATGCCGAACAAAAGTGTTAAAATTGCGTAGAGAAATTGTTTGGAAAATATGAATTACAAGCCTCTCCGAGCGGGCCAAACTCCCCGAAGAGTTACCTGCCGCGCGCTGCACGGCTTTTCTCTATTATGTAAGGCATTGTAACAGGTTTCCCGACTACGACTTTGGTTATTGTTTCGATGCAATGTTTTTTAAGTGCCTGCCGTAAAAAATCATCGTTCTGGCTCGTCCGCGATCCTTGAAGTAGGTGTTAAACAAACGGCAGCTCGATAGGAAGCTGTGCAGAAATCGGTTTAGAAAGGCAAAAATCAAACCAGAGCCGGTGGGTGAATGGCTTCCAAGGGGGCGGCAGTGAAAGGAGAACCTGGCTGAATGAATCCTTTTTGGGAAATGACTTCTGTTTAATTTGAGAGGCAACATGAAAGTACTCCTCGAGGGACTCTTGTGGTTTCCTTGCGATTTGACCTTAGGAATTAATGGCAACTCGGATATTTCTTAGCTCTGTTTGCTTGCTTATTATATTTTCAATAGAAGGAGACCTTCATTGATATTGGTACCAAATCCAGGTATCCTTGACAATTTGTTACAAAAATAATGGCCCAGAAAGTCACATAATAATTTCGTATATCTTAAAAGTTTGTAAAAACTAATTGTTCGCCTATAGCTGTTGTCAAGAACTTTGTAAATTTATATGTTTTTAATAGAAAACTATTGATATTTCATACCCGGCAAAGGACACGTCTTACCATTTCTATCTTCTTAATTGTATCGAATCCTTGGCCATTCATTGGCGGCAAACAAAGGCCATTTAAAATCCCATTTCATACAATTAATAACAATGAAATTACACTAAAATTGCAACAACACCGCACACCCCCAACAGGCGGGCGACAAAGCAGACAACAGCAACAACGATCGCGCACAAAGGCCATTGTCACAGGATCGCTCATCCACTTGCCACTGAGGCCGCTATTCAAAGTATCTCGTATCTCGCAACTCTGTTCGCTTCATTCAGGACCTGCTATATATCGTCGCATAGTCCAGAGTCTATAGCCCCTGTGACAAAGGGCGTGGCAATACGCACTCGACTCCGAATGCCGGGCAGATATTGCACGTGCGTGAGGATAACAATTGTCCGGCGACCTGCAATTGTGTCATGTCCTGATCTCCTGTTTGTCCCGCCGCTGCAATTGCACTGTCCAATGTCCAGTGCCCGGCCAATATCATTGTAGTACTTGTTTTCCATTTAAAATCAGCGATGTGAAAATCTCACAAGACGTGATTTTTATGTAGTTTCTTCCCCATTATATTTTTACCTTGTGAAGTTTATTGTTTGGCTAGTTCATTAGGTGGCGGGATTTGGGTTTATTTTGGTGGACACGTACGCTTCGGAAAATTGCCGCCAAAAATGGGTTAAGGTGATTTTTCTTGGCAAGCTTTGCCGGCTCAGCTGCGGTCGATTGCCTTTTACACAAGTTTTTTTGTTGCTTGGTGTTTTGTTGGTTGGTTGCTTCGGTGCTTCGAACATTAAACTAATTTATCACCAATATATGCCAGGATCCTAGGCAAAGGACACCCCTTTCGGTGGGAATCGGTTGCGTGTGTGCGCTACTTACCATAATGAAAACATTTTCAAATATTTTATGCAAAGTTGCCGCTGCAAGGCAATCCCTGACATGACCTTAGCTGAACCTCAAATGCCGCGTCTCCCGTCGCGTTCGCTGTCTTGTCCTGAATGGGAATTGCAGTTGCCAGGACATCCCATCCCGGCCCATCCCAGCCCATCCCATCCCTTACCGGTTCGTAATTTGCAATCTGAACTAGTTTTCGGTATGGCTCTGTCATTATGTAGATTTTCTGGGCTAGGCGTACAAGTTCCCCCCAAATGGCACCGAATACTTAGCTGCTAGTTGTGATGATCCTTGGGTTATTCCATTTCTTGGATCGGGGGTCATCTGGCCTGCGATTTGTTCCCACAGCACAGGAAATGTGTTAGAAGGCCGAAAACCCATAAACCTTGAAAGCACAATGAGAACCAGATAACGATCCAATGGCTTGGCAAACAGAGAAAATTGTATCCACCGGCAAATGGAAAAAGGTAACAACAAAGCCGCAATTTAATTTGGCTTGTGAAAATCGAGGCCGATCCATTTGCAGGACCATAACTCCTCCGCCTCCGCTGCCGCCGCCGCATCCTTCTCCGCCGAAATGAGTTACTGACTGACTGACTGTTGGGTTTGACTGCCTAAGCCGCAGGTACAAAATGATTAGCCTCCGGAGCTCTTTCCACCGCAATTAGGATCGATCTTGCTGCTCTGGCGATCCCAATAAAAGCCAAATTGAATCAGGAACTAGTGCAGCGAGAGGGGATCCTGGGCGGACCTGTAAGGATGCAGCTGATAATGGCAAAGAATTGCGTCGTCACAGGTTCACAATTCATTTGAGTTTGGGGGAGAAATCCAGGGGCATCTATCGTACCTCGAGTAGAACAATTTTTTAACATCAAACGAATAAAGGTCGCACACACACTGGTACTTCTAGTATATTTACTTTGGAAAAGGGAGCTCGTGATTTGTTGCAAGATTTCTGTGTAAATGGCATAAAAAACCGCTCGAGAAACCAGGCGACAAGCCGTGGGATCGTGGGATCTGCGGCTCTTGTGCGTTGTTAATGTTGTTAATGGCACCCGACCTGTTCACGTCCTCGCCCGAATCACAATGTTGGACAATTAACACACCAACAACGAGTCCAAGTTGGAGGCACATCCTTGGGAATGTCGGGCAATACAGAGGCTAAAAAGGAATCCAAGGCCCACAGTTTTTATCTTTTTTATACGCTCTCTGTTCTTATGAATTGTTCATATTTTTTTGGATCATTCAAGAAAGGCAGTGCCGCATCAGCTGATCGGGGGGATTAATTATGTTGACAGGTTCCTGCAATTGAAGTGGAACCGGGCTCTGAATGTGATCAGAAAGTGGAAAAAATTATATACAATTTTCCGGGAACAAATCTCCACTATATATTCACTCCCTCTCTAAATTTTAATTCATTTTTCCAGAGTTATTTCTGTTTTATTCCAAGACTTCTTGGAAAGTCTTTGGGGATTCCTTCTCAAACCTTTCCCATTGCATAAATTGCAGTTTTAGTAGAAGCCTGGGAAAATATTCGTCTTTTTGCACTAGGAAATGATTTGCTAAAATTGCACACAAATATTTTCGTAGGAAATTTAATAAATATTTTATAGAACCATGAAATGTAATTGAAAACCCCATTCAAGGTCTCCCAGGAGTATGTGCCGCAATGAATGAATATTTTCGGTGACGGTTTCAATTCATGAAACAGTTGCTACCAAATCGTGGCCAAATGAAAAGGCCGAAAAGGCGACACGGCTCAAAGCAAAAACTCAGCTGGAATGCGTTGGCAGTTTGAATGTCGCCTCGGGTGACAAATTGCAAGGCTTGCTGCACAGGTTGCACAGGTTGCAGTCTTTTAAAAGGACTGCTTGCCTTCTCGGCTCAATGACGCGGCAGGTTCCGTCAAAAAATGTGCCATTTCGCACCTCCATAAAAACGTGTCCCAAATGGGTTTGCATGCGGGTTTTCCACGCCATCAATGGCAGCGGTGGCCTTCGGCATTGGTTGCATAACGTTTTGACTGTGCTGGCCGGAAAGTTGCACATGAGCTCTAATGTGCGATTCGCATTTGCATGTGCCGTGAAAGGGTCAAGGGTAGGGTAGGCAGGATGTGCCAGCCTCGGGGCTTGTGTGTTTACCCAACGCAATTTGGCGCGCAAAATTAGGGGCACATCCTTCGCACATTTTCAGATTTCACATCCTGCCCCTCCCCTCGCAGGGCATGCCACGAGTGTGTTGCTGTGTGTTTGCAATTGCCACCCAAGTTACACGTAAGCCGACAACAAGTGGACCTGGCCCTAATAGACCTGTTGGCAAGGCCGCAGGATTTGCCTCCTTCTCACGCCTCGACTGCATCCGGCAATCGGAGCAAGGAGCAAGGATCCAGGAGCCAGGATCCGTTCGATTTCCAGCTAAAAACGCGGCAATCTCTCAGATATTTTTATACGGACGTAAAGACTTCATTCATGCAACGCTCGGCCCGCTCCATTCACCATTCACCTACAATGCTCGCATCCCGGCACAACAATAAGGACACAACTAGCAAATCTCTACAAGCACTTCAGGAACAATGAGGAGCAGTGGCCCAGGCAAATTTCTTTGCGAGGACATTCAATGTTCTCACGTTTATTTCACTCATTTCGGTTCTTTCATTTATTTTTTGGGTGTTTTTTTCGGCTCCTTTTTTAATGTTTGGCTTAAACCTCAAGTGACCGAGGGCTTGATGATGAGCTCACTGGGAATTTGCAAAGGGAAAGCGGATACTCAGCCACTCACTCGTGGGCCCTCGGCATCCTCATCATCCGCCGATCATCCCGGATATAGTTCGATATTTTTTGCGAGTTTGCCGCTCCTTTTATAACGCAATTTTTCATGGAATTCCCGAGCGGACCATAATCAGCAGATAATGCCGTTGATTATCTCGGGAATGTCTATTCATCGCTGGCGCAGTGTCCTCCGAGTCCTTCCGCCTCATATTTCCCTCGCCGTGTGCGGCCTGCCAAAAAGTGAAAAGTGGAGGGGAGTGGGAGACGGTTACCGGGAACGTGAGTGCAGTGGGAGCTGTGCGGTAACTGTGGGAAAACTGCATTTTCCGGCCTGACTTTGGCGTTTCCCCGGAATCCTGAAGATGTTGTCGCATGTCGTATCTTTCGTACCTTTTGTTTGGACAAAGCACAATTTAATTTGATTACAAATCAGAGAAAACAGTCTGTCAGCCTGTCGGTTGGCATTTGCATTGCAGACGCTTCCCAGCAACCCCAAAGCCCGCATCCCCGAAATACAAACTAATGGTCAGTCAGTCAGTCAGTCAGTCAGTCAGTTGTTGGTGTGGCAGCGAAGAAATTTATGCAGTCGCTTGATAAGCACGTTTCAGCATTCGAAGTCTGTGTCATTGTCGCCTGATGAAGATGAATGATGTAATAATTCCGTCATAAAAATTACGCATACTCAGCAAGTTTGTATCCGCAGGGTGGATTTACTTACTCTACTACTCGCATGTAGCTTTAATGCGGACCGGACCAAATCAAAGCTAAGAACGGGAACGGGAATGGTTATGGTAATGGAAATGGGAATGCGAATCCTCTCGGGCCAGCTGCCAGCTCAACAAGTTTCCAGCGGCAGAGACGGGCCCTGCATGCTGTGTGTATATCCATTTTCATTTAGAACTGGTTTACTCCGCCTAACCCCATCTCATATCCATTTACATTTATCGCATTTTCCACAAATCCTGGGCTGCAGCTTTGGTGTTTTGGAAAAAAAAAACCGAAATGAGAAAACGAAAACACAAAATTCATTGGCCTGTCAGGGCCAGAGGAGGAAAATCCATTAGCATGCTCAGCCGGGCAAATCCATCATAAGCCTTGCCCTAAAAAAGTACTTAAATCTCTGTTTGCCTTGACCCTGCTGCATCCACGCACTCGCCCCGAATGTATCTCCTAGATACCCGCGCTCGTCGTGCATCCTTGTTATTCTCTCGCCGCGTTGGATACTTGTTTTATGTCTTCGTCTGCCCCAGCTCGTTGCCCTCGCCTCACCTCTGGCTTCGCGTTCTACAACTCTACTATACAACTCTGTTTTCAACTTGGGCCAATGTTCGATGGATTTTGTTTTGATTGCGCTGTCCGTTCCGCTCTCCTCCTCCTGCCCCTCCCGATTCCAGTACCCATCCTATCCCCATGACCATGCCCGTTCCCTTTTCCAGTTCCTCTTTCTCGTTTGTAAAGTCAAAGTGTCGAATTGTAAAGATCAGTCACCTTTGGTGGATCGCCTAGGCCTACCTACCTACCTACATACATAAATGGATGTGTGCATATGTAAGGTATCCCATAGATACATAAACATTTACATTGCCCTGCTCCCCCTCCCGATCACTGGAAAAGAAATCGTACAGAAATCGTATCGATGGGTGAGCCAGAAGTCAAGGATGGAGAAGCTAGATTTAGGCCCTTTTTCTCAGAGTGTTGTTGTGTTTTGTGGAGGCCTCCTCCTCCCTTTATTATGCCGGGCATGTCGCCTGCTTCCTCTGCAATTTCTCTATGTAATCACATCACAACCAGGTTCAGTACCCCCCTTGGAACACCCAGAACATCCCACTCGCAGATCCCTGTTGCACTCTATGGCTGCACGCTTATTTGTTTGCTCGTGGGCTCCAAACTGGTACTGGCATCCGTTCGCTGTACATAGGCGGGGTACAGTCCTCTTCTGGCTTGGTGTTTTTCCTGATTTTTCTCCAAAGGGCGCACGTCCAACAGGTTTGTCTAGTACGAGTACGTGCATCGCCGCTCCCCGCATTTTTAATGCTTCTGTTTCGCTTCTAAGAATGCTGCGTTGTTTTCCTTTCGGCTCTATCTCGACGCTCATCGAGCCCCCCAAACCGATGGGCCAGGAATCAAGTTTACTTTGCTAACCACCACCTCGGTTGGGACTTTCGATTCTATGGAACCTTCTAAGGCATTACAAGCGGGAGACTCGGGAGGAAGTCCCGGCTCTAAGCCGATTTCAGCCAAAGACGGAAGGAAGTGGACCAGGTGATGATGCGTGGAAAATATTAAACAGCGGAAAATGATCGGAAGACGCACAAAGATCCCCCAAGAAGGAACGAAACGTTTCCATCAATTTGGGAAATCATGAATTTTAATGTGTTTAAGACGGTTAATTTTATTAGCTATTAACCTTAACGCCTGGGAAAAAAATTGTTTAAACACAAATAAAAGTCTATTACTTTTACTTTTAAAAAGCTTAAAAACTATTACTTAGGTCTTTTCACAATTGTGATAATGTTGTTAAAGGAAATTCTTTCAACTTACTATCTATATATGACACAATCAGCCCAAGGATCTATACTTTCTAATTCCATAGCCAACCGTTAAAAAACCTTCATTTGAAAACTCAGGGTTCCGCCCACACAGTCGATGCCAAATAGAGATGTTGCATTTTATGGCTAATTGATTTTGATCTCGACTGCCTTCTTGGTGGTCAGAAAATCAGCACACAAATCCCTGTATATATTACACATAAGTGCAGGAAGGGCCGAAAAAAAGAGGCCAAATGAAAATACAGATATTTCCCGATAAGAGGAGACATTTTGCGCATCATCATCTCAATTATCAGAAGCAGGTTCCGAGGAGATCCCTTCCTAGAGCAAATAATTATTGCAAACGCAGATTAGTTGCGGATGAATGAGTGCTGCCCGGTTATCAATGGCACCCACAGTGCGGCCCAGATATATGGTCCAGGCCGACCATATCTGGGCACTCTGATCTCGGCCGAAAATGATAAACGCCTGAATGAACGGGGCTGTCAACAAAGAGCGAGCAAACAGAAAAGGATTTCAGTTGGTTTTATTTATTTATTTTCCTTTGCCAGTCAGCTGACTGACCCGAGTTCCAACCCACTTGAGGTCCAGGCCCTAGCCAAGATAATATCTGATTTTCTTCACTATAGTAGTATCCTAGGTTTCCTTGTTGCATGCATTTCTCTATTTTTCCATTTATTCTGAAATTTTGGTTATCTGGGATGCCGAGTAAAACGGCAAAGGACAAAGACAATTTTTGGCGCTCTTTTTTTGGGATGTGCTCTAACCGATGAAAGATGAAATTTTACTGTGAAAGGATTTTTCCGAAAGGGATTTGCCCGCACCGCTGTTCTTTTCGAAAGCCAATAACTCTTGGCGGTGTGTGCGCATTTCGTAGTCGGTATCTTCGAGCTCGCATCGTGCGTTAGTCCGGCTTAGGGATTCCGTTTCCAGAATTTGCATGTGCGGGCTGAAACAATACTCCTCCACACACAGAGCGAACTGCACAGGGAATATTCATTAGGGGAAGCCAAACAAAACCAAACAAAGCCATGGCCAAGTTAGTTATTCATCGAAGTTCAAGCTGGTGCTTGCCGGTAATATTTTCAAGTTAAAGCAGGCTTATCCCGCACCCAAATCCATCTCCTGCTGACCTGTGCCCATTGTCAGTTGATTAACTATCCACAAAAGCAACTTGTAGATGTTCAGTTATTGCTAGTTCGAGTTGTATCGAATATCTAGATTGCCGGACCCAGGAACTCTGAGCCCGGAACCCGAAACCCATTCTGTGTGACCACACATGCAGGACCTGGGACGCAGGACCAATATGCCAATATGTCCATTCAGTCGGAAACGCAAATGTGCGAAACCCCTTTGTTCCCATATGAGATGATCTCGTTTTTGTTGTGCAAAATGCGAGCTGGCATCTGCCAACTAGTTTCCAGTTACCCAAAGTCCATCTATTCACATACCCAAATCGCATTGATCCCCGGACATTGGGCAATCTGTCGTCAAACAGTTGCCGCCCTTAGTCCTCGTGCTCATCCCCGGACAGGTTCAGCTCATATGCAAATTATGGACAAATTGTTCAATTTCCTGGAAGACTCCAGCAAAAAATACCTGATCTACATATCCAACAAACTCGTACACCCAGAGTTTTTCATATTTGTGATTGTTTTTTGCACAAGTGCTCGCACCGGAAGTTTTTATGATATTTTCCTAGAACTTTGAGCACAGTAGCTGACTTGTGTAATGTTTTTTGTATTCCAAGGATTTTATTGTATTTTGATTTTCAATTTTATTGTTTCGAAGCAGATCTCCTTCTCTATATTTAGGGAAATGCATAATAGTTTTCACACTCGGCCGCTAAAATTCAAAGGTGGATGCAGTTTGACTTGAATGTAAATTACTTTGAGTGTTTGAACAGGGTGTTAGGAGCGGAGTGTTGCCATTGTCCTTAGAGATATTTTTAAGGGAATTTCAACAAGATTTCAGGGGGATTGATATATGATTACAGCTTAACCAAATTTCTTCATAGAATGGATGTAAAACTTTCCACTGATCCAAGTTTTGCTTTGCATTTGGACAACCAACAAAAGGTGGATCGGTCCATTTGATGGCTTTGTAGTCCCTGCAAAACAGACTTCAAAGATCCCACCGAAAGGCTAAGAAACCTCTGGAATCTATGCAATTTTGCCGCATCATTGGGGCATGCTAATTGCCTTTGGCCAGAGTCTCAAAGAAATGAGTTGTAAATGAGCAAAAAGAGGTTTTTGCCAAACATAATATGGTATGCTCCTCGAGCCACAGGAGTGATGGTGTCACAATGCTTTGAGGTGGTTGCAAATTCCGCTAGATCATTAATTAATCTTTTCGTTGCCAGGAGCCAAAGATGGGACATGCAACATACCGACACCCTGGTATTCTAATGATAATATCATCAAAAGGACTTGCGACCCAAAACGGGAACCAATCGATTTGCAAGACATCCTAAATGCAGGGATATAGGAAGATATCTTTAGATGAAAATCAAACACTAAGCACACGCCCACCCGTCTGCCCTCAAGCCCGGCAACCACAACTAACAAGCCGTGAAATTATTTTTTATTCTTCAGGTATATGTATCTAATGGCCGGGATGCATACATAAATCGGTTGCCTATGAAAAGGCAATTAAGTGCGGGCAATCAGGGAGTCGAGAAGTGGGAATTGGAAGGATCCTCTCGTGAAATTGGTTGAATGACCCCCGAGATGATCGTGAGAATCGGACGGAGCAGCCTAACCCTTCGCGATCTGAAGAGGTTACATTATAAAATTTAGATGATTGCGTTTTAGTGTGTCATTAAAATCGGACTATTTGTATGCGATCTCTTGGAGTGTTTCCACGTATCCAATGCCTGGCTCAGCAGTTTTTCCGTTAAAGAATCAAAACATATAATTTTCCCCCTCCTTGAGGAACAGGTATGGGCTAGGGCGAAGCAGTGCATAGAAGAAAATCCAATACATGCCGTGCAGGTTCCAGACCATGTACCTGTGTCTACTATATACTCCTACGGAGAACAATAGAACCTGTTTGTCTCGGAGGGGAAAGTCCAACTGGAATCTCGGGATCTCATATAAGACCTGCCGAGATTTCCTGCCGCAAGGAAATGGGAAAAACAAACCGAGGCGCAGAAGGCCCGGCCAAAGGGAAAATGATAAATGCCAAGCAAACAGGTTGAGTTCACAGGTAGCGGGAGGGGCAAGGACCGACCAGGGGCGTTGGCCGGGGGTGGTCGGGGGCGGCAGAGCAGCAGGAGGAGGAGGAGGAGGAGGAGACTTATCTAGCAGTAGCCCAGGGGCTTCGGCTTCTACTGCGTCTGAAGCGAGGCCTGCACGTGGACGCCAAGGATTCCCAATGATGAAGCCTTTTTCACATCTCCCTCGGTCTATCTATGCGCATTGCGCACTTCCAAACGTCAAAGACCCAATAACGAGTTTTGTATTCAAAAAACGCATCGGGCATCGGGAATCGAGTTGGTGGGGAGAGCTGGGTAAATAAACGAGTTGAGGATCTTGTGGTTTTTATGGGGGTTTGGCTTTTTCACAGATTACCAAATTATTTTCCATTCTTTGCCGCTGCGCAGGCGTTCCAAGGTAAATGGCCAAACAAAAGGAGCTCTGGGGAATGTGTGATCTGGCTCCTCCAACGGCCTGTGTTTGCCTGGGAAAAATATTGGAAAAATCGGTTGGTGTTCGCCGTGATAAACATAATAATTTTATATGGGATGGATTGTATTTGGTAGACAACTGACAATGAGTTTTTGGTTTCAAAAAGGATTCATTTTCGGGGCAGAATAACCTTTTTTGATACCAAAATTTAAATATATTTGAGTTTCTTGAAGGAGAGTTTGTCTAGAACTCTGCACTTCCTTACACCATTAATGCAAACAATAGATTTTATAAACATGCTAACATTTTGGAGACTGCGTTTTCGAGCAGACATAAACAAGACAAAGCAGTGGACCCGACATTCGGGATTGTTTTTATTTCACGGACATGTAAACGAAACTTTCAAACACATGTGGACAATGTTGCAGGACAAACGGCGGCTCAAACAAAAACCCAATCGCCGAGGTTTAGGGCTCAATAAATTGCCGCCGATCCTACGAGTCGCGACTTTTGACCCAGAAGACGATTCACTGGACGCTGCTAATGAGCAGTCAGCCGGAGGTTACTTGAGATTTTATCAAAACAAGAAAACACGGACTCAAGAATCTGGCAGGATAACGGTAGCGGCGATCGGTTTTCATTAGATCCTTTTTGGCGCTGCCGCCCGTTCTGTGCAGTGCTATTATTAGAGGAAAAAACGGTTTGGATCGGATCGGGGAGAATTACGAGCGACCCCTGAAACTCGATGCCCCAATGCGGAATCCTTGAAGTGGTCAGTGCCATATGTCGTCGTCGTCATCCTTGTCGTCGGTGATATATGCTCGGATTCATCCTTCTGCTGCTTCAGCCTTGTTTTATTTTTGGGTCTCCTTTGCATGTGGTGTTGATTGAGCAATTTGTGAGACCCGGGCACGGTGGATTCCTTCTTGGGTGCACTGATTTGGAAGCTGTCAGCGTGGTTGCTCCAATTTCATGGCCGATTGGCTCAAGTGCATTCTAATTAATGATCGAAGTGGATTCGGCTTAAAAACGGTATGCCCATGAAATTTGAGGACATCTGGCGTTACCTTAATTCGGGGATCAAGGTTGTTCTTAGCTTCATTTGCTTATATTCCGAAGGGATTAAGTGAAGGTATTTAAGTTTTTTCCCAAAAAACTCATGGGAATGTGATTAGAAACTCCTTAGAGCAGATTTCCCCGAAACCGGCAGCATTACCCAATGTCTGGTGGGCCACCCAACAATTGGCAGTGTCTTGAAAAGATCATTAGCAGGAATAAGATCGTAAAAAGTCGTGACACGCGAAAATAAAGCAAGTGCCGCCCCTCGAAAGTCCTTTGGCAGCGCCGGACAGCCATGAAATTGCAACACACAGGCCCGCCGAGATAGTGGTCGGTGCCATTAGCCGCTCCCGATCCCGATCGGCATGGATGGATGGACCTCCCGGGAAATCAAAATGTTCAATTGCACACAATTGCGGCTCGTCGAGTGGCGTGCAAAAGACAAAGGACAAAAGGTAGGATGACCGAGGCAACAAATTTATAGGGACACAAACACGGGCCGCCGCCGCCGCCGCCTGTCGGTGTCTTAGAATCAAATGCACTGCGTCATCGGCGACCTCAGGAACCAAAATATATCATAAATGCACACAGGTTGCTTGAGGTTTTGCCGCCTTTTATGATTTTTTTTGTGTGTGGAGATTTCTTTGGGGAATGTCTCGGTGGTCGCCGCAGAGTTCCTGGAAGCCGGCAAATAAAAAACGAGTGAGCGAAAATATTATGAGAAATAACATTGGGAGTAATTAAATAAATGCGAGGCAAAGTCCCGCCAATTGTTGATGGTCTGCCACTTGTTCGTGTGTTATTTCGGTAATATTTATTTATCTTCCCAAAGCCTTTGTTTGCCAGGAGGGACCGTCTCGGGGCTCGAAGGATTTTCTCTACGATGTGGTCTTGAGGAGTTGGCAAAGCCGATTATGATTTGCCACCACACAAGTCGAGGTCAGTCGCGTTTTATGGCGGATTGCGTTGCAGGACTTTGGCTAACGTGTCAAATTGCCAGCAGGACACTGTGCCGGCTTGACCCAGGGATCCTGGGACAATTTCGCACGGTCGCCCTGGGCCCTGGTACCTGAAGCTGCGCCTAACCCACGCAGAGCCATCGGTGCGGGATATCCTCGCATCCTGGCCAGGATCGGAATCGGTTCGAGGATCTCAAGTCGCTCCAGACGCTTGGCTCATTAAGCGTTTTCCAGGCTGGCGCCTATCCCGCGGCGTCCTCTCAGTTTGGTGGCTTTGCAATTAACTGCATTGTCCTGGGACCCGGGCAACGCACGCGCAAGCAGTGTCGTCCTTTCTCCGGGCAGGACTCTGCTGCGACACTCGCTGGGCCGTTCACGTTTCTCACTCCTTTGCAGCGGAATCTAATCGCGCCCTGGTCCTCCTTCCCGCTGCTTAATTGCCGGGCCTGGCGAAAAGTCAGGTCCAGGTCCTGGGCCAGGGCAGGTCAGGCCGCAGGACACCCAAAGTGCTCCCTGTCCAACTCCAACATATGGCCAAAAATCTGCCAAGTAATCGCAAACGCCCCCACTGGCTGCTGGGCCAAAACATGTGCTGGACAAAGTGCTCCTGTGGAAACGCCCTCGCCCCATAAATGTTTTATTGATTTCGAAAACCTATAAAACAAAAACGGCGCAACCCGAAAATCAGAGGGAAATCTACCTGCCACGAGGGCACTTGAACTAATTGACAACTGAAAGGTGAGAGATTGCAGTTAGCCGATAGGACCAACGCAGTTTGGCCGCTCCTTTGTGCCCGGAATTTATTGCATTTGTGCAAGGAGCGAGGCGAGGATCGGTCTTTGTTTTCCGCAAAGGTTTCCCACTGATCGCACCAAAACAAAGTGCCAGTTTCTGGCTCTGACATGGACTATTAATTTGATTTTTATGTGCACTTGCTCGGTGCCGTTTTATGGCAGTTTAATATTTTTGCGCCTCGTCTTTGTCCCGAGGAAGCCACACAGGGATCGCCGAGAGGCCGCTGCTGGTGCCCTTTAAAAGTATGGCAAAGTGTTGGCCTCCTCTGAGCGACCTACTTACTTTTAGGGTTACCCACTCCAGGGCTACTTGCTCACTCGATCACTCGATCGCTGGTGTAACTCGATCGCTTTTTGGCAACACTCGTTGCTGCTTTGTGCACATGGTGCTACGTGCCCCCAAAGCTGGAATCTCCTCAAGTGCCCATTGATGTGAGCTTCCTGCTGATCGGCCGGCTACCGAACGGATAGAGTGCGTTTTAATGTGGGAATATTGTGGCGAACACGTAAATTATGGCTACCGCGGAGCCGGGGCTCAAAATGTATCGGGTTCAGCCCGGTTCCTCTGAATCCCGAACAGAAAATGTCAATAAAACCAAAGGGAAACGATGGTTTGGCTCTTGAAATCCCGGGTTCATTAACACTATCTCTGTAATACGGAGGATAATTGGTTCGGCAGGATCGATAAATGAACATTAAGTGTAACAATTACTCTTGGAATGGTGTCATTCAGGAGGATCATTTACCAATGTCCGTCACAGACTTCTTAAATCGAATTGTGGGTAATGGTTTTATGATTTTTAGGGAT
>JAJJHQ010011628.1:3150216-3232793 GCA_021223825.1 Drosophila ironensis
TGTAACAATTACTCTTGGAATTGTGTCATTCAGGAGGATCATTTACCAATGTCCGTCACAGACTTCTTAAATCGAATTGTGGGTAATGGTTTTATGATTCTCAGAGATATGGTTCCATAGTTGCATCCATTTCGAGTCACAAAAGAAAGCGAAACCTTTTGGTTTTAGAAAGCTAGCATTTTCTTTGGCCACTTGAAATGTCCACATCTGGCCTCCAGGAAAATAGATCATTGCCCAAGCAAGCTCGCTCAGCTGGCCACCAAAAGGAGTCCAACTTTCCCATTCGTGTGCGGCGGGCGGAACTTCCCACCGAGCCGGTTCCACTTGAAGTGGCTGCCATATGGCGGCGCTTACATATCCTGCCACCCAAGTCCCGGCCTGTTTCGAAAATTAATAATTGCAACATTTCGCGCTAAGTGAAACCAAATGCAGAGAGTTCTGCCAAAGGAAATTCACACATGGGCGGCACATTTGGGCGGCGATCCAGGAGTCAGTTGGCCAGTTTTATGGGTGAATTACCCGATCGGCAGGGGAGGCGCAGCGTGAAGTTCTAGGGACAAGGCAAACAGGGCTTGTTATTTCTTGTTCACCCACCCATGTGTGGGCCAGATGAAATGTGCATAAAACAGAGTATCCTTGCGTGCGTGACCGTTACTAACAGGCCCAACCGATGACTCAGTGCCGACCCACACTAAGGCACAAAGTTGCCAGGATAAGGGCGCGGGTGCGCAGGCGCGCGTCAGTTGGTCTGTAAGTCCTAACCCTTAAATGCAGCCGGCAAAGGCAACACTCAAGCCTCAAAACTCCCTCGCTTTTCAAACCACCCTGTTCTAGTTTAAAACGTGGCCCAAAAACTACACCTATTCAAACTGGAGGGAAACTGCTCGCATAAAACAACAACGGCTGCCGGCGGCTCGCCCACATTGCCCAATGGTTGTTATCCTAGAAATATTTTCATTTTAATTGTTATGCTGATGTTGGCACGAGCCACGATCGGCGCAGTGGCATATGTCCTGGCAGCAACAACAACCAAAAACACCACACCATTAGCGGGCCTATTCGTGTCCTAGTGTCATTGACTGGCGCTGCTGTTTTTATTTTTTGGCGCCCAATTCCCAGCGGAGGAAAACTCGCTGCCGCTCGGGGGTTGTCGCTGAGGAAAACTGTTAGGTCTCCTAGTTCCGCCACCGTTGCCACCACCGCTGGCAACAGAACCGCCAACAACTGCACCACCGATCAGCAGAGCGCAACCAAATTATGCCCAAGTCGCTGCAGCGCTTCGCTGACTCTGTCTTTGGCCCGGCCTTCGGACTTGCCTTCAACTTCGACTTCTACTGCCACTTGGGCCGCGACCTTTTGGGCCACATTCGGTGGAGTGGGCACACAGGAATAGGAATGGGCCGGGAGCACGCGCTTCCACATTCACATCCACATCCACAGCCATTTCCTCAACTTCCTCGTGCGCACCCAAAATGTAATGAGTTGGCTATGTCAGGTGCTTGAACGCTGCACTGAGGGAATTTTATGGTTTTATTCTTTCTCCTGCCTGATAACGATTTTGAGTTCCTGATATCTCTTTTTATGGCTCCATCAGGCAACTAATAATTGCGGGATATGAAATTACATTCATGGTCACAGCCATAAAGTTGTGGATATGCTTTGTTTAGTTTAAAATTCAATTACAAAGGCTCGAAAACAATTATCTCGTTTCAGACAATTTAGTTAAACTAAAATGTAGTTCTTCATATATATGATTTGCTTCTCTTTGGAAGAGACATTCTAAAACTCGTGATGGTTACGGGGTTTCGGTAATTCCTTCAGAAATTCCTTTGGAATTCATACAATTTTAGTTATAAATTAGTTTGTTATAATACTTATTGTAATTATAAATTTAAAAGAAAACCCTATATTATAAAACGAGTCTAAGATTCCTTTCAAATTTCTAGAACCTCAAATACTCTGCCAATATAACACCAATTTAAGGGCTACACTTTTTCTCACTGCACCTTCGAAATGACCCCGACCGCGAATGCGACCCCAACCCTCAATGGGCCATGAATTTTCTTATTTTCTCGCTCTCCCTCTCGCTCCCTCTGGCTGGCAGGGCCCGTCTTGGTTTTGGCCATCTCTCTCGTGCGCGTAATTACAGGGCCAAGCTGAAGTTTTTCCTTACGGGCCGTCGGGTCAAAGAGCTACTGCGACATCGACTCTGGAGCGGTGGTGCTCATTAGACCAAAGCGTTCAAAGTAGAGGGTGCATAGACATCTGTAGCGATAGCGTAGCACGAGCTATGTCCTTATGTTTAGCGCATTTCGTTGTAATAATTTGAAATTTTGATCAGGTGTTTCTTTTTATGCATTTTGGCTTTCTTCCACCACAACCGGAGGAGGAAGGGCGGGGGCACACTGGGAGCGTTAAGAGTCGTCGAACCGTGCAACACAACTGCAAGTGGCTCGGTCTTGGCTCAAAGTGCTCAAAATGCTCGGGCAGGAAGCCAAGGAAAAAAAGCGCGCCATTTCGGGTGGGTTTGTTGAGCTGGGCTATTTGGCACTTGAACCGTATCGTGGGGGGAGTTGGAACCGCTCACCCGCGGGCGTGCCAAACGTTGGATTTCGCCAAGAAGCAGGTGTGCCAGAAAGCAATACTCGTATTTCACAACCTCTTCCAAAGGGGTTTGAGGATAGAAAGCATTTAAAGTGTTGCGCTGTGCCCACACTGCTTGGGATATGTACATATGTTCCCAAAGACAATGCCCACACAAGCTCTCAATCCGCCTCGCCCACTCCTCGAGTCGGCAATCTCCGGCACTCCTAGTTGATTTCCTTGGCAACACGCCAACCTGATCCTCCTCCGTCGGCCTGGGTCTTGTGAACTTATTGAGCAATTTCTTTGGGCGGCAGCCGTTGCATAAATATATTATTTCCAGGCGAACGATGAGTGCAGTGCGAGTACTAATGAGTGCCAGATCAAAGTCAATTTCAGGGGCCCACGTAAAAGTCACGCAATATTGTGTGGAGGCAGGATGCCAGGATCGGCTCAGACTGGGGACCCCAAGCAAATTATTCCACAAGTTGCCCTACCAAAATCTGAGTAATTGTGATCGTCGGTTCGGAAGAGTATTTAAATAATAAAGTCCATAGGTAAAAGCTTTTGAGGGTATTCCGGAAAGCGACTCTGTGCTGTGCAACGCCTTCCTAATTTGTTCTTGCAATTGCAATAAGTTCCTTTGTTGCAACGAAGCGCCCGCCAAAGCGTGCAGCGCACGTACCTACAAAATGATGATTTCGGCAAAGGCAAATTGGGTTCTGGCTGAATGGATTCTTTGGGGAGTGCTGGCCTTAAATTGCCGAAAAACGAGCGAGAAAACGTGCACATGCAAATCAAAGTTGAACCGCAGCTGAAGGCGCGGAAAGAAATGGATACCAAAGGATATGGGGTTGTGGTCAAAGAAGTCTTGATTTGAAACTGATCCGCTTAACAATAAAGTGCAAACAGGGCAGGAGAGGAGTGCATTAAAAAACGCAACCCGTGGGACAATGGCCGGGGATAGTCCAGGCAAAAGGTTAAGCAATCCAGTTCAGTAAAACAAACAACTTCAAGACCGGACAATGGACAGCGCTGTGCACGGGCTCTTCTAATGCAATTAAAATTTCAAATTTCTTGTGTCGTAAGTCAAATGCGAATCGAAGCGTAACCCGTTGGTCAAGCCAAGTGTTTGTTTAGTTGCGGTCAGTTGCGTTTGCTCAAAGGATCAGCGGATATTGTGTAACCGATCCGATCCCGAACCGGAGTCCCGGTCCGAGGGGTCAGCAAATCGCGTTAGGGCATCAAAATGTTGAAATTAAGCGTTAAATGGAAAAACAAAAGCTTAATCTCAAGAACAAGGCAATGAAAAGACAAACGCGGCGCACAAAGGAAATATAATTACGGAATGCCTCGGGCGAACGGGGTCACTCATGCATTCGCATTGCCGCTGCTGCAGGGGTTGCAATGGGCCACGATGGGTGGCTCTTTGTGCCGCCTAAAAGTTCGGGGTGGACACTTGAACCCCGCTTGTCCAGCGGCGGCCAAACGGCGCATTTATGACAGGCGGCAACCGGTTCCCCGCCCTGGCCGGCGCAACTTGGCAACTTTTCAAACTGCGGTTATTTGCAGAGTTTTGACGCTGGCCGCGTAATGAAGATAAACGATTTACAATCAAATTTTATTGTCCTTACACCGCCAGATTGCGTCGCTCACGTAGCGCGCCCAAGGAGCTGGTCAAGGATATTAATGATTGGCTGACCGCCGCCAAGGACGGCAGTGCCGGACATGCGGGACCCCCGACTAGCAAATGCATTCAAAAGGTGTCTAATGCGCAAATCCTGTTTAGATAGTGCTACCAGCATAGCGTCTTAAGGGTCTTCGGGAGGTTCTCAAGGATATTAAGGAGTGCACTTCAGCGACTTTGATTCCAACTTGCATAGTGTCCGTTTCAATGTTTTCCAAAATTGTAAAGCCAATTATTATCTTTGCTCATGTATGGTGGAAAATCAAATATCTTATCAAACAATGAAGTTAGCAAGTCGCTGTCGAAAATACTTTAGTTGAATTGTTTGATAATAAAATGATAAAACTAAATTTACTGGTATCTAGCTAATATTTTCATAAATAACCTCAAATAAAAAATGAGTAGTAGAACTGCTAACAATAAACTCTAAAGCATTGGAAATTATTAAATAAATAAATGATTAAATATAATGTTAAAAAAAAAACAAAAATTATGTAAATCATTTAGAAAAGCATGGCAGTATACTCTGCTCTTTACCAACCAAAGTTGGTAAAGTTATTTAACGACTCTATGGGATACTTCGTTTTTGAATTCGAGCTTAACGGTTTTGTCTAGCCGCCTTCCTGTTTCGACGATCTGGCATAACGATTTGCAAAGTCTGGCAACTTTCTACGCTGTAAAAGTGCTGCCAGACTTTGCAGACTTATAAGCCACATCGATGAAAAATAGTGCTGCTATTTTTGTAACAGTCAAAATTCAAATTCAAATGGCGCATTCAAATATTTGAATATTAAAAACCAAACATAGATATTCATTAAAACAGCAATAAATTAAGCTGTATTTCGTGATATAATTAAATAATAGGTATCAGAAAAGCTATTTTGAACAACAAATAGAACAGAACAGCAACTACGCATGTTATAAGAGAAATATTCCTGGAAATTGTCTTGTTATTAAAACATTGAGATTAATAGAGCCGGAAAAGGTTAATTGAAAGCCAATAATAGGTTATCTCAAAAATATTCAACGAATTTATNTGGAAAAATGGCAAACTTTATTTTAAAAATCCGGAATACCCAAGTGAAAGGTGCAACGTACTACGAATCAATCCAAGATATGCACGAAGTAAAATGTGCCCGTATGATAGTTAGTTTAAAGAAGTAAAAATTATTTAATGCCACTTTTTCTTACCAAACTTTTGCAAATAATATTTTGCGGGTTAATATTACAAAATATTACGTGAAAATGTGTATTATTATGCAAATTTTAAATAAATCGTGTGTTGTTATTATGCATTACATTGCCTCATTACGTCGCCTTATCGCTTAGCTTGGCTCTTATAAAATCCTCCGTTCACTAACCAATTCAGATTAGTTTCTCATCGGCATCCCATCATGAGAAGCGTTTTTAGTCTGTTTTTGGTCCTGTCAGTTTTGTACCTATGGCTCATCAAAGATGCAAACGCAGGTCACTGGATAAAGGAGGAACTGCCCCTAATTTATACAAAGGAACCCTGTGATGAGTTCTACGGAATAAAAATACTTCCAACCCTGATTGGACAATCTCTGTGCCAAGTCCTCAAAAGTTACAATTAAGGATTATGATTTCTCAAAGGCTGTACTTAACATTAACGTTTAAATAAACTAAGCACAACATTTTTTACAATTATTTTATGACTGAAAGGAGTACAACAAATTGCTATGGAGTCAATATTAATAAGATTTTCGGTTTTGGCGCGTTTACGATTACAGAATCTGATTTACTTTCCATTTTGCAATCATTACAGATTGTCTATCAGTAATTTTACAACTCGTGTTTCATGCATTTGTTTTTAGTTGATTTTTAATCAATCAGTCTCAGTTTATGGCAGCACTTGCACGCTTAAGCAGTAGAATTTGAACTTTGCAAATATTGTTATGAAATAATGACAAACCCACCACGTAGATTAAAACTATTATAAATCCAATAAAAATCGTATCCCCATGAAGAGCGCTATATTGACAATAGCTATGTCATCTAATTTTATTGGACAAGGGACGCAACCAAACCGCATCCGTGTTTAATTTCCTAAGCCCATGTATTACTCGAAACCGAGAGGGCCATAAGACGATTATCTGTGCATCAAATCAATAATAGCAGTATCGAAGTCAAATAAATCAGCGAATCGAGGCATCAAGGGCTCGCAGGACATTCAAAAACCAATTTATTTTTATGAATTTTTATCTGAGGCACGTAATCTTTATGATGAAATCGAGCTTGCAATGCTCGCCAATTAATTCCTGCACAGGATCGAGGGGAATCCCGTGCCTGGGGGCAATTTTGAAGGAGTTTTGATCCGATACGTTGTCCTTAATTGCACGGAACTTGCCGAAATGGCGGGTAATGAGACGGGCAGACGCCAACCCACGCACTTGCCAACGAGCGCATTTATTTTTGCAACCCTCGGGGACAACCCCAAGTTTCTGCTGAATTTTTTTTTCAAAGGGGGTTGATGGGATCGTCTCCGGGGCCTGCAATAACATTACATATGGCGTGCTGTTTTGCTTACGCATCGATAGGCATCTGACTTCAATGGGGGCGGCCCCAAAGTTTGGGGGACAACTCCCAGGAGTGTCCAGTGCTGACCCATGCTAAAGGAAATTTTTAACTAATTCTGCTCACCCGGAAACCCAGGGCACTCAAAACCAAAGCATTTGCGATTGTCTGCTCGAAGGGTTCAGAGGAGAAAGTTGCTGCCTCAGACAAAGGAAAGCATTTTTATTAAAATTACAATGCTCACAACGGGTTGCTTTGTGGTTTCACTTTTTCCGGGTGCAACGGGTGGCCTTCCACCCTTGGAGGCCTTTGTCTATGTATGAATTATGGGACTCCCCCGCGCCTGCCAAACATTTCATATATATTAATATGCAGCGAGAGTCTAGCCGCAAAATGTTAATCCTTTTAAGTGAGACCATCAAGGGCCCAGCCGACGTCGGCGGATCGTTTAATCTTTTTATTGAATTGCCCTCCGGCTTTGGGGCCATCAGTGGGAGCCGAAGTTCGCATCTGTTTTGGCGGGCATAAATCTAATTTTCAATGGCTTGTGTATGGTATGTGACTCCCTCAACTCATTCGACGACTGAGTATGCAAATTGTTGTCATTGGTTTACTGTTGTCATAACAATTCCATTAACAAGGACTGCCTGCCCCGGCCGCCAGTATGTCCTGTCTGGTTTGGCATATTTATGAGCTTAGGAAATTGAATTGAATTATTCAGAGCGACAAAAAAGGAGTCCTTTAATGCACACAACGATTCCATCTATCGGCATCGACATCAGCATCAGCGAAATGGATTGGCAAGAGTTTTGCCTCCGCCTCCATTCAGCAGCTCCCCAAATCGCTGTTAAATGTATTTTATTCGGCCGACAGGCCGATCAACCAATCAGCTAAATAATGGAAATATGTTTTTGGGTAAACTCTTCCTTTCTCCCCGACCAAAACCACACAAATGCAGTGTGCGTCTGGTCTGGTCTGGTCGACGCCGCACGCACCATCGAGCATAATAAATCCGATTGGAAGATGTACTGGTATCTGATCTAGTCCCACAACAGTGCCCGCCCGGGGGGCTGACATTTAAATTAACACCACATCGCTAAAGGCCACAAGCCACCGAGAGGTGGTTGGTTGAAAGGGTCCTTGGGCCTTCGAGTGATTGTGCATTGCTTTTTGGTTTTGACATTTAGTTTTATTTTTCGCTGTAAATTTTCATCGATACACATGAAAATGGAAACTTGAGTATAACTATCGTACTATTCAATTTCGTTTAAATTACATAATATTAAACTATATGTTTGCATTAATTTTCTCTCAGCTTTAGTTCTATACCTTTTTTATTTGTTTATTTAGTTTGTTTCCCTCATTTGTCTAGTTGGTGTTCGTTTTTTTCTTTTCTTTTTTTACAGAAACGAAAAGGGTAGAAAGAATTTCAACTAAATACTAAATTTTGACGTGATGGGGCGGGTTTGGGAGGAACGCGAACACAACAGAAATGCAATGATAATACAGCAAAGTACGTACGCATGTGTGAAGTTGACTAAAACGAGCCGTGAAGGCTATGAATTTAAATTAAGAGACTGGTATCCGGAGATCCAGCCCATACCGAATATACGATTCGGTGTGCTTGCTTGTGGTAAGTTCTCCTTATAAGGATGTTTGATGATGATGTTAGCTGCTGTGGGGGAGATTTCAGCATAGCTTGACGATTGACTGGTGGCTGGCATTGTGTATTAGGTGTCATCGATATTTGAGTGCTGTTTTTTTGCTTGGGGGGATGTCGACGGCTTCGTCCTAATCCTTGCGCACTTGGCGCTTGCGTGTTTTTGTGGTAGTTTCCTAAACAAAAGGCATGTTAGCTTAAGCTTGTTTTCACTGTAAAAATGACTCACCTCAGTCTGTGCTGGCTCGTCTGGATTCTCTCCCGGCTTGGTCTCATCGCTATCTTCTAAATCAGACTTTTTGTTCTTCTTGGGACTGGCGGACAGCGGCGTGCTCTCCTTGCTGGTGTCCCCGGCGGCGCGTCCGCCGGACTGGTCGCTCTCCTCCTCCTCCTCTTCGGCCTCTGGCTCCGGCTCGTCGTCCGGCTGTGCATCATCGGATTTCTTGGCCTGGGCGGCAGCGCGCTTGGCAGCCGCATCCTAAACGTGAGGTGGTCAAAGGTTTAAGTTACGCATGCAATCTTCCGGACAAGGCTCAGCAGAAAGCCCTACGAACAGCTACTTTACCTGGCTCTTGGCTTTACCAAATCTACAGTAGATGGCGAGGACCACCAAGACCACAACGACCACCAGGCCACAGCCCCAAACCGAGGGATAGGCCTTGGCTAGCTCCACTATCTTATTCACGAATGATTCCTACGAAATGAAAAGAAGCAGTCGAAAATAGCAATAGCGATTACGGCGAGTGCAGGAGCGGGTGCAAGGTGCAAAGGCCAAGATGAGTGTGTTCAAGAGTGGGTATGGGGTGTCTTGTACGTATATTTCTAACTTTAGCAGCGAACGATAAGGCTAAGGCTCGGGGCCAACCTCTTTGGCGCGACGGTACAAATAGAAGACATAGCAACTGGCCGGAATGAGCAGGTACAGGAAGTACAGGGCCCACCATCCGGGCTTGTAGTTCATGCGGCGCATCAGGCGGTGCCAGAAGGTTTTCTTCGGTTCCAATAAAACAATCACTCGATTATGTGTCTCTGTGTTGGGTTGGGGGAAGAATTGGTAAATGGGTTTGGGGTAGTACTCACCGACTCGCGATCGATGTAGCGACGCTTGATGTCGAAGCTGTTGGCGGCAAATTCACGGGCCACATCCACGTCGTCGGTGATGATGAGATTGTCGAAGAGAATGTCACTGGACATGGACCATAGCTCGAGACCCACAGCGGCCTGAAAGCAACACAGTTGTGGCAACTAAAGCAGATAGATTGTAGGTGGCAACTCACAATGGGCGTCATCTGGAAAGGCTTGAGATCCTCGAAAAAGTCCGGGTTGGCTATCTTCTTGGGCGCCCACTTGCCCTGGTAGTTGGGGTTATCGATCATCGGTGCACGCCACTTGCCCTTGTAGTTGGGATTGGGGATGAGCGGTGCCTTCCACTTGCCACAGCCTGCGGCCTTCTCGCACACCGGATTGTCCACCAGGGGGGCCTCCCATTCGCCATCCATTTCGGCATCCCAGTCCTCCGGCTTGTTGGCCGTGGGATCGAAGATCATTTCGGGCTCTTCCTCCAGCCAGTCAGCGGGCATCGAGGCAGCGGCGTCGGGCAACTGTGGCGGAGCATCCTCATCCCAATCGTCGGGCTTCTGGGCGGCCGGGTCGGGGATCTTCTCGCGCTCATCCCACGACTCTGGCTTGTGGTCATTGGGGTCGTCGATCTCGGCCGGCGGATTGACCGGCGGCTTGAAGTCCGTCAGCAGAGAGCCCTCGTTGATAATTTTGTGGTCCACGCGAATCTCGAAGCTGTTGTCGGGGTGCACCACCAGCTGGTACAGATGCGGCAACTTGTCCTTGAACGGCTCCTCCAGGCGGTTCCTGAAAGCAAACGACCGGAGGAGAGATATTAATCAATGGTGCCATTATAAATAGACCTCGGTCTTATCGCCGCCGCCTGACGAACAAGAAAGAATATCAGCAATCTGGAACAAAAGTCCACGCTGGTGACGAATAAACATAGACGAGGTGCCGGCCGATGGGAACAAATGAAGCGAACGGAAAGAGTTTGGCGCACACTTACTTGGGCTTGTTGCAGTGCTTCTCGGTGATGGTGCCATTAATTGGATTGACGTGACGGAATATGAAGTGCATTTTCACATCGTTGCCGCACTTGTCCGGACCAAACATGATGGTGTACGGTGTCTTGTCATTGAACTACAAAAGCAAGCATATTTCGGGGGTTGTTTATGATACGGCTTGGCCGGCTGGCCTGATTTATGGGGGCATTGCCACCCGCACTTACGGCAGTGAGTTCGTTCGTCTCTTTTCCGGCGGACAGAAGCTTCAAGTATGACCCTCCGCACTCCTGACCCTCCTGCGAAAAGCGAAAGCGGCAAAGAAGAGAAGCAGAGAAAGAAGTGGGTCAGTAAGCGGGTATTAATTGGATTTGCCGGCGTCTGATGCAATCCGCGACGCGGCGGATGGTTCTATTACCTGCAACGTGACCTCGTACTGCACCACCAGCGGTTTGTCTTGCTTGAAATCGAATGGCTGGCGCAAACGGGAGGCGATGGCCGCGTGTTTGGCTTTGGACTTGAGCACCAGGCCCAGGTCGTTAGCCCAAACGATGCGCTGCGGCGACTCCCAGTTCCACAAACCGTCGTACTTCGATATCTCCTCGGCGATGTCGTCCTTCTTAGCCTGCGACATCACCCACCGCTTGCGGGAGGCCTCAACGTCATCGAAATGGTCAGCAAAGTGGAACTTCTTGTGGTCAATCACGGGGCTCTCGTAGGCCAGCTTCTCGTCGATATCAGGGGTCGCAGACTCCTCCTGCAAGATGCGTCCGAGACGGGAGCGTTAGATAAGGGGCGATAAGGTCGGAAACACGCGGTTGCCAGCGCGCCAACGAGATAAAGGCTGTGATTTCATAGTAAAACAAGCGAGAGCCACAGGTGTGGGCCAGCAGACGGCGTGCGGAAGTTATGTGGCACGAATTTAAACGTTTTTGGTACTAAATGAAGCCACTAAATGGGTTAGACCAAGCCGCGTGTATGTAACACTCTCTGTTTGGCCAGCATAAATGTTATTTAAATAGAAAACATATGACTAGACAGATAAAAGAGTGATAATTTAAGTGGGGCAGAGTCACAGGCGAGGAAAGGCAAATAGCACCACTAGATTAATTTGCATATTCCCATTTGGTTAGGAATTTATTACTAGAATTACTGGAATATTTAGTGTTAATTTTCATTCGTGTTAATAATATAAATTAAAGCAGGGATCCTAAAATAATGGAAAGGGAAGCTTTGGAGGGAATAAGTTTATCTTTGTTTGGGAGATATTTGTTGGGTGAAATCTTGGGATCCAAGACTTTATCCATATCTTAATTTCATTTATAGTTTTGGTGCTTCCATGGTAAAAGCAAGGCAAAAAAGCATTTATCTATTATTTAATTAATGTAAGGTATATGTTTGTTTGTGGTTTTATGGTAAAAGTGCTCTAGTTATTTGTATTTCTATGGCCGGAGCCCAGAGGTGTTTCAGATCGCTTATATTCTCTTAAATACTCCAGTTTTGCTTTAACATGGAAACCTGGAAACCCGACACACTGGCTTGTTATAATAAATGGATTTAAAGAATTTATTTTCAATTTTAAAGGTAACAATTTAATAAATTTCTAGTATAATATCTAGCTCCTAGTTAAATTATTTGTTTTCCCTTTGGTTGAAGCTATTTAAGACTTTTCGAATGGCTGGTCCGCTTCTATTCGCTTGTCTGCGAGTGTTGAGTAAACAAAGAGCGCAGGAAAACTGACAATTACAACTACAATTATTTGACAGAAATTCCAAAAATTTTATTCTTGCTTTTCTGATATTTGTTTATGATTTTCTATGCTCGAATTTATGTAAACCCCATAGGGGTTGCCTGGGAAAACCCGATAAATTGAATTATTTGCAAGCAATCGCCATTTAGGTATTAATCCTGGTTGCACTCCCGTTAAATTGTTCTCCCAAGGTTAGGCCATACCTATTTGCCTGCCCGCGAGTGTTGGGTAAACACTTTCCGCTGGAAAAGTGACACACTCTCGCGGCCCGCCCGCTAATTTCTGGGTCATAAAAATCAAAACGCCGGCGGAGCCACCTGCTCCGCTCTCCCCCTCTCCCCTCTCCCAACCCATCGTCACACGCTTTTCTAGCAGCTTCTTCCGCCACACTGACGTGTACTTTTCGCCCCGAATCTAGGGTTCTGGCAAGGGAAAAGGGTTCTCGCACCGCTTCGCGTCCCACTCACCGGCACATCCTCCACGATGCCATCGTCAAAGTCCGACTGGTCGGCGGCGAGGGGGTCGTCCGCGCGCACGGCCGCCTGCAGGAGCAGGCAGGTGGCCAGGAGCAGGGAAAGCGCTTTCCACGGCATCTTCCCGGTGGCGGCTTTTCCTCTTTTCGGCTGATTTTTCGGGCACTGGGTTTGGGGGGAAATGGGTCGCGTTGCGCTGCTTTTCACCGATCGGCCCGTACTGCGGGCGCTTTCACAACGAGAGACGGGATCTGGCACGTCGAACTGATTGTAAATTGCTCTAAATTAAATTAAACATTTTTCGCTTTGCTCGCTGCGCCTACTGCTCTCAGAGGTGGACAAACAGTCGCTGGTGTGGGGTTGGGATTTCGTTTCGGACTACGGACAGGTCACATTTTCCACCCCCTTTCCGACTATCGGTGTTATCGGAGCGAGTGTTGCCACACCCAGGGCGGGGATAATTATTTGAAATCGTGTAACGGAAGGGAAATTTTCCTAAATTCAGGCAACCATAAATATAAAAAGGTATATGGAATATAATTTATTTCCAAATAATATATTTACTGTGTTCGCAAGATAAAATTTTTTCTTTCGAGACCGTTTGGTAAAATAATAAATTTATATCAGCCAACTACAATATTTATATGTGTTCAGGTTTTTGGTTTTAGTAATTCTTTAATTTTTAAAATATACAAGATTTATTAGCCGGCGCAGTTTAACATCGCAAATTGAACTATTTTTATTGGGTTAATAATTAATAAATCATAATTATACTTCATTTGAGATTTTACTTTTACACTTTCCTTTCCATTTTTGTGGTTTCCTCGCTAAATTTGAAATACAACAAAATAATTATGTGCATTACACTCAAACCATAAGCATTTGGGAATCCTGTTTTGTTTTAAATTGTAACAATTGGAGTTATTTTATTAAATTTAAGTATATATTGACAGATCAATTAAAAACATACCGAATTATATGGTTATTTAATTCTAGTGTCTCTAAAATAATGTTTTGATATTGGAAGACTTCCTAATTTTATTCAAAAGAATTATTGGAGGAATATACACTTTTTTAATTGGCTAAACTTTAAGAAATTTTACCTGTAGTTTTATAGAGGGTTAGATTCCTTGGGATTTCTTTAATGTATTGTATAAAAAAAACGGTGGTTTTTTTAACCCACATATCAGTACATTTTATTATGAAAACCTTGTTGAAACATGTAATAGGAATTTTGGACAATTCGCTTAGCGCATTTTCTCGAAATGGGTGGGCTTTTTACCTGATGACTTTATGAATATTAGCTAAAGTAACACTGTTGCACAAAACCCCCTCCATAACCCATTTAGGTGGCCCCAAACCCCTAAAAAAACAATCTCATTTTGGGTTTTCAGTCGTGGCGGGACTTGTTGGTTTTCAATGCAACAAATGGATATTTGCGGGCAGCGCTCTTCTATTGAAATATCGCCATGCATTTATTAGTCATGTATAGTATCTGATTCGAGTACACAGCACATGGCGCACAAAAGTAAACTTGCATGCTGGCAATTATTTTAAAAGCGCGCTGGCTCAATTAATGCCCCACCACGGCAACGGGCAACTGGCAACTGGCAAGCCCCCCAATAAGCTTGATGGTTCGCAAAAGTTTGCCCCCTCCCATCGGATGCCGTGAAAAATAAAGTGGCATGCATTTGAGCATAAAATTATAATAAAAAATGCCTGGCTTATTGGGTGTGTGTTTGTTTGTTTGGGGGCCGATGGAGGGAGGGAGGGATAGTCGATCGAAGTGGGGTCCTACCCCACCCAAGGGCACGCCGCCTATATCCTTTAACTGCGGCAACTTATCTGCGGCACGCGCATCTCTCCTGCTTCTTCCAGCGCCAACACTGACAGTTTTTCTGCTTTTTGCCGCTGTTATCGCAACAACAATTGTTTGCAACTGCATACAAAAAGCTTTCTGTTTAATGGAATATTTAACACAATTTAAAAAGTTTTCGTTTTTTTCTTCTAAAGACAAACAGAGACTCACAAGCACACATGCCGGTGGGGGGCTGGGGGGCTGGGGCGCGGGTGTAAAATAGGGGGCGAACTTTTGCAGGAGCCTCAGGGCTGGAGAAACTAAACTTGCACACTCAAACCCACTTTTTATGGAAATTGTGTAATGACAGTTAATGAGGGTACTACATAAACAGACACAAGCGCTCCCGAGCATACACGAATGGTATACATATTTGTAGGGTTTTGCACCTGAGAAAAGCGTACAGCTCTTCTCCGGCACCTGCCCCCCGTGCATAATCAGCCAGTCAGCCAGTGCTGTCAAGTGTTCTATTAACAACGAGGCCAGCTTACCAACACTTGAGCTGCTTGCCCCGCCCACCAGGGGCACTCCAAGGGGCTTTGGGGCAATTAAAAGTCGGAGATATAAGTGCAACTCAGTTGCAAAATGTTTTACAAAAGGTCTATAAGTCATAAAGACTGTTGCAGCAATAGTAATTCTACTTATTTGCTTACTAGAACCGATTTTAAGCTCTACAATTGCTGAATATCTAGGTATGTAGCTATTTGTTATTCATTTTGGAATACCTAGGTTTTGGTATCAAATGTTTTGTTTACCAATAGATTATCACAACTATCACGACGACTTCCTGTGGAATTAAAAGTTCTTGGTTTATGTATTTTGTTTTGCTGTTCGTGCACCTAAAAAATAGTTTATTTGCAGTTTATAGTTTATTAGTTTTACTGGTAATGATACCTGACGCAAGAGAAATATTTTTAGATTGATCTACACATGTCCGCCTATGCCTCTATTCGCTTGTTGCTCCATTTATAACCATTGATATGGAAAATTTATAGTTGATTTTAAAATATAACCTTTTAAGGAAACATCTAAAGTTGTATCAGCTATACTTACTTGTTAAAAACACAAACAGGTTTCAACTGGCTTTCAAAATACAAAGGATTAAGAAGAAACACATTAAAAGCCTTTCTCGCCTCGCCCGAGCAAAACCCTTCCCGCCAAGCTGCAAACTTCTGGCTAATTTATAATAACGTTTACCCGGCACATAAATATCCCAAAGTTGCCCCGAAATCAGGAGCGAGTGGAGCAGCCAGCTCCCATTGTGCTCCTCTGTGGGAGCAGCGTCGCTTGTCTGCACGAATTACTCAAAAAACATACTTAACACACTCAGCCCTCGACGGTGGCGTTAATGCAGGAAACATGGAGCAGGGATGGCTGGCAAGGATCTGCGACTGCGGGACATCAATGTTGATGGCATACCAGAAAAGTTTTGTTCTAAGCTCTTGGACAGCACCGGCAGAATCTCAAACATTTTCACCTGCAAGCAAATAGCGGAAGCAAGGTGTTTTCCGGGCAGGAGGGGGGCATCGTGTAAGGGGATTGTATTGCAGGCGCCGGCGGGAAGTATCCTTGTGCGGGGAGAGTATCAAAGCATATGAAGGAAGCGCCGCTACAAGCGCACGGGTTCAACTTAGTGTGTACTTAACTTCCGTTACATGGCCACACCACCACTACACCTTTCCACGGGACACACACCCCCGCACACATCCTTTCACACGCATGGCCAGCGCCGAACATAAACAGCGATACACAGGAAAAGGAGTTTGTTTTAAGGTTGGGATCCCTACAAACATCAAAAATTATTTCGCTAATAATATCATATAACAATTGTATTTATAAGGCAACAAAAATCGGTTAAAAACCAACTAATTGGCCTATTTGTTTTCCTCAACATATTTTATGAAAATGTACCTTAGCTTGAAAAGAAAACACAAGTTAAAGAATGTTTAAATTAATGGGCATGTTATAAACTCATGTATGTAAATTAAAATACAGATTTTAGAAGATAATTGACGAAGTAAATGTCAATGTTTGTAAATGTCAAATGTTTAATATCCCCATCCCATGATTTTTCTCCGGGTGCACGTGTTTGTTTGTTTATGCCGAAAGTGTTGTAAAGTGCGGCGCTTTGTCGGCAGGAAACGCTGAAAATTTATTACCGGACAATTTTGCCGGCGGGCATAAAAAAAGAGAGCCCACCGAACGGGGGGACGGGGTCAAAGGGCCCACACATGCATATGCATAGTTTGCTGGCCGTAAGTGTATGCAAACATGCCTAAAAAAAATCTGGTACTTCGGGTAGCGGCTGGAGGGGGGAAATGTGTAAGCAGGCGGGCCATTTTCCATTAAAAATTCAAAATGCCCGACGCCCAGCCTGCCATTAACACCCAACCATGGGCGAGCATGTGAGAGTGTCTTTCCCGCTTTCCTTTCCATTTGCTCTGCCTTTCCTTGCCTTGCCTTGGCTTGGCTTCGCCGGCGCTTTCAACACCTGGTTTTCCCACCTTTCCATCCACCGGCAGCTCTGGCTTTTCCTTCAGTTTCCCGGTTGTGTGTGTTGAGGAATTTGCAGTGCCGTTAAAACCGAATTGATTTGTTATTCATGTTTTCTGACTTATGGCCAGCACTTTTGGCTTTCCGCCTACCATTCAATTGACGTGGCCAATGGCGCCGACTTTTCACCCCCATGCTTGGAAATAGTGAAAATTTAATGCAGCCAGGAACGGTGCTGCCGCTCCTGTTACACCCAGTGCTTGCAGGGTGTTTATTTTTCACCTTTTATAGATGCCAAAGCATACGATTTTTATGCAAAGTGTTTTATAAAAACACATAAAACCTGCCTTGTTGGCAACCACTTTTTATTGGCCTTGTATTTGACTATTTGCGGGTTATTCGAAGGTTTATGTCTAAGGGAATGTGAAAATTGTTAATACATTTGATCTTATAAAACAGGGGATTTAAAAAATTGCAGTTTTTCAGTTGAAACTACTCATTTACGCAAAGTTTGGGTAATGAAAACATTTTCAAATGTTTTTGTAGAGTCAACCGGCCCTGTGTTCTCGCTTAATGGCTGTTTGTGTGGCCTGCCCTCGAGCCGCTGGCTTGGCTTTTATATTTATTAAATTGCCGCAAGGGGAGCATTTAGTGCATGTTTTAAAATCCAAAAAAGGGCACAGGAAGCACCAACATAGTGGTTGCTTTGCAAAACCCCAATGCTGGTATACACTTACATAAACTAGTGGGAAGCTCAACATTTGGTTCAAGAAACAAATGAATTAAAAATTTGTGCCTTAAATATTCAAATATATTGCTTATAAAGTATAAAATCCATTGTTAAACTTTTATTTAATATTCTGAAAGTCTTGGGGAAACATTTTCAAATGAATATTAATTGAAAAGGGTATGACGGATTATGGGCCAGGGATTTCGACATTTCAATGGGAACGAGGGTTCTTCGAATGAATTAACGTTCCATATTTTCCTTTTTTTTCCAGCACTTTGCTGAAGCAGCGGCCTGAGATGTGCATAATATTACAAGTGTATAATTGCCGGTGAAAACGGTTTTGCAATTATGCGATCTATTCAGAGAGACAACAAGTATTCCTTCGGCGGAGTGGCCAGCTAATTTAGAATCCATTCAGATTCTGATTGAGCTTGAGCTTGAGGTCATTAAGTGCCATTCACATTTAGTTGGAGATTGAACCCTTGCTATTTATCACATTAAGGAGTAAACTTTTTCCATGCCATCTAATTTGCATGTCTAGTCTACCTTTTCGCTAACATTCCCATTTTGCGGCTTGACAATTCTTTTTGAGTTGGGGCCCGGGGAATCCCTAAATTTTAATCACCTCAGTTGACAAGTCAAGACAAATAAAAGCGGTTCGCTTCACTCCTTCGGGCGTGAAACCAGCAACTCCGGGCCGGGATTTGTGTTTTCTTTGCCTTTTGCGGCGAGTGGCGGTGCAAAATAATAAATCAGGGCATAGGCGAAAATATTTAAATTTAAATGTTCCGGGGGCCGAGCGTAAACAGGGGCAGCAGGACTCTCAGGTTGGCGGTGTAGTCACTTTCATTATTGGAAATATAAATCACTTTCGTTGTTGGCCTACACCCTTTGGGCCCTTAATGGTTGAGAGGGTGGTTGGGTGGTTGGTCGTTGGTTGTTTGTTCCTCTTTTGGTTTTTTCGGCTCCTGCCTGCTCCTCTGCGGTGGGAGCGGGCAGCACGATAAAAACAAACAAATTCATAGCTAATAAAATTGCTAATAAATAAACGAGAATGGCGTAAGCGCAAAAAAGGGACACACGAAGCGAAAACAAAGCAGCCGCAAACAAAATACACCAGCAAAGTGTACGAAAAAATCATCATCAGTTCACCTGCAAAGGGTGTGCAAAAAAAAACGAAGGAAAAACAAAAACCAAAAAAGGGAAAACAGCAAAAAAATACGGAAAAATAATATAGGGCTCCAACCCGGTGGCCACATTGACCAACGGCCATTTTTGGTGGGTGGGTGGCCTTCAGGGGGCGGTGGAGTTGGTAGCAGACATTGCATTAAATAGGTAACGGGATACCGAGGCAGGAGGAGAGGTCCTTGGAGTCGCGTGCGCCTCTGCCAACAATTGTTGCACGAAGAAAAAAACCCTTAACCGGAAAATTGAAAAATAATATCAAATGCAAACAGTGAAATTAATTAACTAACCACAACCATTAACATATTATTTGGTTTAAATGATAGTTTATGTTTACTTACCCAAACTATTTTCAATATTTGTTTGCTGTGTGGGTGATTTGGCTGTTTTTTATGCCTTGTATTTATACCATGTAGCTTAAGGTACCAATGGTATATTAAGTTTGGGAAAATGTATGTAACAGGGAGAAGGAAGCGTTTCCGACCCCATATAAGATTTATACTTTCTTGATCAGCATCAATAGCCGAGTCTATTTATGTCCGTCTGTCTGTCAGTCTGTATTTAAGAACACTTAATTCTCCGAGATGGTAAGAGCTAGAGATATAATTCTTTTTGTTTTAGGTCCATTATATGTTTACGCGGATTGCATTTATTTCACATTTTTTTTCATGCCTTTTCATCCTTATATGTGACAATATCTCCCAGATGGTACTAGATAAAGACAATCTTATTTTGGCTTTACGTGTGTTTAGCATACATATACTACTTCCTTTTCCACCTTTGCAATTTTCAAAAAAATTGAATTCTCTACTGTTAATATGTCTATATCTTTAAAATGGTTAGACCAAGAGATAAAACTTGTATTGCTTGCAACTGGAAATTTTAATATTCAGCCACGTGCCAAGTTTTACAAAGATCATACAATAAATAATAAATATGACCTACAAAAAGGCGCACCGTCCCTTTTCAGTTTCAATGCCGAATAAACTTCTTCTTTGACTTCACTCATTTAAATTTTGGACTAATATATTGGATATTTTAATAGGTACATGGTATCTCGTTCGCGAGAAATCTCGACCGCAGCGTTTCTACTTGTTTTGCTCTGCTTTCGTGGCCCTACCCCTTGTTGCTGTTGCTATTTGCGGCGCTGGTTTTTGAAAATTTATTACCAAAAACCGCACATGCTTTTTTAACTTTTCCTCACTGCGGCGGTTTCCATAGTTGCCTGCCCACACACTTTTTGGCTGGATATTTTTAATCAAAAGTATGTTTGCCCGCACAAATCCAATTACATTCTGATAATAAATGCTTAGCCAATGGCCACATTTGTTCTTATGCAAATCAGCCAAGTTTATTAGCCCTTTGTGGGGGCATCTCCCTCCCGCTTCGTGGCTATTATTATTCTTTGTTTTTTTTTTGCCTTTTTTGTAATCGACCGCAGGTGGCGGAGCATAAAAATGTCCAGGCTGCAAAAGCGTGCGATCAGGACATCAGGGAACATGGGTCGGGTCATCATTCGCTGTCTCAGCTCATAAATCTTCGGGATAAAAATCCGCTGAGGGCAGCGAAAGTTGCCAGCCACTTTGTGACCCACTTACATCCCGGTTTTTAGTCTGACTGACTGACTGACTGGCTGGCTCATAGAGGTCATAATTCTTGTGCAATTCTGGCGCGCCCTGCCTTTGTCCCCGTTTAATGACAGACAGGACAGGAAGCCTTAGCGCTTGTCTCCTAACAATTTGCATTTTTATGGAATTGAGACATTTGACGAGCTCGAAAGATGTCCGTAGATTGGATATGAGCCAGAAATTAATGTGCAGCATAAAGATTGCGCTTCCCAGATTGCAGATCAAGTTTTGATGGCAAGTTCTGGGTGGGTAAGTGCGCTGCGGCGGGGACAAGTTTATTTCTTTTGTTTTAAGCTCAAAAAACGACCCCGACGGGCCGTAAATAAGAAGGGGAAAGTCCCGGCTTTAATGCGAAATTAATAAACCAAAATCAGCTGCTAAGCAATAAACTAAACTAACAGAGCCGGCTTTGCCTTAACCCGAAGGCGACCTAAATAAACACACATATAGCTCCAGTCCCGGCCCAAGGTCGCTCTAAGGGGCGCAAATAACCCCAGGGGGCGCGGGGGCGTGGCAGCGGGAGGCTGTTCGGAAAAAAATAAACCGCAGGAGCGGAACGGCAAACGAAATGTGAAGGAGCCGGCAAAACAAACCAAAGACAAAACAAAACACAGAGTCAAAGGAATAAACCAAGCAAATAATCCTTTAGCTTAACAAAACCAAGGAGACAGGATTCGGGAAAAAATAACTCTGGATCTGCAGGAATTAGGACTACAAAATGTCCCTTGCTCGGGAACTAATAAATGTCGCTCAGTTTTTAAAAAGGTATAGTAGAAAAAGTTATACGAAACCTTTTTAAATGTTATTTCAAAGTTTGAAATTGAAACCCATACTTTAAAACTAATAAAATATTGCTTAGTTCCTAAGAAGGTTTATAAGAAAAATTTATTTGAAACCTTTATAAATTAATTTTTATTCTGATATTTTCATATTTCGTTTTAACGATTTCTATTCGCCTAAATCTGGTTTAATAGAAGTAATATATTTTGGATGAAATGCTAAAGGTGAGTAGGTACTTCTGCTCAGGAGCTCCTGTGTTTAGGAGGTCTCGGAAATGCGTTAAAATTATATATACCCCGTTTTTTAAAGCCAATGAGTTCGGTTAACAATCTGGGGCGGGAAGCGAGGCCAAAAGGACAGGCCAGCTACCATCTCTATTTTGTTTGCCTTTGTTATGTCAGCCTTGGCTCTGCATTTATTTCGCTTACTTTTTGGCCCCAGTATCTATCTTTTTTTTAGAGTAAACGCGCCAAACAAGAATATACATACAAATATAAACGGGACAGGACAAAAAAATCCACACGGCCGCATTATCCTTTGCTTATCGCGATGTTCTCGCGACCCTGAAAGGGCCGGCCGGGGTGGGCGGGTGATAAACGAGGGGGCGTGGCCCCATCAGCCTTCCCGGCGTCGTCGACGCTTTGAACTGTGTCGTTTGATTTCGATTTTGATTCGGCCGGATCCTTCAGTGTCCTGCTCGTCCTCTCTAGCGTTCTGTACATATTTTTAGCATTAATTTGCCTAAGTGTTGTCCTTGTTTGGTGCGTTAAGATTTCTGCTGACGATAAGCGAGCTAATTTTGTGTAATGAAATAAATTAAAAGTCCGTAATAAACACAAACTGTCGGCACTGACAGCGCCAACAATCAGCGACGTCATGGCAAATGAAGCGTATGGCAAAAGGACGCGGGCAGGGGTAGGTGGGCAGGACTCAGGACTCTTTACTGGCCAGGCAAATTGGCTTGTTAATGAATCATTACGCATACGTCACGTGGTGCATGACAAACGACAAAAGGCAGCGCAATCGTTGATAGAGAAAAATGGTCATGACTGGCAAAAAGGGTTTTACGTTTGCTTTTTTGTGGGAAAGTACATTAAGGTAACTTCTTTGGGGAGTGTACTCGTATACAATTTGCAAGCACGTTATGCATAATTTAAAAACAGGCATGAACAACAGGCCGTCTGTGAATTGAACATGTCTTGAAGTAAGAGCCCTTAAAAGGGAGTTAACTGCGATTTTAATCACTGTTCAAGCCTCCAGCTCAGGGCCTGTGTAGCCTAGTTACTGGATTAAAGATTCCCGCCCGAAAGATTCCCTTTGGGGGGCCGAAATGCAAACTTTGAATCAGCCAGCTTAAAGTCTCAAGGAGAGCGAGAGTGAAGTGGAAAATTTAGATGAGAGGCAGCAGCAGCAAAGATAAACACAAACTCACTCCGGCTGTGCCTTCCATTTCCCCGTCCCGATTTCCCCCGCTTTTCACACATGTGCATGAGCGCCTTTGTGCACACAATTTGCTCAAATTGGAATCGGCCTTGCTGTCGAATGTTTGGCCAGCGAAAAGAAATGGCCGTCATCTGCATTTCCGGTCCCATCCTCTCGCATGTGAGGCGTCACGCATACGTGCTCGTATGCTAATTCAAAGCCAAACTATAAATTTGCGAGCCGGCCGCATATTAAAACGTTTAATTCAATATGGAAAGGCGTTCTGCTATTCAAACTTTGGCCATCGCTCGTGCGGATCCCCAAACGTCTGTCCGCACATCCGTCCGGCGGTTTATCCGTCTGTGTTTGTTTAGGCAAAAGCTTAGTCAGGGACACATGAGCTTAACCATGCCAGAGCCACAGTCGGTCCGGGGAGTATTCTGCCAGAAGTTAAAGTTACAGAACCACAATGTGCAATTGCAACTTCGCTAGTTCATTTTAAATAACACAACTTGAGCAGTTTTAAAATATTGCGCTTTAAAAGCATATATTTAAACAATCGTATATATATAGCACTGTAAAAACTCTAATCAAACAGTACTAGTATTGTTTAAAATCATTCCAGAGATCATCTATTCCTCTTGTAAGTCTTTAGTCTAAAAATTTGTGAAAATTATCAGGCCTGAGAATACATATTAATGACTAGCCTGATCCTACGTCTTGAGCCACTAAAACTCTCTGGTGTTTGAAAACTTTTATCCATCACTGTCAGCGGCAGCCGCCTGCTCAAGTGGCATCCACTTGTCTTCGCCCTTGGGCTGCGCCGGCATCTGCAAACGTGCCGCCCCTTGTCCGCTTATAATCTCATCTGCGACACTCGTTGAACTTGTCGCCATTTAGTTAAATCAACAAAAATAATTTTGCCCACAGCCGAGGCTCCTGGCCGGCCATTCCGCCCTCCCCCAACCTCATCCATGGCCAACTATCTGCCCTACACACATTTTGGCCCGAGAAGGCTCACGTATTCGAGTCCGGACGGAAGTCGGAAGTCGGAAGTGGGGTATATCTTGTCCCTCGCCCTGCCACATTAACGTGACTTTTGCAGCGCCCAGTTTTATCAGCATAATTTAGTTTGGGGCCCGGACAACAGACAACGGACAGCGGACATCGGACTACTGGACTCCAGACCCGTTCAGCTGCGGCCTGCGGTCCACTGCATTAGTTAGAGCCGCCTTTGTGCCAACTTGTACGGTTTGGAGGTTTGGAGGTTGAGAACCTTACACAGGGCCCCCCAAATCGGCTTTAATTAAGCTACTGCTAGTGCTACTATAGTTCTGTTGCCGCTGTCACATGAGTTATTAAAGCCATGCACGATACGCGCGAAAAAAAAATAATAACAAATTTCTTGGCATTCACAATTCTGTAATTCAGTTCCGGTGGCAGCAGAAAGTCGATTATGTCGACCTCCTGCTGAGTGTCGCCAAGGAGTCTTGCAACACGGAAACAAATTACTATTAAAGAGCAGTTCATATGAATAAAATATCTAAGAACTAAATTCTAGCCAGATTTTAGTTGTTTGGTAAGCTCTCCAACCAAGAAACTAAGTTAAGGCTCTCCTTAATTTTTTAAAAATTCCATTGACATCTATCTATAATCGATAATTGATTTATAATCGATATATTTGTAAGATTTAATAGCACGATCATTTTCCTCGGTGCTTTTGCCCTTGTGAGCCACTAGCGGGTCATCAACGGCTTGTAACTTTGTACTTTTGAAGTGTATTGAAGTAGTTAATAAGTCCACCTGGCGAAGGAGCTCCAAGGGGAGCTGCCAAGGGCCATAAAGACGGCGACCAAGTGCAGCCGTTGGCCAAAGGCAAGAGCGCAAAGGAATTTTTATAAATATGCCAAGTTATGGACTCAATTGGTGGCCTCTTTGGCGGCACTTATTGCCAAGTACCGAGAAAGTTGACTAATAAAATTTCGGGCAAGTGTTAATGGAAAGAAGTAAGCAAAAATCAAAACCACAAGACAATGAGGGAGCAGAGAAAGTGCGGTGACAACTAAGATGCAATGGAAATGCTTTCTCCTGGCCTGCAGTGGCAATTAGGTTGCGACCAGGAGGTCCTTGGGGCTACTCATCGATGCCGAAGTCCTGCTGCTGCTGCACTTGGCGGCGCTGACCTCATAACGGCCTCAATGCGGCGCTCTGCTTATTAACCGTTTGTCCTGCGGCCAAATCTTTGAAACTCGCTGGCTGGAGCCCCGCCCCGTCATTTTCATTCATTTTTACCGCAACATGTTGGCGGATGCTAAAGCCAAAACTGTTGCGGATCGGCTTTCGCGTAATTAAAAATTGCGGCTAGCGCTGGCCAGCCGACCGTGCAACGTCCACCGCACCCTCTCGGCGTTTCCTCTATCCCGCAGGCAAAGCGGGAAAACGGAGGCTGAGCAGCGCTAGCGCCCCTCGTCCTGCGGTGGGTCCTTTTCTGCTGACGCTGCCCTTAAATGCGCTTTTTAGTTTAGACCAACGTAAGAGGTTTTAGCTGGCAGCGGATGCCCCAGCCCGGTCCTCTCAGCCACGTTGAATAATTTGCTTGCGCACAGCAAACTACAAGGCTGGGGAGCCAGAGCGGTGAACAAAAATAAAAAGAATATTTCAAATTAATTAACGCTAATGAAAATGTTTAAAACTTGAAAGTTGCAGCCAGCCGAGTGGAAGGGGGCGTGGCAAGGCAAGCAAGGAGGGTCTGGCCAACGGGTAAGGACTACCACTAACTTACGCTGTTTGTTTGCGCCGCAGACAACTCGGCGAAACTTGCAACCAAAAACAACTTTCCGCCTTCAATGCTGAGTCTACACAATGGAAAATAGGATCACAAAATAATTGGGCTAAAAAATAACCGAGAAAAGGGTGTTCAAAGCCAAGAAATATGCCAAATATTATATGCTTTTTGATTACTTTAATTTTATTACCAAATATTATTTGCAGAATCTATTGCATGTTTTTCTGTCTGCATCCGCGGACTGATAGTTGCGGGTTGAAAGAATCGCAAACTTGTTTGTTTCACACAAATAGAAAATTGCTCGGCACTCCAACTGTTGCACCATCGAACACAAAGCAATTTTAATAAATTTTATGGCACATTTATTTGCATGGCACCTGGGACGACACATTGTTTCCGGCCACCCCTGGCCGCCCAATTATTTGTCGAGTACATTTCCCATTGCAATTTCTTTTATTAGAAAATGCAATAATAATTCTTGGCAAGTAAAGTTCGCATTGTTGTGCAAACTGTGGAAAACAAAAGAAGCTTGCGCGAAACTTTTCCAGTTTATGACGGTAAAGTGAGAGTTGCAAAAGAGCGGACAGTGCACAAGGGTTATAAAAACAATAAGTGGAGTGAAGTGTATATAGATTTCATAAATGTTCAAATAATATTTAAGGCCTTTCTTTTGATCCCCTTTAGTTTCTTTATTTAGATTTAGTTTGTCTTTACATTGAGAAGCATTTTATAGCTCTCATGCCAATATCATAAAGGATATCCCCCTTAATTGGTATTAAAACTTTAAAGTAATCGAGAAGCAGTTATTTTTAAGTGCAACAAATAAAGTGTCTCCCTCAAGGTTAGCAAAAGTTTTCATACACAACTTTTATGAGCAAAGGGCTCGCATTTCTGTCAGAGTCCACTTTAATTGCACCCTTAAAGTCCGGGGGCTTGTGCAAAGTGTTGTGGCTCATATATCAAACTTTGAAGTTATTCGTAGCTTAGTAGACATCAAAAGGCACTTTCATCCCAGACAGAGCCTGCCCCAAAGAGCGGGCCGCGGAGTGTGTGGCCAATTGCAGTCAGTTGGCTTTCGGAAAACCAGCTGCTGGTTTTTGTTTTCGTGTTTTTATTTCTGGTCTTGCCTGATGTTTGTGGTGCTGACAGTTAAAGTGGCGGCCAAATAAAAGCGAGGAATTCCATGCCACGCCTGCAGGCGACCACGTCTCTTTTTGGATAAACAATGCACTTTTGCCAGGAGCTAATGGGCTTGTCACCGCCAGCCCAGCTGTTGTGCATTTTCGCCCGGACAAATGCATACTACACCAGCATCATAATCAAGTAAATGTTGCCGCTGATGCTTCCGCTCTGCCGTTGCACCTGACCGGCAAATATCGCGCATACGCCCCATGGCCCGCTCGGCCGGCAAAAACATAAAGGGCCCGGGGATTAGGCTTTATTTCTTGCTGGCTGGTCGTTCGGTTGATTTAGTGCCTCCGCTTAGAATGCTCGACAATTGTGAGCGACGCAACCGCTGACACTTAACTGTGAAAAATTGTGAATTATTATGGCAGCTCAGACCGCAACCGTGCGCCCCCTCACCGCTCAACCGTCACCAGGATTTGCCTTAGTAGGCAGGCGCCAGGATGTTCAGGGGGATTGCCTTTGCCTGTTTATGGCTGCGATTTGTTACGCACAATGGTGCGTGTTGGCCACAAACGTTTCGTCAGCTTCAAGCAGGGAAAAAAAAAGAGAAAAACAATATCAGCCACACAGGGAACGCTATTGCAGATAGGTTGGAGAGTTTAATACCCTAAATACGCCATAAGATTTATACGACGATAATAAAGTAGAAGACCATTTGTGGTCTGGTTAAATACTATTTTATAGAGGCCATTGAAATCGGTTAATCGGACATTGATGCAATTATAAGGTGAGGCTTGAGGTATTTATACTCTACGTTCGTTGCTGGTTGATTTGTTACGTGTAACCACTTCTGATCAATTTTCCCCATTCATGTCCTGCCAACCTTGACTGCAAATTGCTTAACCCTCCAAAAGGGGATTGTGCTGGATATAATTAGACGTAAACGGGCGGGTGCACCCTTCGCTGGCTGGCAAATTGTATGTAACTAGCACTCGGGCTTCGGAGCCGTGCGGAAGGCCAGCAGGCAGCCCAGGTAAACAAATAATTCAAAGTCATTTGTGCCATGACTTGGCCTCGGTCACCAGCTGCTCCTCTTTAGTCGGGCCCCTCAGCTCCTTGGACGTCCTGCCGGGGAGCTGGCCAAGTGTGAAAAAAGTGTCAACGCTTTTTGCCATGTCGCTGTGATTATGACACTAAAGAGGGGAGGGCCCCCAGTATTTTGACTGTTTTGCAGATTTGGTCTCTGTTGGTGCTTTTGCAATTGGTAGTCGCATTCGTTTTGTGGTTGTGCGGAAAGATAAACGGATTTGGTGGCACTACATGGATCGCCTGATTGGAGAGCTTAGCAGCGAGTTGGGGTGAGGAAAAGTCAAGTTTGGATATTGCCATCTAACAGTTCAAGGTTCAAGGCTTGCGGTTGATTTAAGTCTCAGAAATGGCTTATTAATCTATCATAAATTCAGCACTCTTAGCTTTAAAAGCCCCTTTCAGTCTTTAAGAACACGACCTCGCTGCATTCACACACTCATTGGCACCGTTTTAGACGAAAACAGTGTTTACCTTAAAAAATGGTTCAAGCCACCTTCTTGTTTTAGCTTCCTTTACACCTCCGTCTTACCTTTTTCCCCTCTTCGACCGCTTTTTTCGCCTCTGCACGCTGTTGGCTTGGGCAAACAAAAAATCTCATTAATCCATTAAGTATACGCCAAGAAAAAGTTCAAAGCGTCTGCTCCCACACACACACACACACACACACACACACACATACACACACCCAGAGAGGCGGCAAGGACACTTCTTACGGAAGGAAACCCACCGTGTGTATTATAGTAATGCGAGCGAGTGTAAGTTTGTTCCCTGCTTGCCGACACTGTAAAAGAAAGCCTTTTGGGAGCACTAATGAGTTTGACATTGTTTCCTCCTAACAAGCAGCAAAGTTGGCACAAACGGATGGCGGGAAAAGCGGGAAAGCGGGCCAGGCGGGTTGGGGAAAACTACGAGGAGGTAAGGCGAAAACGGCCAAAATCAGTGGATGCCGACTGCATAGCCAGACATTTTACCTTGGAATCTTTTTGGCATTTCTATTACGATTTTCGAGGCGGAGACTCGACCCGGACACGGAGAAGCCCCCCAAAATGAATTTCATTCCGTTTTTGCACATCTACAGGCGACTACTTAGTATTTTTTCACTAATTAAAACCGTGTTGATAGCACTTTTCAATTTGGCTTCCGGCAAAAGCCCAAAGCTAAAGCCGAGAGATAAAGCTTAAAGGCCAATGGATGGATGTTGGGCGTTCTAGGGACCCAACCAATTTCGGGGCCCTTTACGCTTCACTTTTTTCCGCTGCGGAGCGTCATGAGTAATGTCTCCCTTTTGACTCATTTGGTTACATATATGTGTACCCCTCCTCTCGCGACCCCTCGCCACCACTTGCCACCTCGCCACACCCCGCAACACCCCGAAACGCTCATGCATGCATAAATATCGTGGATGGAAACTACGCTCGTCTGGGTCTCCTTTCCGGGATGTGTGACTCCGGAACGCCAACTCCCTGATATTTGTGCGCATATTTTGGCTCTGCCGGCGTCGATTGTAAATTACGCCCTAATGCGCCCATTTGTATGCTGCAAAAATTGCCGCTTATTGAATATTTAGCAAGCAGTTCAGCCCCGTCTACCTGACACACAAACTTTTTGACTTCCTGGCTTCCCGGCTTCCCAGCAGCGCCTAATGAACTCATTTGGGATTTCGTATGCGTGCTTTAGACTGCAAAAATCGCGCATAAAGCGAGCCGAAACTTTTCGCATTTTAAATAATTAAACAACAAAAGCCATCGTGGTTGACACGCCCCCATTACCCCGCAGCCGCAATCCGGCATGTAGCCATGTTCCCTTTGGCTTTTTTTTTTTGTTTGGCCCGATTGCGTATCACATTCGGTTGCCAGGCCAATAAAGAGTGACTGACTGACAGGCGAAATGAGCTGGGATTACGGCTCCGATAAGCGAGAACCATGCAAATGAAACTCGAATTTGGGTTCTAGGTTAAAGCTGCAGAGATTACAGACCAGCTGTTTTTGGTAACCGTTCGAGGTTGTCCGCAAACAATATGATGTTTTTCCTAGTTATCATTTTGTTACATTTTAAGTTACCAAAGATTCAAAAATTGTACACAGCTCTTGTATTTATATCCTTCTTTCAGCCAAGTCGGGTTGGCATCACTGTCTGTGCCAAAGTCATAATGAGTTGTAAGGGTGGCCCGATTTAATGCCCTAGAATTTGATTAGTTTTGAGCACTTTTCCGGGAACTCAGGACAAAGATACCCTTGCTTGTGGCCTGGGACATAATTAGAATGAAACTTTACCGGGACGTCTTTTCTGTTCCTTCAGTTGCGCCATTGTGTCCTTTCATGGAAATGTCATTTAAAAATATCCCTCGCTCTTCGCCTGCGCCCACCCACGCGGACATATCCACACCCGCCCACATCCAGAGGATTGAAACCGGCTGGCAATCGATACTTCATTAAGATATCGTGCTCTGGTGCCTAGACGCTTTCCGTTTACGTTTCCCTGATTACTTTGCATAGTTCTTCCTTTCGCCTTCAGCTTTGACTTTTCGTCTTATCTGTCCGCCTGGATTCTGAACTTTGGGCTTCTTTGTCTTCCTAGCAGCCATGGGGAAGGAATGGCACGAGGCGGCGAGCCAGCCAACGGAGCTGGCAAATAAATCGCAAAATCGTATTAGGGGCCAGAAAATTATTTGCCACCGGATGTGTGGCCCAACTGGCTGCCTATCGTCGGAAGTCGCTAACAGCAGCAACAACGTTCCGCCGCGCGCCGGAGATCTCGATTCCCAGTCCCGTGGCCGTCTTCAGTTCCAGTTCGACTGCGAGTTCGAGCTCAAGATCCCGGGCAAGGGTCGAGGCCTGTGTTTATCACATGAACACAATCAAATTAGCGCACATCGAGTGCAAATAGCTAGAGATAGGCCCAGCTGGTACCGAGCAGTCGTCCTGTGTTTGGTTCTGGGATTGGTGGTGGAGGGCGAGGCACTGCCAAAATAAATTAGCCCAAACCTAGATAGTTAGTTGTACAAAAGTATGTAAGAGGTAATTTAAAACTTTCTAAAACTTGACTATGATCTATCCTGAGGAAATCCAAAAGCATTTCTCAGAATATATCATAGTTCATTGCCTTGTGAAATCAATATTTTCTGGAAAGTAATTGAATTAATTAGGCAGTAACTAGAGAAACATATTACGACAACCTTATGCCATGTTAATTTTAACTTTACACTCCCCATCCATCTAGGAAATATGAAATAAGATAAACATGTTTGGGGATTGTATTTCTAACAATTGATTGATTAGCTTGAATACAAAATTTATGAAACTTATGAGTATGACTCTTGGAGTACATTTGTGCGGTAAGATTTATGCTTGAATTCCAGCAGCCTTTGGGCCAAGTGGCCCGTGCCGCTCATTTGGCAAGTTTGTCGGGGGAACGTCTTTGAGGTGGCCCGCCTGGGGTCTTCTGTCGGCCCTGCTGGCTCTGAGCTGATTCCCCGGCTGCTTCTGTGGCCTGCCCAATGAACTTCGACACCGCTGGGGGTCCTGGGAGCTGTCTCACTTTGTTGCCACTGCTGCTGCTGCTGCTCCGGCTGGCTGGGCGATGTCAGGACTTTTGTTGTGTGCTGTCAACGGGACTGTGTTCAAGCAACTTTGCTCAGTTGCAGTTGCACTCGCAGAAGCAGCAGCAGCAGCAGCAACAGCAGCAGCAGCAGTCGCCTCTGACAGCTCGACACAAAATATGAGCCGGCAAAGGGCTTTGGGACCGGGGAGCACTCTGAATGCAGCAGCACTGCATCCCATCCACATCCACTACGGTTGTCGCTGTCACATTGTTGTCATGTGGCTGCTGTCATGTAAGATTGCAGGCCATGCTGCTGGCACGATGGCAGCCTTCGTTTAATCAACATTACTTGTGCTTAAATCAATTAAAAACTAATTACGTTTCATGCCCTGTTGAGCGCAACTTTGTGGCTTTCACAAGTTTCCCACGAGGCAACATGCTGCCGCCTCCCCTGCTTTTCGCCGAAAGAACAATCCTTTGACTCTCGGCACCCAAAGGCGTTAATAGAATTTCCTGCTGCCATTTCGCACCTGGCCAAGGGAGAGCCTGTTAAATCCAAAAATCCATTGCATCCGACTGTCAGCATGGCCCCTTTGCTCCTTTGACTCATTTGGGTGAAGTCCCAGGAGTGGTGGTGGCGGGGACGCTCTGGAGTGCAAAAATGAGACGACAAAGGTGTGCAGGATCTCGGTGCGTATCCCAGGGATTATCACTGCGAAATTCTAGTTTCCGCAAAACGCACACATAAATGCTCCACTAAAGAATACTAATTATAAATACTTTGTGTGCTGGAATTACGAGCTGTCACCCCTGCACTCAACGGATTTTATTTCGCAATTTAGAAAAGGTATTACCGGGAAGAAAGGTATTACATTTCTTTCAGTGAAAGTTGGTGCTACAGATATTGGGAAGCTTAGACAGTGACTCTTTTTGGGTAAATATTTTTCGCGCAAATTGCTTTAGAAAACAATAGTTCCGCCCAACGTGGGTAGTTGGAATTTAGCCTGCCACAAAACATAATTACAGCCCTTTGGTGACTCCCGCTTTCCCCACTCCCGCTTACAATCTATCTAAGTTGCAGCTAATCACAAGCTGCAAGCTGAGTAGCTCATAAATATGCATTTACACTTTTGTTCCAAGCACTGGGCGTATTAATTTTTAATATGCCGCCGAAGCTACAACGGCTCTTTCTGCCGTTCCAAGCGGACAAAGAGCGCCGGCTAATTAGCCAGCTCGCTCAATGGCCAATTGCCACGCAAAATCAGCCAAGGGTAGCGACAGGCGACAACGGCAACGACAAGGGGCCGCAGACTGCGGACTCTGGACTCCGGGCTGCGGACTAAACACAGCGTTTAAAGCCAAAAAATAAACAACAATTTAGTGCAGATTAGCGCTTAACACACACAGGTGGGGGGTGAATAGGCCAGATGATGGTTGGGTTGGGGGAACGTGAAGGGATAGGGCCAGGCCGGGACTGGGATGGAACGCCTTTTGTTTATATTGTTGTACGTGTGTCGGCGTGGTGCCATTGTTTCAACGTCGCCCGGTTCAGATGGAAACAGAAATGGCCAGGTGGGCGAAAGGCTTCAGCCGAGGGGCGGGGCCAGGTGACATTAGGCTCAGGCTTGAATTGAGCTCAGGCGCTTACATGCATTGACTGGGGCTGTGGGGCTGCGATTACACTGTAACAAACATAAAGGCTAAAATACAGAGTAAATTTGTAAAATTCTCGCAAAAAATTAAGAAAATATATGTGGAAATTACATGAACAACTTTGTAAGCAAACGTTGGTGCGGCGTGACATTGAATTTTTAATAAAATCAATAAAGAGTACTATAGATACTATAAATAGGGCAGTTTCCTAAAGAAGTAATTCTACGACTGTTTATTGTTTTTATTCAAAATTAAATTGAATCAAATTATCTATCACATTATTACTAAATCTCGTAATATCTGGCATTCACGCAGTCTCAAAATGTTGCCAAAAACCAATGTAAAGAAGTAAATGAAAACAGAACTTTTGTTAAGATAGTTACACAACTTTTCACTGACTTTCCCTTTATATTTTCTCGCAGTGCCACCCTATAGCCGAGAGGGAATGGACAGCTGGACTGCGGCGGGGAAACCTGCCTTTAGTTTGGCTAATTGCTTGAAGAGCACACAACAATGGCAAATGGCGATGGCAATGACGATGACGATGGCGACGGCGATGGCAAACTTCCGTTTCCGCTCGCGCTGTTGGGCAGCTGCGTTAAGCTGGCAAACTAATTAGATTCGTGCGCCTCATTGGGCCACTTTTGATTTGTACTTGGGCGGCCCACTTGGAGACGTCGCAACTGTAGTCCTCTGCTGAAAACTTTCTCCTGCTCCGATTCAGTTCGGGCAGCTGCCGCTGCCGCTGCAGGAAAGGGCTGCTGCGCCGCATATTTGGTTCAAGTTCGTCCGGGGCTGGCGACTGATTTTTCATCAAATGAAAATGCACAAGAAAACTGCGCCAAAACAACAAATAAAAGCAAATGCGACATGTGGCTGGCAGGAAAACAAGAAATGCAAAAACCCCAAAAGAAAGTTGAGGCCAAGCCGCAAAAACAAAAAACTTTTAACCCCTCCCAAAAAAAGTAAGTAAAGTAAGCTGAAAAAAAAATTATGCGAAATTTAATTTGACTTTTGTTGTGCTCTTGCGCTGCAGCGTTCTTGTTGCTGGCAGCAAGCAGCCACTTTTGCGCTTTCCATTTTAGTTAGCTGCCAGCTGGCAAATGCAGCAAGCTGCGCCCAAAAAGCAGGGCTGCCACACCCCCTGTGCCCCTTCTGGAGGAGGGGACTCGTAATTTGCCAGCTTGTACACACTAAGTTTATATTATTTAGTTGCAGCGGGCTGGGTCCCAAAACTTGCTGCATGTGAGCAAGAAATATGATTATCTTATGCATGCTCTGCACTGCAGTGCAGCCAAGGGCCAGTGCCAAATTGATGGCCTTAAACCGATTTTCCCTCGACTTGGCTTTAAATTAGCCGATCATTTGACATCCATCTACCTCGAAGGGAACCTTCTACCTGAAGTGATCCCGCAAAGTTTGATTGTTGAAACTCCTAAGAGGTTCGTGTGTTTGCCATTACTTTTAGTTGAAAGCAAAGTGGTTTTATGTGTCCCTCGCAAATGGCACATGCAAGTGCCAAATTTGGTTACATTCTCAGGTGATTGGCGGCAATGGCGTGCTGTTTGCCCTTGATTTGTATTGACAATTGCATTGCCAATAAAAGATTCCTCGCTTACCGCCTAGTTGAACCTATTTTGGGGGCTAAGTGGAAGCGCTTGAACTTAAGATCCGGCCCGGATCTCGGTGGCCTCCTTCCACGCCAATCTGTGGGGGTCAATTAATAATTTATGAGCCGTGGGGGTCCATGCAATATGCATAATGTGTGCCCTTTGATTTTCTGCTTTGGCATGCACATTTATTTATATTTCATTTTGGCGCTGCTGTCCCTTTCGGTTTTCCCTTGCTGCTTAGCATTTCCTATTTATGTCGAGGACCTGGCTAAGCATTGGCAATACAAGAAGGGGTGGCAGGACGGCAGGACGACGAAAAATCCTGGGTCAAATGTGTGGCTGCTGGGGGGTGGTTCCTTGTATTATGTATATGGCTGCCTGCCTGCTCGCAGATATTTTGTTTTTGTTTTTGCGGCCAGAGACGGTGCGAGTAAAAACTAAAAACAAGCAGCGTCAGCATCAACGTTTTATATTAAAAACAACAACCGCAACAGCAGCAGCACCACCAGCAGCAGCAGCAGCAGCGGCAGCAACATCCAGGATGCTGTTAGAGGAAAAGAAATAAGAAAAATAAAGTATTTATACTCGTTTTAAGTGGGTCCGGTGCCCTCCCCTTTTTTTGTAGCCTTCTTTTTTTTTGGTGCCCCTTATGGGGCATGTTGGGAAATTTGTTTGTGCGCTACTTTCGGTTGCATGTTGTTGCATTTTATTTTTATGTCGCACTCATACGCTTTTGACTTTTAAACTCCTCTGTTTAAGTGTATTTAACATTTTTCTCTAATGATACTCGTAGCCAAGTAGCATTTGTTTGTGGCTCCATCCTCCGTCCTCTTCCTTCGCCCCCGCCTGTCTGTCTGTCCGTATGTCTGTCTGTCTGTCTTGCTCTTTATAAGCTGCTCTGCTGCTCTGCGCTCTGTTGGTAAGTGGTAAAGCTTCCAGTTAGCTGCGGTTGCCAGTTGTCAAAGTGACCTCAAAGAACAGAGAAAGATGGAATCACATGCGAGCTCATCTGTAAGTGTGTCGCTATCGCACCACCCACCACCCACGACCCACCGCCCTCGTCAGGCAACCGCCTTCTGCGTTTGTGTGCTAAAGAGCTTTGCTTGTTTTGAGCCTGCATATGTGAGCCGACTCACATTCACCTGCCCAGGTGGTGCTGGGGGTGGTGCAGCTGGTTCGGCTAATGCACTTGCTGCCTCCGTTCATTCATCCTCTTTAATGAGGCCTGCCCTCAAGGCCAGATTGTGTTTGACATTTGGGAAATGCGCTTTTCTTTTCCATTCTCGCCTTTGTCGTTTCCCATGTTATTCTATTTCTCCTTGCACAAAAGTAATTACATTTTAATAATGTTTGACAAAGGGTTTCCAATGGGTTTGAGCCTCATTGAGATGAAATATTTTTTTAACAGCTTGTATCGTGGGATGGGTAAACTGTGTTTAATTCAATATCGCCTTCTATTAATTAGTTTGAGAATATATTGGGCTAGCAAAAGAAACATAGGAAACATAGGAAACAAAGAAACAATGAACAAAGGCACGAATTAGGATATTGGATTGTATAGTGCTTCACTGGTATCACACAATTCTGAATATGCAATTATTTTGTCTCTATCTGTGATAGTCTCCAAGATCTAGGTTTTATACGGACAGACGGACGAACGGACAGACGGACATAGCTAGATCAACTCGACTGTTCATGCTCATAAAGAATATACAACTTGATGTGGTCAACTTTTCTTTATTTGTGCTAAATTAGTATCACAAAAATCTGAATATCCAATTATTTTTCCTATATCTTTTATAGTCTCCTAGAACTAGGCGCTTATACAGACATACGCACGGAGGGGCGGACGTGACTCTTCTGTTGATGCAGATCAAGATTATATATACTTTATGGGGTCGGAAAAGCTTCCTTCTCCATGTTGTTCTTGTTATTTTTAAGAGGCGGGAATAAAAACACTTCTCATGAATATATTTATTGCGAAAAAGCGCTGCTTAAAAAGGCCCTTGACGTCCATAGGGAGGACAACCTGTTTCCTATTCCTGACAGCCTTGCGGCATTCACCGAAATCGAGCAATCACAAATGGAAATGTCGCCAATTGCAAGTGACGTTGTTGCATGGCAACAGAGACACGACAACGCGGAACGACAACGACGACAGGTGATACATGCAGCGGGGAAAGTTTTGGGGGCAGGAGTCCTGTGTGGGTTGGGAGGCAAAAGGACCAAAGGATACGAGCAGGTGGAGCCGAGTGAGTGCTGGGGCAAGGGAAACCAATGGGACGGACTCGCGTTGATGAAGTACGCACTTGCAGCATCTCGACAACGGCAACTCATTTGATTTACTTTTCATTTCCGGCTGCCTTGCAACAACACCTCAGCGCCAGTGCCCCGGCTCATGTGTTGTTGTCAGTCTGAGTACTCACATTCGTGATGTCCTCCTCGAAGCGGAGCGTTATGCAATTATAACTTTTGTCATTAGCAACTTAAAATGCAAATTGCTGCAATGAAGCGTCGTCAACGTAGTCGTTGCCTTTTCGGCACTTTTCGTGTAGTCTGTAGTCTGTACCTTACTCCCAACCGAGAGTCTCTGTGAAATATGCACATAAAACAATTTAATACAACTCTTTTTGCTAAAATTAAACTTTTATAGTGATCCTAGATATCTGTAAAAGACCTTTTCTCCCAGTGTTTTGCCGCTGACGGGCGCTGCAGTTATTGAAAGTGTTATGACTTAAGTTGCTGTCGTTGGCTTTTAAACGTTATCTAAGTAGCTCGGCAGCCCCATGTCAGCCATATGCTGGTGATGGGACGTCCAAAAGTCAACTTCCGCTTTACATACTGGCAGTTTCTTTGTGGCGGAGCGTGGGAAGAAAAGGGCAGAGCAAGGGGCTTCCCAATTAGCTCTCTGCGTCGCCAGTTAATTTGTTAGAGTTGTGCGCGCTTTTTGTGCAACTGCCATAAAGCTTCCATTTCGGGCATCGGGTTTTTGCCACAGCTCTTTCTCTGTTTTTCGGCGCTGCGATGGCAACATGCAACATACAACGACGGCAGCCACATTGTTGCATCCGGGCAAGAGGTAAGTGGAAAAACTCTGCTACAAGTTCAACAAGAAGTAACCATAAAACTGCAGACTGCACCTTTGCGTAGGGCTTGAGTGAAAGTTGAGCTGCGCCCCCGCCTTTTCACGTGCAGTTCTTGGTTTCCCCGGCAAAGTCACGTCAAAGAAATTAAACGCAAAGTGCGAGGATTTAATGCAATTCCTCAAGAAGCGGTTAAACCATTACCAACTGTCCCAAACGGGACGGACGGGCGGAACAGTGCTTATAAATAATTCCGCGTCGGGGCCATTAAATGTTGTTGTGGGCCCTAAAGGCCAGAAAAATGTTTTACGAGGCATTTAAATGCCGCAAATTGGGATGTTTCCCGATAGTTCATAATTGACTGGCAATCCCTCATGTCTCGGCCAAACAGCACCCATCACTCCTTTCCCGGGCCATTGACAGCTCAATCGTCCTTCTTTTCACATCCATCCGCAGTCGTTCAGTTCATTGGGTTCATCATTCCATTCCGAATTTGGGGCTCATTGTGCGAATGGCAGCGAATTCCAGCCCCTCCTCCACTCAGATTGCCATTTTTTGGGGTTTGGGGGGTCAGCGGGGGCAACTAGTGTCGAACGCCGTTGTCGAGTTGATTAAATTGGTGTTAAAAAGTTTAAGTGGCTGTTGGTACTATGTATAGTACATGTGTAGGGTGGTAAAATTTCATAGCCTACTTTGGCGCATCCCGCTTCTGCTTTTTTGCTGGCTCTCCGGGCCATAAAAGCACGCCGCTAACGCTAACGTGTGTGTAGAGTTCAAGTGCGCACTTTTGGCCCACTTATGGAAGGTGTTTCCTTTAACTCCCGGCAAGCCCTTGTCTTTGGCCTTACCAACCCCCCCTCCCACTGACATCCCCCGCTTGCGAGGCCATCGCTTTAACGGTTAACGGCTAACGGTTGTAAGCTCACGGATATCCTCAATCGCCGGGCTCCCTTGAACTTCAGCAAATAATTTGCACTGTTGAACAAAAGTCAGGGATTACTACATTTCTTGGGGATTATCTACAAAATTATAATGAGTCCAACAATACTGTAATTAATACTATGAAGTCGATTGAGATACATCGTTTAGGTATATCATTTTCCAGAACTAAATATACTTTGATATTATTTCCCCCTAAAAAATTAAATTAACCAGAATTTTTAATTACAAATAACTTATATTTTCTTTAAGGTATAAAATAATGTTAAGGTACTCGTATAAATGGCTAATCTTTCGCTTAAAATTCATTACTGTAATTTAAATATTAACTCACTAAATAGTCTTTTCAGCTGGTTATAGTTGGAACTTGTAACTTTTAGTTTCCTGTAACAAAACCCTGCCGATTGGTGTTGGCCAAAGCTCACGGCGGATCTACGCTTGCGACACGTGTCTGGGCTGTCTAATTGGCAAAACGAATGAATCTATTTCACCAGTGACCACTGCAGCTCCACCCCCCAAAACCTTTGGCCTGTTCACTGGCACTGGCAGTGTACTGCCCTGCCCATCCCCTTGCAGATCTTTGAATGGATTTCCGCTCCCCAGTCTAGCATTTTCAATTAGAGGGCGAGCGCGCTTTCGATTTGCGTATTATTTATGGCGTCCGCAAATCGTGCACATTATTCATAAGCCCTGGAAGAGAGGGTCAGGCCAGCAGAGCTTAATGGCCAGTCGGAAATCTAAGGGGGAGCCGGTCCATGGGGGTTGTTGCCCAAATGTACCATCGAGTTACCCTTCATTATTGAGGGCTAAATAATCTTGAAGTGCGCGAATTGTTTGCCATTCTTTCCATGAATATATTAGCAGATATTTCCCTATTGCTCGGATCTTACCCAAACCGTAGTGGGGTTCAAATTAAGCGGCTTTAAGCTGACATGGGTTGTTGCATTCGACCACAACTCACCTGCATACCCGGATGCACCAGCAGACTTATGGTTAGACAAACAGACTGACAGACGGACAGAGCCATGATATGCGGAGATGCAAGTTGCAACCGTTGCCACCCGCGGCACTCATTCGCATTTACGGCGATAGGGATGCGCGTGAGCTCCCAATTTGGTTGTGGCACGGAATTCAATCAGCAGTGGAAATCCATAAGCTGGCACCATTCATTGTGCCTACGCTGGGTAGTATATTCAGTGTGTTTTGGGACCTATTAATTTCCCAAAAATACGATTCTTGAAGCATCTCCGAACACCTAGGGTGTAAATCAGGTTTGTTTAACAGTTGCAGTGGTTTGCCTAAATTGTTATTTAAGCCTTTAAAATGCTCCAACTGCCACCACTAGCCGGTGGTTACACAACCAACAGGTAGACGAAAGCAGCCGAGTAAGCTACTCCCTGTTCCTTGCTCCTGCCACCGACACCGGTAGTCCTGCCCCGTTCAAGCACTTAAGGCGACCACATAGCCAAACCAAATGTCAGCACACAAATCCACCTAAGACGTCGGATAGTCAGAGGATATATGGTTGCATAGGGCAGTCCCGGCCACGGGGTTTGCTTACTATGCCAGTCCATTGCCAGAATCGTCTGGGACTGACAGATGGTGGGCTATGGAAATGTTTTGGGATGCTGGAAGGCTTCCAAGTTAGTAGAGCATTAATTATGATTGAGGAAATTAAGCTCATTATGGAAACTTCATATTTGATATATGAGGGAATTCCCTGGCGGCATCCTGTTCCGTTTCCCAATTATTCCCCCAAACGCTGTTATCGCGGTACTGTTATTCGAGTCCTTAACAGCTCTGCGACTGCGCAGCAAGGACCTTTGTGCTCTTAAATGTTAGCCCGCTGTTGGGTAGCAGAGTTTGGAGGACCTCACCCCCCAGGACCCGTTCCGTTGCCGTTTCGTTTCGCCGGCGTTGGTAAGTAGTGCACTAGGTAATGGTTCGCATGCCAAGTTCACATTTCAGCCGGAGATAAAATATGTGTTTCTCACGGCGCCTCGAAAGGCCTTTACCGCCACCGGCCACCCACTCTTTGAGGGCGGTAAGGTTGCGTGCCCGGCCTCAATTTTACGGGCTTCGAGGGTCTCGAGATATGCCCGAAAATTCACATACATAAGCGGTGGCCAGCACTTGATAAAACCTGTTGAAAGAGGGGTCGTTGATTTATTGACTTGGTCGGGGGACTTTCGACAATATTTTAATTAAAAACTCTCTGCACTCGCACTGGCCCGAAGTTTTTGCTGCCGTGATTGCATCCAGGTTCCTGTTATTTCTTTGCACTTTTCGATTTTATCATTATTTTTTAGTGCCACTGCTGCCGGCTGCCCGACTCGCATTCCCCGAAGTAATTTTTGGCAAAAGATGAAGCATATCGGCAGAAAGATGCAGACACCTAATAAAACTTTTGCGACAAGAGCGGGTTTCGAGTGTAACGAAAACAAAAACAATAATTTTCGAGTTTTTCAGCCGGCAGCAGAAGAGGGTGCTGAACCTGAACCGGACGGTCCCGAGAGTCCTTTTCGAGGAGGCTGACCCGCCTCCTCGGCCCGCCTCTCCCTCCCTTGGCCAGGATCTCGCTCTGTCACTGGGACATTTGCAGTTTTCTATTTGCCATCTTGGTTATTGTTGTTGGTGGAAAACTATTTGCCATCTCGACAATTTCCCGCACGTGCAAAGCATCGCAAAGCGAAGTTTTTCGATTGCTGCAACAGGGAGTGGGGCACGGGCCGGCATGGTTGGTTGAGTGGCTGCATGGGCGGTGCGTGGCAGGTATAATATTTCAATAAAATATATTTACGTTAAATAAGAAAGTAAACTTTCAATGGTTTTCCATATTTTCCCAGCCATTGAAGGCAAATTGCCTCTCTGTTGTGAGGCATTTATTCGATGCAAAGGTGCAGGCATTATTTATTTTTCCTTTCGCAATTAATAACAATTATATGCGGCGCCGCCATTCGCGCCTAATTGTCGATAATATATAACCTTGTGTATGTAAAGAAGTTTTCCCCGATGCCATTGCCTCTGGCAACTACTTCTCTCGTACTTTCGTACTTTGTGTAATAATTTATGCCGAAAGCGTAATTAAATTAATTAGGATTAACTTTGGCTGTGCACGCATTAAACTAGCTTTGATTAGCTTATGTATCTGCATACATTTGACAACTTAGACATGCAGATACAAATGTATCTACGGCGGGCGTGTGTGACTCGGTTTCTATCTGCGGCGCACACATGTCGCTCGCTGTTTAATCTGAATGTTGGCTTTGGGTCGCTTCGGTAATCATAAAGATGGAATAAGCGATGAGCTGTCTGCATGTGCCAATTTGGTTTAGTTATGCTCACGCATTGTTGTTGCCGCCTCCTGCTTTCGTCCTTGTTGTCCTTGCCAGACGGTACGTGGCCAAAAGCGTTAAAGCGCTTTTGCTAGAATTTAATTTGGTTAGATATTTTCTGGCTTACAAGTTCTTTAATGTTGCTGTGAGTATAAATACTTGAAAATTAGTTTAGTGTTACTTTGATGGACTTTAATTTGCTTCTATGCAGTATTTTCTGGCCAACAATTTCTTTAAAATAAATCAACTAAAACAAGTAAGAAAGATTATAGCCGAGTGTCTCGACTTTAAATACCCGGTTTTTGGATTCCTTGTGATTTTTGAAACATGTATGTATAAGCATTGCGGATTTGAATAAACAAGTTTTATCCCAATGACGGGCGCGACAAATTATATTATTATATCTCAATTTAATACCTCCAGTGCTAAAATTGTGGACGCCACAGAATTTTGTGGTTGGCGGAGGTGCGGGAGAAGGCAGCAGATTTTTAAAACAAACTTGCGCTGAACTGGTATCACTCAATTCTAGATACGTATGCAATTAGTTTATCTCTATCTATTATAGTCCTCGAAATTCAGGTATTCATACGGACAGACGGACGGACAGATGGATGGATTTGGCTGTTGGTGCGGGGTCAAAAAACTTTCCTTCTTCCTGTTACCTACATTCGTACCAATTCAATATACCCTTGTTCTTTTTAAGGTCCGGGTATAGAAAGAAACTAATCCATTCAATCACAATTTTCGTCTGTTTTTAAATGCACGTTTGAAAAGGAATTTTATTGAATTTTTATTAAACCAACTAACCAGATTATTTGTTATCTAAACGTACAGAATCTGCAATCGTACACTGTTTGAAAACTTGGCATCGTAGCTTTGGATTTATTCCTGGTTTTGTGTGGCAGTTGGTCAGTTGTCGGGGGTCTCCTCTAATTTATGTCACGGATAAATGTGTCGCAAATCATTACGCGGGAAATTTTTCTATTTTTTTTGTTTGCTGTTTGTTTTGTTGTTTTTTCATGTGATTGTTGGAGTGTCGGAGCGCTTTATTTAATGGCTTGGAAATGGAAAAAATAAACAAACAAACACACAGTCCTGGGCAGGCACAGGCGAGTGGGGAGTGGCAGCGATGACGAGGCATTAGAGTTGGAGGACATCAGACGAACGAGCCACCTAAATATAGACACAAATCACAAAAACTCGGCAGGCAAAAAGGAGCAAAAGCAGAGCAGGAGCCGCCATTGTTGGTGTTATTGTTATGCGGAGCTTTTTGTTGTTTTATGCTGTTGTTTTTGTCTTTCGGTGGTGGCGGGGAATGGGCACATTAAATCAAAAGTGGTGCATAAAGCAGCAACCGGAGCAGAGGTCAGCGGGCTGGCCGGGGTGGCCGGGGTGGAGTTTACATGGAGCAGAGAGCATCGAGTTGAAAACACAAGGATTAAAGGCGGCAAAGGACGACGACGAAAACGAGGCAAACGTTTAACGCCTGCAGGATATTTATGATCATGAATTTTCTTATTGTGCTCCTAGCTGCTGCGAATGCACTCAAAAATACGAGTGTTAAAATGATTTTATTGCTGCTTGAAAGCAAAGACTACCACTTTAAAGGGGTCTTTAAGTGCTGAAAATCCCGAAGCTATTGTCTATAAGCTTACTTTGGTTACTTGATCGTTTTTTGCTGTGCATCCTTGCTGGCCTTGTCGCTGTTCCGCGCCTTAGTCCTGCCCCTCTGGCCCCGGGCTCCAAACGATTTATTAAAATGTGCAGCAGAAGGAGCAGCAGCCGGCAAAGGCAAAGGACATGCGGCGGACAACTGAAAGCTGAAGGAGCTCCGTCCAAGTAGCCTCGACCTCCTTCGGCGCTATATTTGTGTTTCAGCTGCCGTTTGTCTGCTTCGATGGAGCGCCGCGCCCACCAATCGACAGAAATGAGTTATAAAACTTCAATAATCTGAACGAAATATTTATTCATGTTTAGCACGCAGACGACCAGCCAGCCACCAAGATGGGCGTGGCGCGGTGTGGTGTGGCATGGTGTAGCGTGGTGTGGCGTTCTGTGGTGCGGTGTTGTGGTATGCAAAGTGCGGCAATGGGATCTGGGGAGGCACCGTGGAGGGCCTTGGAGCGGCCATTACTTTATTTACATCATATCCTGCAGGATGTGCTTGGCACACCGTGCTCACGACTGTGTGGCGCACTTACAGCGAATCAATAACAAAATAAATCGTTTTACAACCGCAGGACATTGTATTGGGTTACACAAAAGATTGCCAACGCCGTGCCACCCAAAGGATTCGATGGATTCAATGGCTGTTGGGTGTTGGGTGCTAGGTTCTCGGTGTTCAGTGCCCGGTGTTCTGCAGGCTGCAAGGAGAAAGAAAGGAAACAACGGCTCCTGGCAGGGCCAATGAAAGCGAAAGAAACGACTCGAGTCGAATCGAATCGAATCCAAACGGAGCGCAACGCAACGAATTCGTACACCTAGAAAAATGAACCTACTCTAAGGCTTGGAGTATGTTGCAAGCCAGGAAGCAGAAACCGGAAACTTGGGAAACTATTAAACATGGGATGTTGCTAGAGCCAAAAAATTTGTCAACACACCGAAACTTCCATGTATTTTCTCCTTGTACATGTTGAGCAACAAAAAGAAACAATGCCAGGCACTTGGTAGAGAAAACAAGCAATGAAAGGATATTATGGTAAAAGTATTTATACAACGAAAGGGACAAAGCAGCGCCCAGGACACCGAGCACCTCGAGGTAGGTGGTAGATGCACTACGACGATAAAGTGAAAGGAAGTAGAAAGTATAAATCGTTGCAATCAATTTTCGCTATGTGCTAGGAATTGATAAACTGCTCCGGCTGCAGCCTCTCTGCCCGGTGTTCACCATCCAGCAGTCGGGGGATGCTCCTGCTGTCCTGTCAGTTGCCAGGCTGCTTCTATTTGGGTTACCTACATAGCACAGAAAAGTGAGAACTTATGGGTCACCGTAGGGGGCTGGTTTGTTTAGGGTTTCCTGCAAACAAAGAACGGCAGCTTAAACCAGCTGCGACTAATACGAATATCGATTCGATTGAGATATTCGAACTGGTTGAGTTGGCTTACTTTAATTGTTTGGGGTTTCTTTATTTCACATTCTATTAAATCAAATCCAAGTTATTCAAAACATCTCTAAGCATACATTGCATAGGCCAAATCAGAGCCGTGGCGCATCGTGAAGTTGGTCAGGGCATCGCCAACAATGCATCCTTTTTTGCATTTACATCCCCGCGGGTTGCACCTTCCGTAGCCGCACCAGGTGCCAACCACCTTTTCGCCATTGCCGCAGAGCTTAACCTTACAGGTGCTGCTGCGCTTTTCCTTCTTGCCTCCGAAAGACTTGCACCCATGTCCCTTCCCGTTGTCGGCTACCTTGAAGCGAACGTAGGAGGGCTTGCAGCAGTCCGCATTGGAATTCAGCGCCAAACAGGACAGCCAAATGGTCAGGATCACTGCCAGGACAATCAGAAGCTTCATCTTCGGTACTCTAGTGAATAACAAATAGACACAAACTGTTGGTTGAGGTGAGTTTGCGAGGAATTTATAGCAGATTTTGCTGGGTAGAGTTAATTGTAAGTAATGTTCTTATTAATTGGACAATACTTTTAATCGGCAACAAGAGGCTATACATGGGGTTATGGCTATATCTTATCAGTAATGAGAGAAACATGGATGGTGTACAATTAGTAAGCTATCAGAGCAATAGATAAGTATAAAGGCCTATTGACATCTGGTTTTAAAAACCAATAACCTAGCAATTGTGGTACCGGATAAGATAACAAGGTCCAGAGAATAAAGTGATTGAGGGATAGATACACGTATCAACCTGAAGAGATTCCGGTGGAAAGCCGAAGCCACTTTGGCTTTACCAAGTCCTTAGTTTTTTCCAAGAAAATCTCTTGGCGGTCGGGCAATATGAGAAAATCACTCTAAAATAATTTGACACACGAGGGAATGTTGCAGACGACACATGTCGGCAAAACATTACGTATACGCCGCATAGTACGCACAATAAAAGCCAAATTTATGTGTAAGCCAAGTCAGCCAGAGCAACAGCATTCCAAAAGCCGGCAAAATAAATATTTTATAATTTAATCAACATAAAAGCAACAAAGCCGCGACATGGGGCGCGACTGTATGTAGGAGACAATAAAAACGGGAGGCACAAATAAGTATGTACATACGTCGCGCGATAATGCTTAATGATAAGCGAAAAAGCGGCGCGGAATGGGATAAAGATAGAGCGCTGCAAGGCGGTGGCATCGGCCTGAAATACTGGCGGCAATAGGCCAAGATGTTTATCGCCCGAGTGAGACAATAAAAACGAAGACAGACATCACTCCCGCTCCCAGAATTCTTGCCCGCTTCTTGATACAACTCGCAGCCCGCCAACCATTTTCCAGCCCACATACACGCTCGTATTTCCACTCGCATTTCCCATTTCCCAGGCGGGAGGTCGTCGACTGGCGCTGACAAATGGACAATGTCTGACAGACGACAGGCCCGTGAGCATTTCGAGTTGGACAAGTTTATATTTGCATTTATTTCTATTAGGCGCACATTTGTCAAAACCTGTTTACGAGTATGTGCACCCCTCCAAAAAAATACATCACAAAAACCAAAGGAAAACAAAGCAGAGTCAGATGAAATCTTACAATTCCTCACAGCAGGCAGCATCTTTAAGATTTTGGCTTTGTTTCAGTTTGTTTTTGGGTGGCAGGAGCCGAGGAGGAGCTTTAAGTTCCTCCTGCACCGGAAGATGTCACAGTTCGATTGCTGGGCTGGCTGCTGACGATGTTGTTGTTGTTGTTGTTTTAGACAAACGGACTCATCAAAGTAATAAAATATTTATTTGGTATTGTTGTGCACTTTTATTTGACATCATAAACAAAACCCACAGAAGTGTAAACACAGCTCGGCAAACGTGTTCCCGAATTCCTGTTGTTGCCGCTGCCGTTGTCTTCCTGTGTGGGCCTGTGACTCCTGTTGTTGACTTATTTAAGACATAAAGTGCTCACGCACATATAGGTATATATATGTTATGTGGGTATATATGTGGTATAGCATTGACACGCTTACGTGTGGGCGTTTCTAAATTTAACGCCTTTTGTCGGGAAGCGCACGGCCCAAAACCCAGGAATACAAGCCCAGAAAAAAACAAAAAAAAAGAAAAAGAGGAAAACCAAACAGGAAACCAAGTCAAAAACGCATAAATTGTTGCCCCACCCACTGCTGCCGTTGTGTGCAAATGCTTCTTGGCATTGCTCTAACTTGGCCGGGAGGTTTTTCCGTTGCCGCCACCTACTTTTGTTTTTGTTTGGCCGTCGATTGAAATCCGTTGACCTCGTTGCCGGGCTCTGTCTGTTTCTGGTTTCTTCCGGGAATCCTTAACAGCTTAATAAAATTATATTTTCTCACTAATTTCATTTAATTTGCGTTTGAGCCCTTGCGGATTAGGTTATTCTTTAAATAGATAAAATTTTTCCGCGGAATGCCGCCATTCTGTCGGGAATTGCGATGCATTGAACGGAATTCTAAGAAAGACGCCGCCCCCGTTTTAATTAAATGGTTGCCTTTTGTTTTCGGGGAAATCAATATCAATTTACAAATAAATCTTTTGAAAACAAGTATACAACACTTCAGGTATGTCAACATTCCAATGTCTTGCTGTGAGTTTACGATTATGCGGCTTATTCCACTTATAGACATATTGTGCTGCCGTGGCATCGGAAATGTTTTAAGTGCATGCTAATCTTGGGCACTCAGCACCGCTGCCTGGCCTATTATTGTATGAGTATTACCAGGCGCTTTTCCGCCCCAACGGATGTGGCCTAGACCACAATTTCTTGCGTAGTTACGTATGCGGGATCGCTTGTCCTTGTGTCCCTGTGTCCCTATTCACTCCGCTCGCTCCTAAAGCTCCAATCTACTTGCCGTGCTTTTTGTTCCGCCGCTAAGCCCCATATGCTCGGTACTCCAGCGATGGCTGGGATGGGAAAAAGTGGAACAGCCGGCGGGATCTAGACGCAGTTTTTTGTTTACGCTGCCGCCACCTTGCTCCTCCAGCGTCCTGGGAGCTTCGGTTTCTGGCTACTGATTCTGCTGGCGGGCGATTCTGCTTACGTGCCACGCATATAAATTATTGTATCTCGGGCGTATTAAAAATGTACGAGTGCTCATCTTGTTATCCTGTTGTGTAAGCGGATTATGTCAGGCATAAATGTCATGCGTTGGAGCGCCCGCTCGTCCTTCGTCCTTCATCCTTCGTCCTCCGTCCTTCGTCTTTGGTGCACTTACCTCGTGGCTACGCGCCACTTTTGTTTTCCATTTCGTTTGGTTTCTCCCGCCCTTTGCCACTTGCCTCCGCCACATGCCGCCGCCCTTTTTGATCCGCCGATTTGTTTAACAGTGTTTCTCCCAGCCATTTTGCATTACACCTTGCCCCCCCTCTCCCCATTTGAGCCACACTATTTGCCCACATTTGGAATTCACTTTTATTGAAATTTAAAGCCGCCGCCAATCGACACACGATGGCCCATAACTTGCGCTTAAAAACCGTAAGCCGTTCATTTCGCCAGCGGCCGTTCCGGCCATTTGGCTGCTTCCCGCTTCGAATTTCAGCAATTTCGGTCAATAAACCGGGTGTGCCGGGTGTGCAAAAAATGTGTGCATATGCAAATAGTACTACCAATTTTTGCCTGCATGAATGTGGCTGTTTGCATTAGCTCAACTTTTATTGTCCGCCCGAAAAACGCGAACGTGGCCCAGCGTGCTTCGTTGCAGCTTATCTCGGGTCCATATTCACTGCCAGAAACATGAAGCCCTAATGATCAGGTGACTTTCCAATTTGTGGGCCTTTGTCGTGGGCGAATTAATATCCACAAGTCCGCGGGTTATTGTGCCGACGGCTCTGGCCTCGCCGATTGTTTGCATTTCATTTGCACGACAATAATTATCCGCGTCTGATTGGATTACCTGATCGGCTCAGTCGGAGCTACAAGTTAATGCTTGACAAAGCGGAAGGAAGGCAACAATTCCATAATTATGGGCCTCGGTAAAAAAGGGCGGCAAGTGAACCGAAAATATGCCAATAATGAGCCAGAAATCACATCACGCTCTCCATCCAAACAGTATTGAATCGATAATAACAAAAGCGCACTGAAGGAAAATTCGGGTTGAGTGTTGGTGGTTTTTACTTATTCGTATTATTGGCTTTCTAGGAAATTAATATAATATCTTTAACTTCCAATTTGAACAAGCTTTAATAATAATAAATGGATTATCAATGTATAAGCCTTTTTTAGAAATCAATTGCATGTTTTAGTAAAAGTTAGGACACACTTTTCACCACAATCTGTGGCACGTTTTTAATATGAGAACACTTCCCTGAACACTGGCTGTTTTGGTTGCTCAGTTCTTATCGTCAGAACGTCCACTTCAGCGGCGGGGGCAGGGTGTCCTTTGGTCCGCAGATATGCCATAACATAAAGACCTCACTCACACCCAAGACCCGGGACTCGCAGACACAGGCACTTGCGGACCATGTTTCGTGGTTGTTGTTTTGCGTGTTTTTGAAGCGCCTTTGAAATTGGCAACACACACATCCTCACGCACAGCCACAGACGCAGAGACACCCACACAGACTCACAAATTATTTGCAGCTTATCAGCGCGTTGGCCGTTGTCCATTTTTATGGGCATTTGTTTTTGTTTTCGTTTGTTTTAGTTACTCAAATGGCAGAGGAGGGAGCACACCCGAGGGTGACGCGTATGGCAGATGGACCACAAAATGCTCACCCACCCAAACACACCCTCTCACCACCAAAAAAAAACACAACAAAAGATACGGAGATGGAGAAGGACCCATCCACTTATCGCTTTCAGTTCAACATCGCAAGGACATCACTTGAAAATTGCCTAAGTAGTTTTCTCTACTCAGTTTTAGCCTTGTTTTGCTTTGTTTTATATTGTTTCCTTTCTGGCCATTTGCCGATGCTGGTCCACCCCCTCAACTGCTGCCCGTGAACCCGGGCCCGGCTTTGTTTTACGACGGCTGAAAACATTCAGACAGGCTACCAAATTGATTGTACCGTCCATGTCCCGTGCAAAGTTTGGCCACAGAAAACTATCAGCCGTTGACCGCAAATATGTTTACCCCTAAAATGCTCAGATGTCATATGTAGATTGACAGAACCCTAAATGTCAATAGAGTTTTGAACTTACTCTCAAGTCACAAGCACACGCAGAAAATCAGGGTAGTATTTAAATACAGTTTAAATATATAGATTAATATTTTCCGAATGGTTGAACAAAACAAGTGGCATCTCATGCATAATCAGTCCTTTTTTGGTGCAAATAAAATACATATGTTGCGATGATTAATTATATATTTCAGTGTTTGGGGCTATTTTCCTTTACGTTGTCCACAAAGCATTCATTATTTACCAATGTCCAATAGAGTGGCTGATTTTGCGGTTGGAGTATTGGCTGATTGAAATCCAGAGACTATTTGGGTTCAGCAGTCAATGATGATGACCATCAATAAATCGCTCGCTGATTGCCGCCCTTGTGTGTCCTTGCAGCTTGCTCCCGACTTCACCCTACTCCTTGGTCCTCGGTCCTTACTTATCACCGAATCCCTCGGCCATGAATCGTTATTAAGTGCCGCCGCAGGGCTGGGCAATTGCGGAAGCACTCCTCGGCAATTAATTGGCAGGACGAATGGCTCCAAACGGAGGCTTGATCACACCAGCGGCCGGCCGGCCAACGGTGCGTATGCGCGATGGCTGCAAAGCAAACGAAGCTGCCGAGCTGCCAAGCTGCGGAGCTGCGGCGCGGCGAATTAATTAAATGCATTGAGTATGAATGCAAATGCAATAGCATCTCATTATGCGGCACTTTAAGTTCTTAACTTTTTAATAATCTCAGCGTATATGTAATCTGCTTAATGTTGTCACGGTCCAGCGCAGAATGCAGAATAAAATGGAATACAATAAAAACAGCACGAAAATGAGCGCCGGCCGACACAACTGGCAAATAAGTTAAAAAGCATTTAATGCAGCGCAAGCATTAAAAATAAATAAAAAAATATGAAAATCCTTACGCAGCTGTCGCAGATGCGAAGGGGCAGATGGGGAGTGAGAGGGCGAGCAGTAAAGCCGGGACAGCAGGCATTCATAAATTATTTGTATTTAAATGAGGCTGCCACTAGGCTGTGGGTTTGTCAACGCTCCTGTCCGCAGCGCTGTCTGCGGCGGCTTTAATTAAATTAAATAATATAAAATACTCGCAAGCAGCCAGTACCTACCGGCTCCAAGACTATTCCCGTAACTATCGCTGGGAATTGTGAGGCATTTTACGGCATCCTTGTGAGCTTTTTAACTGCCGCAACGTGAGCGGAAGCCGCAGCAAGCGATTACCGAAACTCCTGAGTTGTTGTGACTATAATGCAAAGTGCAAACAACCCCAGACCTGCTACCTCTTTGATAAGTTGCCGTAGCAGTTGAGTTTTGATTTTTCATTTACATATGTTAATTAGCCCGGCGAGAACAATGCACAGGGGCGGGAGCGTTTGTTCGTTGGCCCGGCAACTGCTCCCGAGATGCAAAGATACGCGCACAAGATGCTGAGTGGCTTACGAATATCATATTAATTAAGTGCAGATCACACTGAAAGGTAAACAAACGCACACAGAAAATATGGGGACCGTGGCGGGAACGGGGTGGAAAAGGTCGGGTGGGTCTCCGTCCCAGCCCACTTGAGTCCTTGCGGTTGCTTTTAGATAACGAAGGATGCGGTTGGCTGGAGGAGTGGTGGATTTGCGGCTTGTCGAGGATTCCACGCGGTTATGTCGCGTTATTTTTCCTGGGCCTGTTTACTCAAAGCAAAACCTAATTACATTTGCGCTTCTTGACGGAAGATAATTTACAAATTTTTTATTGGATAAGGGAAAATTATATCCCATTACTGCCATGATAATGCGATGGCCGATGGCCCAAATTCGGGAAAAACGACTTGTCAATCTCAGTCAATTTGCTCAAATGTTATGTGCAATTAAATTGGAAGTGCTCTTCCATTTGCACTGAATTCATCCAATTTTTTATGTGTCACGCAGCAGTTTTTAAATAATAATAATTTGACAGTTGCTGCGATTTACAGCAAAAAATCGAAATGATAAAAAAGCGATGGCAGTCGAGGGCCATTTTGTCCCCTCCAGCATTCGAAAACATTAAAGTGTTGACTGAAAGCTAAAAGATTATTCAAACATCGAGTTATTTTTGGTATCTTTGGCAAAGTTTCTGGTCAGCAAACACAAACAATTGACAAAGTTTCATGGCTGAAGTGGTAAATAATACAATAAATAACTTTCCCAAATGAATTAGATGTGGCACACAAAGAAAGTCAGCTGGAAAATTGTTGGGATTGAGATTGGGATTTTGTACGTGCCCAGGGAGCGTCCGCCAGGAACTTCATAAATTTTTTATTCTGCCTTAAAGAGCGACAGCTTAGTCCTTCGGCTTCCCCGGTTCTGTGGACGGGAGTTTTCCCACCATTTTCACGGAATTCATTGACCGCAAAATGATTTTATGGCCATCCTGCCATCGTTCCCACAGATAGAAGCAACCGAAAATAAAACTCTGAATGGGCCTGGGAACCTGCGGATGTCATAAATTCCATCCTTGCAGGTGAGATGCAGCGGCAATGTTGATGTATTTGCGGTAAGGGCAATTAAACGCTGCCTTCGAGGTTTAGGAAACCAGATTTTGGTTCAAAGTTTGTGCTGGCATGATCCTGTGATCACAGAAAGAAATGTTTTCGTTTCTTGGGCAAATGAAAAGTTTTGCCAGAAACTAGAAAATTGTTTACCCATCTGGCTGCCGAAAGTTTGGCCATCCAATCTGGACAGTTGAGCCAGTTTGACAATCAAATTGTAGGCAAAACAAATTTTGCTAGGTGCAGTACGCATTGTGCCGAGACTTTATCTCCCAGGCCAACTATTTGTGCATGTTTATTTCTTCTGTAGAGCAAATTACGGGCTCAAAAAGAGCAACTTCTGCCATGCTTCCATCCTGGCCGTTATTACATATTTGCATTGCCGAGTTCCGGCAACTTTGCGGCACTGAAAATTGCAAATTAAATGGGAAACAAATTGAATTCAGAATATGTTTACGCAATACAAACTGAAACATACACAGCAGAGTCCCCCGGTGAAACGAAGGAGAGCTATTTTGTGGGGTATCATTTAAAAATGCATCCCAACGCAGCCCGCAGACGTAATTTACTTTATTAAAAGCAAGCATTTTGGCAAACAGAAGCTAAAGTCAAGATCTGGCTGTTTTAGTTGCAGCTTAATTAATATTTGTTTTAGGGCAGCATGCCCTGCAACTGCTTGGAATTTAGGTTTCGGCCCAAGGACATTTCTCCTGCATCACATGAATTTGTAGTAATTCATTAAAATTCAGGCAGACACCGAACATGAATAGAAGCACAATAGTGTGTGGAGTGCACTAACAAATATGGCACACAAATACATACATATATAGTATATCCTCCAGTGCCCCAAAAGACAAAAAATAAAAAACACAAACAAACCCTTTCAGCGCCCCAGCTTCGGGCAATAAATAACAAAAACAACATAGCGTTTTCAAGGACATTTTCCCTGTCCAGCTGGCCACTGTATGGAATTTGGTTTGTTGTTTCTTTTGGTTTCGTTTGGGCTACGGCAACGGCAACGGCTCTGAAAATTTATACGACTTGCTAAAATTGCACATAAATTAAATTTATGTTTTATGAGCGTTGTCCTTGCCGCTGTCTTATTCCCAGTTTTGTTCTGCCTGGTTGTGTTTTGTTTTGGTTAAGTTTTCCTTCTTCCATTTTTTGTGTGCGCTTCGAGCCTAGGCCTGGATCTAAGTTTGCTTTCACGTGCCGGAAAATCGCATTTATTTAATACGCCCAGTAAATTTTCAGCACTTGGAACTAAATAGACGCACATTTTCCCCGCCCTTGACCACTTTCCTCTGTCCGTCTGTCTGCTTGTCTGCCTATCCGTCCGAGTTCCTACATGACATTAATAATTCACTTTGCGCAGTCAATTTGGCCAAATCGCTTGGCTATTCGGGCTGGCCTTTCTCGTCGTATCTTTTTTTGGCCGCTCTCTGTGTTGTCAGTTGATGTTCATTATTTTTAAACGTCGCTGACAGTTGTAAATCTGTCAGGCTTATTAACCATTAAATGTCACTTAACTGTCATTCGTTGGCCATAACAATTCGACACAAAGCCGTGGGCCAAGTAAATGAAGTCGGACGAAAAAAATATGTGCATAATTCTGAACCAAAATTTGTAGCCAGAGGTGTGGAAAATTTCTGGCGGCATTATGTAGATACTGAATGCGCCGGATCGCCCATAAAGCTCCCGGCCTCTGTTCGCAGAATCGTAATTATTTTCCACGTCTTTATTACATTTAAATGCCAATTTATTGCCTTCGATTAAATTATGTCCCCAGCTCCAGCTGCAGACGAAAGTCCTGGCCATATATTTATGGAAATGATTTATGCGTAGGGCCTCTATGGCCCTGTATATGTTGTCGGGAGACTTTTATGGGCTTAATAATGGATCAGGGCCCAGGCCCGATGTAAGCTTAGGAGTTGTAATAACAATCAAGCGTTTAATAAATTCAACTCGCATTGAACTATCGATTTGAGTGTTTTTAAGCTCGCAAAAGTCTCTCTAATGGCAGACAAAAAACACAAATATCAGCTTGCCTTTCAACAATGGCGAGAGGAAGCCGGGGCAGGAGAAATGCATTTTCATAAATCTGGCAGCACTTTAATAATTTCCGTTTATCTCTTGTACCAGTTGCAACGGCTGTGGCGCAATGCCTGCGTCTCGGCTTGTTGTTTTTATGACCGGCTTTTCCCCTTTTCCCTGGCTGCCTCCAGCAGCTTGGCATTTTATAAATCGCTTGACACAGCAGCAACAAGCAGCAACAATACCGGCCAAAGTACAAAACTAAACAAAGCAGGCCGAGCCGAAGCCAGAGCCGGAGTCGGACTCGGAGTCCGAGTCACAGGCTACTTTGTAGCCAAGTCTACGGCTAGACAACAAAAAAAACTATGCCCAGGCGGAGAAGGATGGAACGCAGCGTGCATATATATATATACGAATATGAAACATGGCAATAAATATTGTGCAGGCATTAAACGTTTGCCTTATTCCTCTTGTAACCGACGGCCCAGTCGGCCAAAGAAGCTTCGAACTGATGGTATTTGTATCCTGCATCCGAGAGTGTTGGACCGAGCGGAGTTTGAATGCCTCACTGCGGGCAGAAACAGTAGCCGAGGCAGAAGCAGGAGCTGAAGCAGATTTTCTTCGTAAAGCATTTCCACACCATTAAATTGACAATGCAATAAAATAGCCCTTGGCCAGCTGCTCGCCTGCTGACTGAAGTGCGTTGCATACTTTCAGGGCTTTCAGCCAGCGACATTAATAACACAAACAAACATTCATCTAAAGTGGATTGAAGCGGGATCCTGGGGGGGAGTTTGGACCTCCAACCACAGCACTTTACACGCCAAATTAAGTAAACTAAATGGTTACAAATAGCTGGGCACGCCCAGTTTTACGCCCCCTGAAGTTTCTGGCAGACAAAGATAAACCCTAACGAACCATTAAGGAATTCAAGCGGTTGCCGTTCTATAGAGAAATATCAATTTGTTTTTATAGATTTAAATTTAAATAAACAATGCTAATAAACTTTGTAATCCCTTTTTTTTAAGGCTGGTGGATTTATTTTCCAATTGAATCGCTAGAAAAATATACAATAAAGAATCTTTTAGAATAATCTTTTCCTTTAGTGCACTATCAGTGCTGCACATTTGTATGCAAGCACAAAGCCGGCTGCCAACTCATTGCCAGATATCTCTTAATTCTTAAGTGAAGCAGACCAATGAAGTTACCTCAAAGTCAAAGGGGAAGGCAGCCTGCTTAAATATTTCAGAACACGAAACAAGCAAATCGTTTAGTGCGCCCAACTTCCGTTTGCTGAAAGGCAGCGGAAGCGCTGCCCCACACACATGCCCCGGCTTAGATAGCGCATGCAATCACGGCACACAAGGGTGTGCTGCACATAATCGCAGCTCACTGCCCATTGAGGCACTCGCAATATGTCAGGGCGAACGAGGACTGGCCAGCCAAGATACGAGCCCGAGCTCCAAATGCAGCACTATCATGGGCCTTGGCAGCGACCATCTAGCCGTCCAACCATCGACCACTGGCCATCGACCGATGTCCGATGGCCAACGGTTTCGCCGGCTTTTGTAGGCCAGGCCAATAGCACCACCACCAACAGTGTTGGGTACAAAAGGAGTCGGCAAGATGAAGCCAAGCAACTTTACATGCAGGTCGGTCCAACAAGAGGTGTTGAAAGCAATTGGCGTTACAAAAATGTGTGCAATCTCCCTTGGTTTTCCCCCGTACACTGATGAAAACTTAATGTATAAGCGGGTTTAGCGTTATTATAAAACTTCACCCAAAAACACTCGATTTCTAAGGCGATAGACTAATAAAAGAATGATCCCCAACAAGACTGAGAACTAAATAGAATGGAAACAAACTTGATTAAGAGATGTATAGGTTTACCAATTATTAAATTATGTTATCAAAGATCGTTTGCAGACCCTTTTCTTGCACTGCACGCACATGCAGAAAGCATGAACGCATCGAGGCGTTGACAGCCACGACTCCTGGGGTCTGGTGGCCAAAGGGACGCCCCTGGGCGATGGGGTGACGGCTGTTGGGTGGGGGGGCTGCATTGGCAGTCCAAACGTGCCCGAAAATGTTCAAATTTTCTAGCTTGCAAAGCGTGAAAAGATAGTTTGCCATCAGCACTAAAGACCGCCTCTCGAAGGCCGTCCGTCGCCTGCTCGTCCGTTTGCCTTGAAGAACAGCTGCCTCTTTCGTGCTTTTCCGCATTTTGGAGTCAGACCCCCCGGCTCTAAGTCCACACTTTTCGTCGGGGCTTGTGGGCGTGGCCTGGCAACGCGAAAAAAGGTAATTTCTCTTTGAAGAACTCAGCGGAGTGAGAGGCGAAAATGAATTGCTGGAGGCCCGCTCGCAAGGAGCTCTTGGTGTATAATGATTTTCCATACACAATTTGTGTAGGCAACGGTCGGGGGCTCCAATATGCAAAATAGTAGACCATAAAAGTCAGCCGCCTCCCAGAGGTGTTAATTTGAAGGGAAAGTCAGCCAGGATCTAAGGGCAGAGTTACAGGCATTTGGGGTTGCCTGGTTGACAGTTGTGCTCCATAAGGGGGATAAAAGTGTGAGGAATTTCAATGAGTGCAGCTGGAAAAGGACAAAGTTCCGAGGGGACTTATGCTGATATGGCAACCGCTTTTCGTCAGCTTGTTAGTGGCCGGCCGAAAACGATGGAAAAACACAACTTGATTGGACAAAGATATGATTGGAGGTCGAGATGGATTGATTATTTCTTGGGGCCATTTAAGCAGGGAACTCGTATCCATCATCATGGTCCTGCCAGAGCGGAAATTGCTCCCCATACAGCGCTTGGCTGCGAAAAGTTAACTATTCGCCATAATCGAAATGGGCGGAAAAACATATTTCGCTTTTCTTGCCTTCGGCCTGCGGGAGCATGCCCTCAGGTATCGTTGTCAAAAATAACAACATCAACTCAACTAACTGCCAAAAAGGCAGAAAAAAAGATCAACCAACACGAGGAGGGGCGCGCTCGGAGTAAATTACAAATTAAATCATAAAACGGAAGTGACAGCGTGCACAGCGCAGAGCACAGATTTGGATTTATTACGTGACCAGAAACATTAAACGCTCTGCCATTAACACACGCGCTGTGGCCCAGGACTAGAGGTCCTGCCTGAACGGGGCCTCCAGGATATAGTGCGCTCAAGGACCCGGCACCCAGGACATGGCGTGTATCTGCAGCTGTGCTCGTATCCGTATCTGTATCTGATTCTGTTCCTAGGCTTGCTGACCATGCAAACGAGCCTTGATTTCCGAAACATGCTAAATCTCGTTAATTGTTTGGGCCCGCGTAGAATATAATAATAATAGCAATAATAATAATGTTGTTATGTGTAAAGTCTTTAGTTGGCCATTACCTCAAACAGAGCAATTATTTGGAGCGTTTTTTGGACAAATTAATTATGCATTTGACCAGACACTTGTGGAGCGAAAAGGTTGCCAATGGCAACCGATAGGAAAGGCGAAATTTTGTGGCCGGGGAAGCCAATTATTTTGGACTTCTTTATCCGGGCTCGAACTCCGGCCAGCCGCTCATTATTCACTTTATGCATCAGTTAATTCCGGCCAGCAAGCATGTTTGTGTCTCTGTGCGATTTGTCAAGCACAAAAGAGCACTGGCCAAGGTATAAAGTAATTTCCATTTAATTGACATAATTGCGCACACTTCACATATTTAATCAATTGTCAAAGCACACGCACACTACTCAAGTGACAACCCACACACTCGCACCAACCCACAACCATGGCCATGGAAACAGGACGATTGTCTGTTGCTCACTTTGCCGTTAAGCTGACAATGACAGCAATGGCAATTTTATTGGCAGGCTCTGGCTAAATGGCCACTGGCATAGATAAATATTTGTTGGCTTGCCAAAGCGCGCCGCCACCGCACCCCGTACCCCGCACCCGTACCCAACACGTTCCCAGTGCCACTGAGCCAAAGCTTTCACTCAAATGTCACTTATCGCCTCACCGACACCACACGCACACGTCCAGCACTCGAACTTCAACATCTGTTTACCATATATCCCAATATGTGTGTCCGGGTGCACAGGCAGAAATAACTCGCTACCGCCAAACCATTTTGACAACTCATAATTGTGGTTATAACTTCAGAAACCAAATGAGATAGAAGCTCTTATAGTTCAAGCTTTTTGTAATATTATTTAAATTAATTAACTAATCGTATAACTATACATTATTCTTTAGAATTAACAACAGTCCATTTGACATGTCCATTTTTTCGTATTAATTTCGAAAACTGTATATCGCATAGTATTAAAACATATCATAGTATTATCTCATCCTTTCCAGGATTGCCATAAAAATAACTTAATAATAGGTGAATTTTATGGTCACATATTCATAGAAAAACAAACCAATACTAGTTCCCCAGGAACTGTAATATTAGCTAGTTATTTTCCAGTGCCTGTGCCTGATTGCGGTCTCATGTCTTGATTTGGCTAATACTAGATATCCTAGCAGGATCTGGTAACTGTTCAAATATGTTTAATGAGTACTCCCGCTTATGACGATTGCTGCGGTAGTGTTTGCCCACCAATATTCACTGGCCATTACCAAACATAAGCTTATATGACTATGGCATAAGTCGCCAGGTTCACTGTAAACAAGGCACAGGACCCCGGAAGTCCGGACGGAAACTGGGAAAAACCAGGCTCAAATGGCCAAAGGCAGCGCGGCGGCAGGCTTGCAATAATTATGCATTACGGTTCATTATCGCTACGGTTGCGGCCACAAAAGGCGTTGCGGCAATGTAAGACTCAATCAGAGCGAAGACCACAACAAAAGCCGGAGCCAGACGAAAGAAAATCACTTTAATTGCAATTAATTAATGGCCCTTTAAGCGCAGCCAATGCAGCGTAAGCCGCTGCAATTTACGAGTATTTGCCATAATGAGAGGCGGCCCAAAATCGCTTCTGGCCCGGACCCGGACCCGGACTCGGACCCGGACAGGCCTGTCACTGCCACTTGGCATATGCAAAAACTTGCCCGGAAAGTGTCCGCAGCAGAAGGGCTCAGGACTTGAAGCAGCGAACCTTTGAGTAGTAGAAGCCGAGTCCGAAACTAACCGAAAACTAAATTTCAAGGCTCATTGCGTGCACATAATGTGGCCAATGCTGGGCGTCGGGTGGCAGGCTCCGATCCCCCGCAAGGATCCCTATCCCCCGGAAGGCCCGTGATGTGATGTGCAGTGAACCTCACTAATGGTGCGGTCATACACCCACACAAAAGCCAACTCATTGCCAAAAGTTTGACTTTGTTTGGACGGACGGACGTCGTCTGATGTTCTTCACAGGAACGGGCGGAGCGATGAGAGGACTAGGGCAAATTTACATATGAAATACAAAAACGTTAATGATGCGTGAAATGATTCTGTTAGCTTGTAAAATTCTCAGCCACCAGCCGGCAACCATCAGGCTTTAGCCCTCAGCCGTCGTTCATATGAAAAGTCGAGCCATAAATGAATGAACAGTCTAATTTTTTGCTGGCCCCAGACATCTGGTGCGTGTAAGTCACTTGTTAACCTGTTGATAAATTTATGGCCATGTCCCAAACACACATACCACCTAGAATTTTCACACGCCTTTGATTATCGATTGGTTGGGGTTTAGCCAAAAAAAAAAAACAAAGAGAATCCTGTTTCGAGGGCATATTAAAAACAAGCGCAAATCACATGCAGAATTATGAAAAACGAGCTCCAGACAAGCGCTCCCAAAGGCGTTGGCCCGACAGGTGAAATGCGAATGAGTCTGGCGGGAGGCATAAATCATTCAAATGTGAAAATCAGTTAAAGCATAATGCGGCCATAAGGAACTCGGGCTGTCTGTCGTTTTGTGTTGGGTAAAACAATCAAATATGGAAGCGTGCTGGCAATTCAAGCGGGGATTTGTTTACCCCAACTTTGGAATAATAATGAAAATTTAAGAAGCCTTTCACGGGCCTAATTGCCAGTCGGCTATCAATGATAATTCGGGCAAATGCAAACAAGTATATCATTGTCTAATTTAACCAGGATTTAATGGCTGCTGCTGTTGCTGCGGTAATTTATGGCCTGAGTTGATTTACCTATTTCAGTGGCCTTGGTGCGCGTGAATAATTTAAGTGAAAGTTACAATTTGTGACAACAAATCTAGTGACTAATTAAAGCCAACGTCGGATTTATGTGTCAGGCGTTTGTCAAGCCAGCCAACGGGCTGATTGTCACGGCTGGCAGCCAAAAAGTTGGCAGTAACTTTCGCTTACCTCGCTTTGCCTTCTCCTGGCGCTCCTGGCGCTCCTGCAATCCTTTTTCATGCCGCACACGCTACTGAAATGCAGCTGTGCGATTAAATTAATAACTGCAACGGATTAAAAAACTAACAGCCATGGCAAGGACATGGCGCCAAGCCAGCCAGCTGCTCCTCCCTGGAAAAAAGTAACTTTCGCTGCAGCTAAGCCGAGGCAGGCTGACTTGCCCCTCTCCGGTTTTTTGCGAGGAGTGTGCTCCCCAGGCGCTCATTTGCATAATATTTACTTATGAGCCGCCTCGAAGCTTGAAGCTTGAAGCTCGACACCCGAAGCCCCCATCCTTGTTTACTCCCCCAAACAGCAGCATGGAAGAAAATAATTTGCTAAATTATGTCTTAAATAGTTAACAAAGTTTGCACGAAAATGTACGGACCCTCTTGGCCAGCGGATTTCCCAGCGATGGGGTAAACAAAAGAAGTGAAATGACCTTGTTTTAGTTGTGTACCGGAAGAAACACAAGCCATAAACTTACAAAATGATGTGACAGGTGAAACAACTTATCCAACCCACTGAATTCCCATAACAATTATGGGATATATTATGAGGCAATTTAGGGTACAAATAAAAGTTGCTTGAGCGAAACAGGCTACTTGTATGAAGAGGTTTCGTAAATTCATAATATTTTGCAGTGCAACTCCCATTTGCCATGTAGTTTCGCCCAAGTTCCGGTTAATTCACTGCGGCTCCCTGACACCGCCGCAGGACAAACAAAGGCTGTCTTTGATGGAGCATCTCTCACCGATGCAAACAAAGATCAAAACTGTAAGCGACGTGACAAACTCTTCGCCCTTTGATGGGCGAAAACTTCAACTAATTCGCTTAAAGCTTCAGGTTCAGATTCAGATTCCGCATCAGATTCAGCTGCAGTTGCTTATCGCTTCACATGACGCCGCTGCGGGGCCGGGGAGCCTTTCCACGAAAACCACGGCCCACCAATCGTAAATTTCGCCCCGAAAACTTTCCATTAAGAAGCTCAAAAACAGATACGCAAAGTTCGGAGTGCTCGTCGCGGGGGCGCGACATTGGCCGTGCAACAAATCACGGCCCAAACTCGAGGCCCGAATCCCAGACCCGACACAAGCCCAGCCGACCGGGCATAATGGAAATCCCGGCGGTTGGCCCCAACCTGCTGGCCGGACAGAAGCCGGAAAAGTCTGCCAGCGGTAGCAGGAGGCAGCGGAAAATGAAAGAAGGAAAAATAGACGTTGCAGGAAGTGCACGCAGTCTGTTAGTCGGGAAACGAATATCATAATTTACTTTGTCACCCGCTGCGAATTAGCGTGCCAGCCATGTGTGTATGCCTGGGTGTGGGCAAGTCTGGAGTGGCCACGCCCACTGCAGTGGGCAGTGGCAGGCGGCAGACGGCAGGAGGACTCAGCGTGGCGCTTAAAAAGCCGGAACATTTTAAACAAAAGCCCGGCTGAAGGCTCTCGAACTCCAACTCTCGAAAACTTTCGGCGAAACCACTTAAAAATTTTGTGCGCGCTGACTTTAACATACGATAAAGAGTCCGACGGAGATTGAGGGGCATGCAGCCGCCAGTGGCATGATCTGGCGGGTGTAGGGGGGTGTGGGGGTGGTGGGGAAGACAAGGAGCCATTTTGGCAGCTCCAGCTCTAGACAAATAAGCCACGTTGCAGGCTCAGATTGCAGCTACTGAGTAAACCCCAGCCCTTTGCTAGTAGTGCACTGCAAAAATGGGGCATTACTCTGATTTAATTACAAAATTGGTTGATTAACAATTACAAGCAGTTTTCAATTTGCTCTTAAGCCTAAATTTGACTACCAATTGGTTTATTTCCTTCTCAGAGATTTGATATTATTGATTGGCATCTCAAATTGTGATTTCACATTTTTCTAGACGTGCAGATCCTTTCTTCCAGCCGCTTTCCCCTGTGCGTTGGCCACAATGCAAATTAATAAAAAGCATTTGAGGCTGAACATTTTTACCAGCTCGGCTAATAAATAACGCGACGGCGACAGCTTCATTTGTTTAAGTGCCTGACGGAGTGGAACCAAACAAAAAGCCGCGAAAAAATAAAAAAGCCCAGAGATGCGAACGAAAAAGTAACGAAAGTGCAGAGGAGAGTCAGACAGCGTTTTAATCGCTCCATCAGACCCGGCTCATACATATTCATGCACATACAAACAGGGCTAAAAATACGGCCCCAGAAAGTGTATCTCAATTTAGACCAGACTTGAGGGAACTATTCCTGGGCAGGGGTCATAATTAATGGTCACACTCCGCTCAGGATTCTGGCTGAGGTTTCAAGGTCCAGGCGAAATCGCTTTGGCATTAGCAGCCAACAAATTATCCTTTATCGAATCGGACTAATGCGAAAAAAGAAGCCAATACTTTTGATGATGTTAGCTTTCGATATGATTACGATACACGCTGGTGTCCTGAATGACATTTGCAAAGTCATCACGTATACGCCACCGCTCCCCAGTGCCGGAGGATGAGCTTGGCTTGCTCCCTCCCATGCATTAGGATTTTGCCCGGATGATTTCCTATTTTATTCTGTCCATGGGGCCATTATTTCCGTTGTTATTTGCCATTATGACAATTCAGTTAGTCAAATTCCGTTACGGGCTTAAAACTAATTTGAGATTAAGTTCCGAGATTCGGATCCGCAGCCACTGGGGATTGCCGTCTGCCCGCTCCTGCTTCTCCTTCTGCTCCTGCGTCAGCGTCTGCGTCTGCGGGAATTCTGCAAGCATTTTTGTGCATCGGAAAACAGGAGCGAAATCCGAGGCAGAGACAGGAAGCCAGAGCGGAAAGCGAAAATGTAATAAGTGATTTACATGACTCGAAGGAATTCCACCGCAAGGCACATGAAATCGAGAAATCGTCGAGTCGGACCAACTCGATGCCAGAAATCGATACTTCATTAAGATACCAGCCGCAGAGGCAGCAACTCGCATTCAGCCCAGCTCCACAGTCGCAATCTTCCCCGCTCGGGTGCGTCTCCAGAATGGAAAAGAAAACCGAATGGAAAAAAAATACAAAAATACAGTACCAGTCAGGAATGAAGGCCTAACGACCACGCATCGTTGGCTCCTGCTGCTCTATGGCCTATCTAAATGGTTAGATGACTGATATGAGAGACGGAATCATGCCGTTTTGCCAACTCCCTCCTCCCGAGACCGCCAGCCAGCATTTACCATTGAATCCAATGGTTACAGCCGCTGTGCATTAAAGTCGGGGTCGTCGCCGAGTATTTTCCAACCATTTTATTGACCCCCAATGTTTTAGCCCCGGCAAAAGTGACAAGCCCAATGAGTGGCGCTGACAGGATGGCGGCTAAAAGGCCTTATACACCCAGAGAAATGGCTTCTGGCCTTTGAACCAGTGGCTGGAAATGTTGAATTTAATTGCAGCCTCAAGGCTTTCAATGTTTGCCTTCCTAAAATCATATTTATTTATGTGAAACACAGGCATTGCCGGGTGAAAGTGTAAAATACGTATTAGAATCGCATGTGTAATGCTTTCCCTACATTTATTTAGTTGAGTTTTAATGAGTTTTTTCTTTTCAGTGAATTTGCATAGATATATAACATACAATATAATATATTCTTTAGCCAGAGGCGGCAATAATTCAACGGGACGACAATATCAGGGATTTATCTAACTGAATTTTGCATGCGCCAATTTCGACCGCGTATCAAATGTTTGTCGGGACAAATTGAAAATTTGTGGCCCTTTTTAATACTGTTGTCATATATTATGAAAATATTGTGCTGCTGTTCTGCTGGGCTGGCGCTGCTGCTGGTCACTGGCGGGAAACTAAATTAGAATGTTAATGGGAGCTGACCTTAAAATCGCATTCGATATGCCTACCCACCAACCGCCTCGAAAAGTGCGTGCATATATGTATAATTTTAATTATTTAAGCTGGCGACAAAATGACAACAATGGAGTGCTGGGAGACCCGCAAATAATTGCAGCGGAAATTGAAATTATGTTTTGCTTGGTCTAATTTCCATTTGATACTGGTTTGGACGGGGGTTTTGGGTTTTCAATTTGCGCTTGGCTTGTTGCAAATTAAATGTTGAACCCTGCCTGCAAGCATCATTTTTGTCTGTCGCAAATTTGAATGCATTCGGAAGTTGTCTCAATGGGCTAAAGCCGATTAGGTTGACGTTGATTGCCATATACTCGTAGTTATAGTTACTCTGAATGTTGTGAGCTTGAAACGTGCAGATTAATATTCAGGTATTTTGCGTTATGCGCTGGCAACAAACTATTTAGACGCCTTGAATATGTAAGCGCATGTGTATCTAAAATTGTCTAAATAGACTTAAGCCGTCTCCCAATGCCTCTCAGTTGTCAAACTTCCTCGGATCATGGCGGACTGTAAGCTATTTGTTCTCGTCCTCCTGCTGGCTGTTTTGGTTTGCCAGCCGGTCCAGGGAAATATTCGTCTGGTTCTAAGCTCTATACTGGGATGTTCTCACCCTGAAGTAGGATCCCTTTGCAAGGACTGCGAGAACGTCTGCGGAGTGGATCGAGTGAATATCGACTGTGCCAGGAGCTGCAGACCCGGCTGTGTGTGCAAGGACGACTGGATTCGACGGGGGAGCACCTGCATCAAACTGAACGAGTGCCAGGCAAATGCCACCCAAAAATCTGTGGAACAAAATGTCAACAGGTCACCAACTTTTCATTAAGCTTCAACTCAATTACAACAATTTTCCCGCCCCACCCCGAACTGAGTAAAATCAAATTTCACAACTCCCGCAGCGTTAATTGAAGATTTCTCAATGCGCAAAAAATAGCAAAGGGGGAAAATGCAAACTCGTTAACCCATTAAACCAGCTTGGGACTGAAGCTTGATCCCTTTTTTTTGTTTGTTGGTTGGACGGGTGGATTGGGGGACGGCTGGAATGGTGAAATGGTGGCAGTGGGAGTGCGTGAGGCGCAGCCAGCGAAAACCTATTAAGACATAAAACATTTCCAACACCTTCTTGGAACGCCTCCGCAAAAAATGGTTGGGGGCCCGGGAAATGGCAAATGGAAAATGGGAAATAAGGGGGAGAACGGGTGCGGGGCTAGACAACTCACACGAAAAGAATGAAGCCGTTTGGCCGGGGCAGGGGAAATGGCAAGCAGCAGCGAAATGAAATGTTTCTAATTCAACGAAACGCATTTCAACGTAATGAAAATGGGGAAAAGAAACGACGGGCGTTGCGACAGACAACCACGCCCCCATCTGCCGTTGACATTTTTTCGACTGACAAGTCAGTGGGCGGTTGGGCGTCGAACGGAAGTGAGGTGGAGTGAGTTTCGGGTCGAAGACGGTGGGCGAAGGACATGCGTCGCGGGGCGTGTAGTTTCCGTCATTGCCCTGCTCGCAACACTTTCCGCTTTTATTTTATAATATGAACAATTTCCTCGGCTGCCGATCCATCCATTCCTCCGTTTCCATTCCGTTCGCTTTCCTTTCGAATCGCTGCCACTGTCATGAAAAATGCACTTCAAAACTTTTCAATTTGCGCCAAAGGAGCGTCTCGGATTCATCGCTCGCTGTTGTGTCGCTCTTGTCGCTAATGACAATACACTTGTGCTCGCATCGGGGCGAGTAGTTTTACCCCCTCTCCCCGCATCCCCTGAGCGCGCATTTACGCTCCTTACTTATTTGATTTACGTTTCATTTCCGGTTGCCATATGCTGCCTCGCATACGAATTCAGCCAAGGAAGCGCCGGCGGCGCTTGAGCTGCATCCGTACACGGCGCGCGCAAAAGTGCCCTTGCAAAGGCGCAATAAAACAAATTATAGGGCAACAAGAAAACAAAGGTCCATAAATTCTGAAAACCCTTTTTAGACTCCAAAATTTAGAGAAAGAAATCGTTTGACAGAGTAACGTAATGACAAATCATATAGTTTCCTTAGTGCATTACAATTTATTAAAAATTTTTCCAGAAGGAAAGTTTAAAGGTATCTGAATTTGGTAAATTAAAGAAATATTTCAATATGATTTACATACCTTTTTGTACATAAAAAATACAAATTTTTAGAGATAAAATGGGATACAAATTTTAACCCATTTTAACGACTATCAATAAGGTTTATGTTTATATTACTTACAATTAAATTTATTAACAAAACAATAAGCAAAATATCAGAATATAGGACCATAATATTTGGTTCTAAACAGAAATATGAACATTGACAGTGTCTTAGAATTTCAGCTTCTAAAATGTGAGCTTTAAACAAAATAGTATACGAAATGTTGGCAAGGAGAGCCCTTGATTTGTTACCAGTGCACCGGCGGGTGTGTTGTTGCAGTGTCGTTTGAGTGTGTTTTCGAAGGCGACACATACTAAAAGCCAGGACCCGTTATCCCCCGAACATACACACACGTTATGCAATTATAACTTTTGTCGTTAGCAACTTTAAGCAACTTTAAACGTAAATTGCCGCCGTGAAGTAGCTTTTGGCGCACGCTCTCGAGGACCGCCATTCACAGGACACTCGCACATCCAAACGTTATAGTTTGTTGTCGGCTTTGGTGCAGAGTGTGTGAAAGGTGTTTTATTGAATTAAGTGGGTTTAACGGGATTTCTATAATGCCAACGACAGTCGACAGTCGGCAGTCCTGCACATGTATTTATTGTAACTACAGTTGCTAGTTTGCCCCCCCTCGTCCTTTGGAGGCAGGAGTTTGCCACTACGGAAGCTGTGGCACTTTCGGTTAAACTTTCCCTCCGTAATGCATATTTTATTTAATTTTTTCCCTGGTCGTCGAACCAAAAAATGTGCAAATGATGAGGGGCGTCCCGGAAAGTTGCAAATTGTTTGCCAACAGTCAAGTGGTGGGGAATTATAATGCAAATTAAGTTTCGGCAACGAAAACGAAGGTGTTGCCATGCCAGATAGGAAAGTCCTGTAGACAGATGGAATGTTTGCATGTGCATTCCGAGTTTGACTTATTAACTAATCAGTTGAGTCCGCCATTCTGACCACAACTACACTTCCGACCATAAACGTGTTGCCATTGCAGTTACAATTAATGGGAGGGGCTTTCCAGTTTCATTTTTTCCCATTAGGGTCTGAGCCCCCCGAGCGTGCGGCATGCAAATCCCATTTCCACTCGAAAGCCTGCTCAACTGCAGTTATTTCTCGTGTTCTACTCGGCTTTACCGCACTCTGATTGCTTTCACCTTTTTGCCGGGAACATGCAATACACTAATGTACATTCAAATGTCGTGTTACAATTTCGCATTTAATTTGGGCCCTTGTTTCCCCTGTTTTTCTTAAATATTTTTTTAAATATTAATAAGCCATTTAACCGCCACAACACGTTGATGCATGGGGCACAATTAGGCTGCAAATAGCTTGAAATTGTTTGCTTAATAAACGTCATTCATCAAATCGACACGTCCTTTTTTTCCCGAAAGGTTCGACAGCGAACAAACACGCAATGTTCGTGTCGATTTAACCCGAGGCGAGAGTCCTCGAAGTGGGGGGAGGCGAAAATCCCCCTTAAAATGCAGGTCAAGAGGGAAGGCTCCCTGACAGGTGGCCACTTTTGGGGGAAGTGGTGGCAAGTATATTTAATTTAATACCCTTTTTATTTGAATTTCTCTTTGGAATCTCAAAAAGTAGCGGATAAAAGCCTGTATGTATTTTTTTGTATTTTATTCGCAGTCATGATCATGCATCAAACGGCAGCTAATTTGCCACATGCGGCGGATCTCTCGACATTTCCATTCAATATATATTCCTTTTGTTTGCAGTGGCACTTAGCGACGCAATTGACGTCGAGTCTCCAGTGCACCCTTGGCCGGGTAAAAAAAAAACAATATAAATATTAATGCTATTTGCTTAACAATTCAATTCGGCCGAGAGGGTTCGGGGAACACTTGGCCGCTTCACACGGCGCGCCAACGGGGTGTTGCATATTAATCACGCAGACACCACTGGCCGAGGTGGGAATGCCTTATATATGAGCCTCCATAAATTCACAAGTTCTAAACACTGGGAAAAATAGTTGCAATATAGCCTTAACAAACTCAATGAATTTTAGGAACTATTGCTTGGTATATTCTCATAATTTCGGTGAAGGAATGATACAAAAATATAAAATGTGTTCTTGCTCTGTGTAAGTGTTCCTTCTTTTCAGTGCACACGCAAAGGGAAAATGCGTTTGGCGAGTGGAAGGCCTGCAGTGCAGCCCGCTGGGCGAGGGGTTGCACTCGTTTTAGGTTGTAAGCCGATGGAAATACTTTAATCCACTTCACAGTGACACTGAAATTAAAACATGCAAGCAGACGCCAGGACGCGGGGCATAAACAACCCCCGAAATTGTGGCATAAACGAGCGGCAATCGCTGGCAAGGCATGACATGGGATGGGACCAATTCAAATTGGCTGCTATCGCAATTATTCATACGGCGGCGACATTCATAAAATGTCGCGCAAGAGCCGGGCCGACAATGTGGCCTGCAGTTACCATAAAGCCACGCACACAGGAGAGCTCCCCGGACTGACGTCACTTTGACAGTTGAAACACAAATGCAATTATCACTTTATTTTAAACGATTTATGTGCAACACGGCGGAGCAGCAACAGCAGGGGAGCGAGGCAAACACAGGACACATACACAGGACACAGGACGCAGGACATGTAGACATGACAACGACGACAGCGCCAAACGGAAGCGGAAATGGCAACAAGCGCAGCCACCAAACGAACGCCCGATGTCCGCCGCCTGGGGAATGCGGTCAGCAAAGGTGTGCCGCAGCAATTCAGTGATAAAAATACAAAAAATAGTGCCACTTCTTCATGGAATGTTGGAATTTTTTCTTTTGCGGTTTCACGCTTCATCGGAATTTTGAATTAACTATACTACAGCCAGCTTTAATTAATTTCACAAACATTTTAAAACCCAACGAGTTATTAGCAAGATTAGCTTAGAAAATACAAAACTTAGATTGTCAATGGTTTGTAGTACACACTTTGTAATCTTCCTTTCAACTGAAATCAGTTTGGTAAAATGAATCTCCAACTTGCAAATGTATCCTTTTTAGTCTAGTATAGTCTTAAAAATTTGAACAGATTTTCGATGACTTTAAATGTTGTCCATTAACGACCAAATCTCTATTTTATAAGAACTGTCCCTTGTGGTTTCGGTTGTCAACGAGCCGAGCATAATTCAGGACCCACACACACTTCCTGACTGACAGGAGTAATTTTAGACCTGGTCCGGAGTCCGGACCTGGTCACTCAGATTCCGGCTTATCAATTTTGTATTAGATGTGAACCCGGACCCGTTGCCCAGACGGCTGCCTAATGTTTCCATGTGCAACTGCAGCAGATTTCCATGAATGGTTTTTGTATTTTTTACTGCGCCGCTGACTTATTGAAATTGACAGAAGGTTAATGGCGTTGAATGACGCTGAAATTGAGGCAGCAGCAGTGGCAATTTAACACCCCGCTGGGCAGCGGCATCCGAGGGGCGGGATGAGGACGGCAAGGGGACCTCACCACATGACAGCGATTCGAAACAGCCGCTTAGAGTTGTGATATGGAGAGCGGACGGGAGATTTGCGATAAAAAATGATTGCACATGCGAGCGTTTTGGCTCGAAATTGCAGCATTTGCGGCATGAAAAATATATCCATGTATATGTATATAGCTAGCGCAGGCCAGGGAACTCAACAAATTCGTAACAAAAAGCGATCGGAATGGGATCGGAGGGGTGGGTTTTGCGCGAGACAATCAGGCAGGCACCCTCTGCCCTGGATTTGCACTTGCCGTTCAGGCTTTGGCGGGTTATCAGTGGTCCCGGCCATAAATCACTGTCAAGTGTCATTCGCCCTCGAAGCTCGCTCGAGTAGTATCCTTTATCCTGGCACTGGAGCAAACTTTTCCGCACACACACTAGATATAGAGAGCGGTATCAACTTACCACGAACATGTGCCGCGGGGGCTGAAAGGTGCAACGTCGGAAGCTGCAGCAGCCACTCAATCGCGACTCAGGGCACGGCAAATGTTGGGGGCCAAAAAAAAAGAAGAAAAAGTTGCTAATTAAAGTTTGTGTTTGCCGGGGAGCCATGAACTTCGAACCCTGCCAACATTCGACCCCCGTCGAAAGTGTTATCCCCAGTGTCATCCCCGAATTTTCTTTCTATTTGGACCAATGCACTGGCGCAAAAATAAAACAATATATATGTGTAAAACCCAAGAAAACTACGCTTTATTTTTTAGAAACTCTTAGCCTTTTTAATATTTTTTAGACATCCGAATACAATTGTTTATCATAGGATTTGAAACCTCTTCAATTTTCAAATGGTTTTTTGGAGGTATAGAGTTACAGAGAGATCACAAGCGATCTCTATTAATGTAAATTATTTACATTTGTTTAAACAAATATTCAGTTGAGTTGTTTACTTTTTTAGGCTGAAATAAATCGAAATTCACGCAGCATCATTTATTATCTCGCGGTGCAGTTTCTCCTTTTGGCAGACGCAGCTTGCATTCGTCATGCATTGGTTAGCATTTCGTTGCGCTGTCAGTTGGCAAAAACCGCAGTGACTGAGTGTGACTTTCCGCCCCGCAACACCCCGCCGCCGCTCCCCATGCACTGCCATGGCTAATTTCCGCTATTGTTCATAATTTTTATTGCGCTTGTTGCGAATTAGTTTCGGTTTCGCCCTTCGCCCGTTGCCCGCTCCCTTATCACTGTTGCAATTTTTTGCAATTTAAAATTTGTTATAAATCGTCGCTGGTAACGTTTAGGGGTGGCTTTCCGCCTCCTTGGCCTGCTACTCATTTTCAGAGGCGTTGACAACGGCGGGGACATGAAGAGCCTGCGATTAACAGGACTGCGAACACGATTGCAACACCGACTTCCTGGGGGTGGGTTCTGCTCTGTTTTCGGAATGCGGTTGCGGCAGGATGCGCCCGGTTGTTGCTATTGCAAAGGCTGTTGCTGCTGCTGCTGCTGTTGACTGTTGATGCAGTCGGTGGGTGGAAATACATTCGATATACCGGCTGTCTGTCCTGCAGCTCATTGCTATTAAATTGCGGACGATTGACTGGCTAGGGGGGCGTGGCCATCGTTTAGGGGCAGGTGGTGCTTGGCCAGAGCGATAATTGCGGAAGTTTCGGGGCAGATCCATGTCGGGCAGCACAACAAATTATTGGGTTCGATTAGTGAATGTATAGCTCGCAGGTCAGAAAGTACATAGTACCAGGCGCTGCATTTTGGACCGTGGCTCTTCCTTAAAAAAAGAGTGATAAAGCAGATGGAATTATTAGGTTTGAATTTATTAAATTATACAAATTTTGTTATTATTACAATGGTCTTACACATTTTTTCCAAAATCGATTAAAAGTGCTATATTTTTGTTAGAAAAAAAAATATTATTAAATAAAAAAATGGATAAAAAAGATAAAGGATGGAATCATTGCGTTCTAAAGACTTTTAATCATTCTAAAAAGTAGTAATAATAGTTTCTGTTATCATATGGAAACTGTCATTGAAATCTGTGCAGGCATATTTCAGATACTCCACAGATTTTAACATGCGCAAACATAACTCGCACTTTTAAGAATTTCAGGAAACCAACAGCACTCGGTAACTTGTACATACTACTTGTACATAACATTCAAATGTTCTTCGCAATCTTACACGATTCTCCCCTTCTTGAAATTTATGTTGTCCTACAGCTGAATGTATACTTTTTAGACAACATTCGGAGGCTAAGCAAAACTTCCTAACATTGCATGGTTATTTTAAAGATTTTCCTTTCTCCTTTAACCAAATGTTTCAGTAACCTAGCACACAGGCCTGTAAAAGAATTTTCTGTAAAGCCACTGAAGTTAACATTAACAGGACCTTTACAAAGGCACTGACAGAACCCATGATAAATATTTAAGACTGGAAATATTACAGCTGTTGATATTTCGAATTAACGGATGGCTTTTTCTCAATACTCTGGTAACCTAGCTGACAGTACTGTAAAACACTCCTTCTCTGTGAAGCCACTGTATTTAACATTGTAAGGACATTCAACAGGACTAAACAGTAAAGAAATAACATTATCGTTAGTAGAGAAACATTTCGGATTCTGTTATTTTCGGAGGGTCATTGCCGAACAAAGGTTCGAATTGGTTTCGAATACATTCTCCTTCTGTCGACTGTAATGTTATTTAAACAGTGCAACAGCATCGAAAGGCAAGGATATTCGAAATTTGTACAGGACTTAAAAGCCGTAATGCTAAAGTTGGTTCTGTTAATAAAAGGGCATGTTAAAAATGTTCTCCTTATTCTTTATGTTGTGTTTAGCAGTCCTGTTGATAACACATCTGCTGTGAAATTGGTTTGAATAAAATGGGTTTGATAACATCTGTACAAATATTTTCGGGGCTTTACATATAACATAACATATTTCTTATATGCAGACCCAGAAGTAAAATGTTAAGAATTTCTTCTAAAAAAGCGAGATATTCAGTCAATGTAAGGTCAGACTCATGTTAAGCGAAGTAAGTATTGGAGAAATAAAAAGTAAACAAGAACTTACTTAAACTTGAAGCTACACTTATTAATTTTTAAGTGATACGGAGTGTTGATTTTGTATTATTTTTACATACATTTATTGGTCCTTTCAATAGTTTCTCCTTAACATTTTGAGAAATAATAAACTTTTTGTCAGAAAAATATTCACTTTTAATCTAAACATTTGCTTTGTTCTGTCAATAATTTAAATTTGTTTCTTTTTAATACAATATTTTTGCTGTGGATTTTTGTTTCATATTTTATAAAGTATCATGCTTAATTGTAAAGGTTTAACATATTTTTGTCATCATCATTTTATATCATAAATCGTATAATAAATATGGTGGTTTTTAACACCACATTTTAAATTTACACTTACATATGATCTGATAAGCCGATAGCATTATTTTTGATTGGTAAATAACTTATGCTGCCAAATCTGAGATTCCGTTTGCAACTCCTCCTGCGAATTGCGGCCCCGATAGCATGTGTTGGGAGTTCCACCGAGTTTAGAGCTCCACTCACCTGAACCACGATTGTCTGGACGAGAGCAGGTCCTGCTGGCAGAAGAGCATCACTCATGGGTTTCTCTTATCACTGATAAGGCCAACTCGATTCGGAGTGGCTGTGTGGTGGGTTTCGGAGTCGCAAGTGGAACAGAAGCACTCACAAGCGGGCTCTCTTAGAGAGTCCTTCTTATCGGCAGGACGAGCCGAAGCCTCCACCCGCGCACCCACGTTCAGGCGGTGGTATCTGATTTTGAATCAACGAAGCTCGGAACGAAGTGCTCGGGAAATAGCTGTGCGTGGTGGAAATTCGCTAGCGGGCCGAAAGCCAGCCACGAACCGAAGCCATCGGCGGTGGTGCACGGCGGCAACACGGCGGTGGTGGTGGTGCGGCCGCTTTTGGCTGGGAATTTATTTGCGCAAAAACGAGCGCCTCAGTTTCGTGTTTGTTGTGCGCTCGTAAGGATGTGTCCGCTTGCGTTGCAGGACTTCGTGCGTTCGCGTCGCGTGTGTGCGCGCTTATCCTCATCGCGCTGAGGGCCAAAGTGCCCGAATTGTGATCCCAAGCAGGCCAATAAATCGGGCTAATGTCTTGAGTGAATGATGCCGCAATAATTCTGATTATCATCGCAATTACCAGAGGAAAAAATATTGAAAAATATAAAAATAAGTAGAGAAGATGAAGCAGCCGGTGCAATCGGTGGCAAGTTTTTATTTGTGTTCGCGTGCGTGGAATGTTTTGAGATCGCTCCCAGTACCGACGATCGCCGGGAACAACTTGTAACTGACAGCAAAACGAAAATATAATAATACCCGAGGAAAAAGGTGCTTACCCGCAGTTATTTAGTTTTTTGCTCGTTGTTTGATGACCCACAATCATAAATCATCGCATGCCACATTAAGCCAGCGGCCATGCCAGCTCCGGATCTGAATTTAAATTTCCTGGCCCAAAATCAAATTCATATTCCCACTCTAAACGCTTGATAATCGAGAGGGAGCTGTGAAATAAAAATTCCAGCCTCGTAGCTGGTAGCTGCACTGAAGCATATTTTGCATTTTGGGTTGCCAAAAGCCCCCGATACGCTCAACTTTTCCCAGTCGCTTGGGTTGACCCACTTTGAGCGCGGGGGCCCGGCGTTTTCCTTTTCAATTTGAGCGTCTGGATGCGACTTGGCCAAGACATTTTGGGCAACTTATCCCTTGGCCATCTCAGTTAATTAGTTTAATTAGTGAGTGTCGGAGCGGTTGGTTTGTCGGTTGGTTTTGCAGCTCCCGAAATTGGTTCGGGCGAGTCCCTTTTAAGCAAAGTTTTATTTTAAACTGCTGACCCAGGATTCGGTCATGCCTGGCCGCTAATAGCCGACATTATTGTTAGGCCAAGTGTGGGGGATTTCGCTTGAGGGATATATATACTTGTATATACACCCGCATAACAAAAGGCAACCCGATCGACTGGCTGCATGTACCATTGAACAAACACTAAGCTCCGGGGCGAACCCTTTTTTGCGCCATTTTTCTTAATTTCACTCCCGATTCTATGGCTGCCATTTGTTGTTGGGGCAATAAAAGCCAGCCAGCGAGCGACTTGAGACATTTCGTCGGCTATTTCATGGCAAAAGTATACGACAATGGCTGGGGAAACTAAATAAATTTATTTTCTTTGCCACTAAATTTGCTCTGATTTTCGGTTGATGCCATTACCGCCTCAACTTCCATTCCACTCCACTCCACTCTGCTTAACTTATTTTGCGCTCGCATTATGTTTGCCGTGTGGACTCAAAAAATGTTTGTCAACAAACGCAGCGAAGCGCAAAAATGGTCCACGAGCCCGGGCGAGTGTTGGTGCCACTTTGGGTGTTTGTGTGCTTAACCTTCGGAAGGATATTCGGCTCGAGTGTGCACCACACGTTCAACTATTTTAAAATTTACAGCACGTGCCCAAATGGCAAACATCAGCAAATAATAAAATAAATTTGCTGTAAGCGCAGGGCCTGCAACGGAATCTAAACAAACCAAATTAGTCGGCTATCCAGTGTCCAGTGTGTGGTGTCCTGTGTGGTGTCCTATGTGGTGTGTGGTGTATCCTGTTTGTCATTTTTCGAGCATTTTCTGCTACTTACAAAATGATTAGCGTGTGTGGCTGGCATCCCATAAATCTGGCCAAGGAGGAGCTCGTGTAACGAAAACTGTGTAATAATTTCATTGTTGCAGCTGCAATTTCAATTGCTATTGCGCTTTCATGGCAGCAAGAATTGCAGTTGCACTTGCAACAAAGGCAACTTGTTGTTGCTGTCATTGTCGCTGCGAAAGTGGGGCGCTCACGACGGGTGTCTCGGTGGTTGGGCGACTCGGCGACTGGGCGGTGCTTTCACCCCTTTTGTTGTTGCCAGAAAGCCACGGCCCGAACACTTGAGCCACATACTTACAGTGCGACTGCAGTTGCACTTAAGCTGCTGTTGCTGCTCCGGCTGCTGCTACAGCGAGTTGTTATTCTGGTGTTTGTTATTTCGCCACTCTCTCCCACCCATTGTGCACCGTCTGGCATTATAATCTCCATCTATAGTTGCCAGCAAGTGGAGACAGCGGGACAAATATAGGGACAAGCTCTTGTAATATTGCACTCACTTGACACGTGTTTGTCCTCTGTTGTCGCAGCTTTTAATTTCGACCCGTCAGCACTTTAAAACGTGGCACATTTCAATCAATCTTTGACAGGGAGTTCCTCCCAATGGTTTGGCCAGGACACTGCCACACCTTCGACTGTGCTAATTAACCAAGTTGCAGCGAACGGCTGCATTCAGTTGGCTGCACTACTTTCATGTCAAAGCATTTAATTATATTCCTACATTTACTTGCTCTAACTTGTTCGCTGTTGGAATTTGCCTGATTTATTTATGCATTTTACCTTTCCCCGTTGTTGCCGTGGGAGGAAGCCTCTGTCACGGGGCCGCTGCTGCTGCCATCTCGTAGTCTTAATTCATTTTTTATTCCAACGTAAATAAGCTGTAAATTACAACTTCTCCTGCTATGCTGCTGCTCCTGCTGTTGCTGCTGCTGTCCTTTGCATATTTTGTATGATTCTGCTCCGGCAATTCCCGAGCTGCTTGTTTCCCGCCTCATGCCTCATGGCGAATGCAATGCCATATTTTTTCACTCTTCACAGCCGCGCGCTTTTCCTATCACACAGAGAAAAACCAAAAAAATACTCCCTAGTTGGGGGGAAATTTATGAGCTTTGCCAGTTTTGCTTAATGGGTTTAACGGATTGCAGATCTTGACATTGCTTTAGCGAAACAATAATGTATTTTTTGGGATCCCATCTAATTTTGAAATGATTCCGCCCAGTGTCAAGAGTCACATCTCCCCAAGCGGGCACTGGGCAACTTCTACTTTTTGCTACTGTTTAATTTAAAGTTTGTCCCCCAAAAGGGAGCGACTGCACTTTTGAAAGGACGAAGCGGTTGGCTGCTGTGTTGTCATAACTGCAAATCGGCTACTGACATTTAGCTACTTAACGCCATTCGCTGCTTTCCATTTTCCATTTTCCGTTTTCCGTTTGCTGATTTTTTGTTTTTTGCGTGCCTGCACTCCTTCGTCCCCCCGGGCAGTCGGGCATGAAAGCGGCTCGGAACTGTCTGCCCCGGACAAGCTGGACAGGGCTAATGGCCACTGGCCAAGAACGCGTGCGGAATTATGTGGAAAATTGAGAAAATGTTGCTCAGCTGAACCGAACTGAACCGAGCTACTGCTGCCGTCCGGGGCGGGCACTTTAATTGCCCGGGCCGCATTGCACCACTTCGGGCCATCCGTCCGCAACCGGTCATTACAATTCACCCGCTCCGGGTGGGTGGGCTAACTTGTTGAGTGACTGGCTGACTGGCTGACCGGCTGACGGACTGCCACCGGAGATGAAAATGTTTTGCGGGGGGCAATTGTCGTTAAGGTGCTTAGTGTAAGGCGTCGACTATTTGAGGTCGTCTAACTGAGGCTATTAATGGGCTTCTTGGGCCCATGTCTTCATTACAACAGTGAGTGCCCCAAAGAATTCCACGGGACTGGCAGGCTTCCGAAGGGCCAAAGAGCTAATAACAGTGATTAACGTCATAACAAGAGTCAAAATATACAGGTAGCCCTCGAAATAGTTTCGGTCCCACATTAAAGTCCTTACGTTTGTAGAAGGAGTACTCAAGTATGGGGAAATATGGAGAAAAAGACTTAAAGCGTTCAACACAACTTTGAATTATAGATATTGCCTGGTTTTTACTTGCTTATGCATCCCAGAGTAAGAATGCAATTTGTTGTAAACAAATTCTGTTTTAAAATTGTATTTTCACTTCAAAATAGTTGCCAGTTTTTTTGATTATTACCTCACGAGTATGTTAATTTTGGTCAAACAACCACAACAGAGAGATTCCTGTAAAAAACTATCGCGCTTTTGTGAAACAAGCGAACATACTTGCAAAAACGCTCGTGAATATGGTATCAGTGCAAAAGTCAACTGGTTTTTACACCTACAAAATAAATGCAAGGGACGTGTAACATGCAAATATTCCGCAACTTGAAGTTGCAAACGCCGGAGGCTGGAATAATATTTTCACAGTTCTCCTTTCGCTTTTCGTTTTTCATTGAAAAAAAGATTGCGAAAATTGTTTAATATATTAATTAATATTGGAAAAGCCACCGCGTGAGCTCTCGCAGATGTACGACAGTGCAGATATTTGCATTTAACAATTAAAAAGAGCTTATCTACTGGTTAAAACAAACGAATATGAAATGCGGCTGAATGGCAACAATCTGGGAGGGAAAAGCAGAGTATTTTCATTGCAGGTACCTCTGGGTTCGAACAGTTCTGGGTTCTCGTTTTAACTTTCCTGTGAAATCTACAAATTTGAACTTTAAATTTTAACGTCAACACGTGAGGCGGCGGGAAGTTGGGAAGTTGGAATTTTTGCAGTGGGCGGTGCCGTCGGGGGTTAACAAAAAATAAACTTTCAGCCTGCAGCAAACACATTAAAACAAAGTTTTTAAAAGCAACCACAACATTTACGTCATGTGCAATGTGTGGCGGGTTCCGTTGTTGTCAGTCCATGCAGTTGTTGTTGCTGTTTCTGCTGTTGTTGCATGTGCTGCTGCCAAAGTTGAAGCCACCTTCGCCCACACATCCATACAGCCGGGGTCAAATTAATAGAGTTGCGATTGCACCCCTCAAGTGGAGCCTCGAAAAAAGTTAAATCTTATTTTCAGTGAAAATCTTAAGACATTTTTGCCTGCTGATTGGTTTATTTGTTCTCTATTACATTTGTTACTAGTGCATGCACCTCGGCTGTGGCAAGAGGGAGTGGCAAGTTAAAGGCGAGCAGCTCTCGTAGTTTTTATAGTCAAAAGCCAAGTTGTTTGGCAACAGCGGTGGCAGCAAGAACAACCAGCAATCGCCATTTGCTGCCACATGTTGTAACTGTTGCCGCATTAAATGTGCAACCCGCCTCTGGCGCATTTCACTTTNTTGTTCCCAATTACAGTTGCTACTATTGCATGCACCTCGGCTGTGGCAAGAGGGAGTGGCAAGTTAAAGGCGAGCAGCTCTCGTAGTTTTTATAGTCAAAAGCCAAGTTGTTTGGCAACAGCGGTGGCAGCAAGAACAACCAGCAATCGCCATTTGCTGCCACATGTTGTAACTGTTGCCGCATTAAATGTGCAACCCGCCTCTGGCGCATTTCACTTTTACTATAAACCCCGCTTTTATGCTCCATCCCATCCACCCGGGCACACCCCTCCTGGCCCGTGGCCCCAGCAGCAGGGCACCCTTTTTGGGCGCATTAGTTGACTGCACACCACCAGCAGAGATTTCACTCCATTTTATGCTGTCAGACTTCCGAGTGCGCCGCTGCTCGCTGCTCGCTGGGGCTCGGAGCTCTGGGCTGCTGTAAAAATGCCAAATTCATTTTCAGCATATAAACTTTAGCACACACTCCCGCTCGCTCACATGCAGTTTATGCTTCCCCGCTGGTCAGGGCTGACATCTTTAGTTAATTTTGCAGCCGCAAAAGCCAAAACGAAAGCGATAGTGTTCGGGTCCGGGTCATGTCATTTTAGGGAACAGCAAACAATCTCTTCTAGTGACATTGGAAGCCAGACAAATCGTTTACAGAATGGAAGCTACCAAAGCATTCCAATTCCAATTTGATCATATTTGCAATGCCCAATATTTAATTCCAATTTTCCTCTCATATTTTCAGCTCGTTCAAAATGATCACCTAAAGCTAAAATCAGTGAAAAGTAAAAACTACCAAAACGAAGGCAACTAAGCTAAAACAAACAAAAAACATTCCAAACATAGATTAATTGGCATAAAAAACAAACAAACGGAAAAGAATTTAAATGTAAATCAATTTCAAAAGAGCCCAAATGCGCGAGAGCTAAAACCGAAATTCAATCCAACAAAAATCGTAACGCAAACCACCGCAAAAATTGCTTTAGATTACCAAAACCAAAACCAGCGCAAACAAAAAACAAAATAAAAACAAAACAGAAAACACTCCAACAAATACCAAATCGCAATCGCATCAACAAAATGACGCTGCGCATATCGGCCGAATACAAAAATCATCAAGGGCTCATCATTTCTAGCTTTGTGCTGCTCCTGACTTTGGCCACCTTGCCAGTTTCCCGGGCCGGACGCATCTTCGGTAAGTGCTCCTCAAAACCTCCTTCCCAGAAAATCAAAATTTCCATAACTGGCTCTGTTGTTTTGTGCGCTGGGCGGCTAATTAACGCGGGCAGTTTGTAGCTAATGGAATTTTTAATGCCGCAAAGACGCAATTTGTAAGTTGTTCTCTGAATTACCTAATCCAACCCTTGCCTGCCGTTTTCCTGGCACTTTCCTGGCACTTTTTCCCCGCCGGCGGCTGTGGTTTCTTGGGCCAGAACTCGTATTGGTTTTGGGTCAGCGCAGCCCATTGACACAGGAAGTTTGAGTTGCGTATGCGAGAGCGCTCATGTTCTTTTCGTATTAATTATAATTACAGAAGGTCGCCTTTTTATGCCAGTCGACGTCGTTTACATTAATGAGGGACGTCAATGTCAAAAATAAACAAAGGCCCGCACAACCACACCACGCCACATCACAACACACCCCGGCCCGCAAGCATTTCGGTATTGTATTGGAAATGCCAGCGCAGTGGTTTCGGTTGCCATGTTTTTTCGGCATTGTTGTCTCTGCTTGGGTGTACACTTTTATTGGTTGTGTGCACGGTGTGTGTTTGTTGCGATGTAATGAAAATAATTACATTTCTTGTACGTGGTTTGTAATGCTCGCAGAACAGGAAAAGAGCCCAGATTTCTGGAATCGTCGCTCGTAGTCTCGAGATACAAGCACCGAGATAGGAGCAGCACACATGCCGAACTAATTAACCGACAAATAAATAAGTAAACATGGCAACAGTTTTGTACATATGGCGATAATTTACATTTAATTATGGCAGCATAACTAGTACCATTTAAGGGAAAACTGGTTGTCATAACTGCCCAAAAAAAAGGGTTGCCCCGCACTCGACTGCCACTCGAGTCTCTAATTGCAGGCATAGTTTTGCCAGTCGGACTTTCTGTTTGTCTGTCCCTCCAGAGCCATTAGATCCGGTCACAGAACAGCAGCAATAATGGCAACGGGCTGGCGGGGCAAGCGGACGACACAGTTCGGTGGCAAACCAAAACTTTTGTTGACACACATTTTTTCACGGCGCCCAAAAAAGTGTGCTACGAAAATGTGAACGCAAATTAGAGCAGTTCGCTCGTCATCAAGAGATGCACTAAAAACCGGCAAATAAAAAGTCCTTAAAACCAAAAAAAAGGGTGTTGGTGGAGCCAGTGATGGCAGATTTTGAATTGTAACAACGAATACAAAATTGGTTTTGTAATTTTTTAGAATCTCAGCTTTAAAATCAATTAGAATAATGCTCCAAAAATATTTCTACAAAGGTATTCCAAAAAACAATATATAATTAGTTTTTTATTCAGTGTAAAGCGTTTTATTTCATGTCTAAAAATTCCAAATCAACTTGTGACTTGATTTTGTGGGATAATTTGCATGCACACCCCGAAAAGATACTTTTTGTCGGCCAAATATAGAAGTACCCGTGCAATTGGCCTCTTTAATTTATGAAACCAGCATCACTGACTCAGTTCGGAGTGTAAACTTTGCCGATATCAGCCAATGTGCGCATTGGCATTAGGTTGGCAGATGGCGGCGCTTTTTGTCAGGCATTTTAATGCCTGCCCCTTCAGCCGCAGCCGCAACAGCAGAGCAATAAAACTGCAGGCCCCACACACGAGCACGCACTGCACTATGGAGATAGTCGACGACCATGAAAGCGAAAAGTTTACGCGCTTGTTTGCTATAATTTCGATTGTTTTCACTGCAGCAGCAGCAGCA